>JAINUG010000084.1:1272500-1287500 GCA_029706075.1 Aldrovandia affinis | reverse complement strand
TATTTCAGCTCTCTTGCCTCGTCTTGACAGTCGGCATAATACCACAGCGATACCCCCGCAAAGAGTATTGTAGGCTACAGCACTTGCAAAAATTAGGATTGACAGTTTTGTTTTCATAGCGAGTTCTGTGGGTGACTTCAGACTCAATACCACCACAGATATGTCGCTGGTTCTCTCGAGGGGAAACCGCTCGACGGATTAAGAACTTTCAATGCTGTCAAGCGTTAGATTTCAAAGAGAACAAAGAGAGAGAGAGAGAGAGAGGTAAATAAATTAAATAAATAAATATGTGCAGAATGAATGCCTTCCCATTTTAACGCGATACATCATTTATAAAGCCTGCCACCTCTTTAGGACATCAATCACATTCTACATTGTGCATGTCGAATCCTTTCATGTCGAAGCCTTTTCTCCGGCGATGTGACGTGAACACAACCGACTCGCAGCAATGAAAATGTCAAGTCATGCGCACTTACGTTAATTTGTCTCCCCAGTTCATCAGCGTCTCTACATACATCCATATATCCACGCTTTCTGATCATGTCCATTTTCACTCATTGTGCATAGTGCTGGTTTATTTGTTCTTCCTGGGCCAGCACCCAAGACCCAATTCCCTTAAGAAAATTAGCTCTTCTAATCACGCAGAGTGGACATATTATTTATTTCACAGCAGTTGGTGTTACACAAATGCTATATGTAGCTACAGGCAACTGCCAAAATAGATGGCATAGAGTCTACAAGTGTCTGGATGTACATTGGAGGGATGCAACACCATTCTTCCACGAGAAATTCCATCATTTGGTGTTTTGTTGATGGTGGCGGAAAACGCTGTCTCAAGCACAGCTCAAGAATCTCCCGTAAGTGTTCAGTTGGGTTGAGATCTGGTGACTGAGATGGCCATGGCATATGGTTTACATAATTTTCATGCTCATAAAACCATTCAGTGACCACTCTTGCCCTGTGGATGGGGGCATTGTCATCCTGGAAGAGACCACTCCCATTATGATAGAAATAAAATGAAGGTGATCACTCAGAATGGCTTTGTATTTATTGTCATTTACCTAGACCACTAAGGGGTTGAGTGAACCTAAACCATGCCAGGAAAATGCACCGCACACCATAAGTGTCACCAGAACCCTTAATTTACTCATGTTTCCTTTATTTTGGCAGTTACCTGTATTAATGAGTGGTTTAAAAAAAAAAAAAAAAAACGTGGCAATGTTAAGTAAAACATTTTAGTTTTTTATAGTCAGGCCAGATGTCCTGGAGGACCATGTTAACAGAGTCACAACTTAAACATTCTCACACATCACAAGCTTAACAATTGACTGCCATCCATGAAGTTACCAAAAGACACAAAGCCGTCTAAAAACCATTAATAGTCCTGTAATAGTACTATTTTATTTGGCCACACTTGGCCAAACAAAATGATACAGAGTGATGTGTTCAATTAACTAAATAAAAATATACTATTGATATACAAATGTATATGATTTTTAACATCAAATCAATATTATATACTACATACTATATTACTGCTGTAAATGTAATCTAATAACTAAAGCTTTTACACCACAAGTGCTGCATGCCTTACCCAATCATCAATAAAGCCATGGGTGGTTTTTGGTAAAGTAAAGTCAATCTATCTGGGTCTTTCTTTGGTCATTATATGATGCAGAGACGGGAAGATAGTTACCTGCAAAGACCTGCATCAAGAACGAGTGCTGGCAACTTCCCTCAACAGCCAGGGTGCTTCTTAGACTTCCCAAGACATCAATGGATGCCTTGATAGTAAGTGAGGCCCCCATACAGCGCTGCTCTGGGCCCTGTAGGGCAGGGGTGTCCAGTTCATGCTCAGGAGGGCTACAGTGTCGGGAGGTTTTTTTGAGGTTTCCTTTCAATCAGCAGCCAATTTACGACTTGGGAACCAGGTGTGTGGATTCTTTGGCCAATCAGTGACTTCAGTTAATCACTTAAGTGCTGAAACACAGCAGCAACCAGCTGACTCTGCTGCTCCTCCAGGACTGGAGTCTGACGCCCTTGCTGCGAGGTCAGGCCAGGACAGATAAACCTTTATGAACCCGCCGGTGGCAGTTTGAGTTACAGGGATCCTCGGACGTTAAAACAAAAGACATCAGCAAAGAAAGTTTTCAAAAGCAGAACCTGATTAAGAGATACAAACCGCAGACATCCACATAAAATTCACGGAGCTTTCAATATATGGCGACATGACACGATGCCAAAAACGGTATGGAATCAAAAGTGGAATGCGATGGTCATGCTGTTCTGGACCCCCTACTGGTGGTTATCGGTACTGTAACAAATAAGGCTGTGAAGGGCAGAGAGCTATTACTCCCTCCATTGTAGTGTCAAAGGAGTCTGAGATGAAAACATTTACTGTAGCTTCACTAACAGAAAATACATTATGAATTACAACTTTTTTTTTGTAGTTATGATTTTAATCAAAGCCAAATATTCAGTAACTTAGATATGAAACACTAGAAAACCAGTTAAAATGGTTCAAAAACAATGGAAATCAAATAGATTAGAACAGAAAGAGAACAGAATAGAAGGATCAAACAGGATAGAAAGTTGGATTGGTAGACCAACTAGCTAGCTATTTACTATACACTATATATATAATCTTATGTTTTTAATTGAACTGTCTTCTTCTTGCTAAGAATGGCACTCTTTGTCTTGGATTCCTCCGCTTCCTGTAGCTGCTAAAGTTGAAAAATCTGAAAAGTTTGGAGGTCACACCCCCCCACCACTGTTGGTGTGACTGAAATCCCTTTGCTTTGCTTTGGCGGCCCGGCCGTAGGCTGTTCTAAAAACGTTTATGTTGGTGTCTTCAAACACAAGGGACATTTACGGGTCATTCAGAGACGAGCGGAAAGGAGAGGAATATTTTTGTACGCTTACCAAAAAATATATCTGGGACATTTCCCCCAGCGAGATTACTGTGTCAATATTTTTCAGAACAAAAGGCAAAAAATAATAATAAATGGACCATTGTACCATAATTGGTTTCAGAGAATATTTTAGTTCAGTAACTCTCAAATGAGTGTTTCTAAAAATGTTAACGCTTACCAGGAAAAGGTCTGGAAATCATTAAAACAAAATGGTCACCCAACCTCAACATCAGATGAACTGAGAAAAATACAGAACCTCTGTGCTTATATAGTGTCTGTGTAATTACGAACAGCATTCTTATACACACTTATAGTGTCTAAGTAATATCATGTAGTACCTCTGTAATTGTGTACTGTACAGTGTGTGTATAGGTACCTGTTTGATTTCCATAGGTAGATCGAGTATCCATTTGTAAAGAGATAGTTTCCCTAAGGAAGGAATGAATGAAGGACGTTTGCAGAACATTGATCTGTCAACAATATAATTTAAAATGCAGTGTCATTAGAATCACTACAAATTTTAATTGATCAACTGGACACTTGGATAAAAACTAGTCCACTAGTCTGAAAGTCAGTTCATAAGGTCTCCAGTAGAGGGCACCGCAGCGCACGAGCCCGTTCGCGAACATGTTTGCCTCAACATATTAACTACTAAAATCATAACAGCCCGCGCCAGTCCAGCAAACCGGATTATGAGTCCATTTACCTCAAATTAATGTTTAGAGTATGCACATTTCCACGAATGTTTTAACTTTAATACTTTGGAACTTTAATAACCTGAATTTTAACCAGAATATTTGTTAGATATTATTGTTTTCCACATCTAATGTTTCATTCTATAAAATATCCTTCATGGGTTCACATTCAATTCACATGATCTGCGCTCACCTCATTTTAATGTTCTGGCTGAAGTAATCCACTCCAGAGGGAGTGGAATGGGACCCCCGCAGCAATCTTAATCTCAGTGTCTGTTGCCATGGCAGCCGCCATACACCTCCACAGGCTCTGTGCATGCGGTCTGGAATTTATAAACCTGTGTTTTTGCAGTGGCAAAGCAGATATGATTTCAGTTGTACAATACGTCTCCTGAGGCAGATGTTTCGGGCCACGCAGAGTAAAAGTATGGACAAACGTGTGCTTGTGGACGGAGATCGTGGGTGAGGGCGCGTCACTGCACGTCACGCTCAAATTGTGCTAAACAACCCCTGGAGAGGGGTCCTCATTTGGCACAGCGAGATCCGCTGCAGCTCGTGTGGGCGGCAAGATCCAATGACAGAGGATGGCAGGGAGTCAAAACACTTCAACATTAAGAAATTGATATTTTTTCCCCAGGATGTAGCTATACGTGGGCATGGAATTTTAGAATCTTTTTTTGTCATCCACACCTTTTATTTACCTTTCTCATAATAGGATACCTGCTGTGCCGGCACTGAAGGACAACACAGGTGCAGGAAGAGACGCGGGTGAAGGTGGCGTTCGTTCGGTTTGAATTTGTATTCAACACTCAGTCCCCAAGCCCTGATCTGAATATCTGAACAGAAATAATGAACTGCGATCAAAGGGTGAATAATTAACTTTCAGTCGTAAGTGTAGGCTGCGTGGTCACAGACACTGTAATGTACAGCGTAAATATTTTGAGCATGGTTTTGATACATATTTATGATTGCCGTTGACAACGTACTGTAAATTGTTCTGCTTGCCTAATGAACACATCTGTTAGAATCAGCGAAACAACTGTGTGTGAGTGACAGACACCAGCAGGTAGGTTGTGTGCGTGTTTGTGTGTGTGCTATTTTCACATAAAAATGCAGCTGTCTTCAGATAATTTAGCAGAAAGGTGTGAACTGTTCCCTCATTCCTTTCCAGGGTACAGTCATCGAAGCGCTTTCCTATTCAAATTCAGCGTGATGCGTGACACCTTCTCGGCGTACCGTGGTAAACCACCGCGGCGCCACCGTCTCAGATGGCGACTGCTTACGTGGACGCACGCTGAGCCAGTAAAGGCAGAGGGCTTCGTACCTAGACGTCAGCGGGCGTCGAATCGTGGGTGGAGTGCCACTGTTATTCTCTTCATCGAGGCAACCTGAATAGCTACAATAAAAACTGCATATCTGGTTAATATGTCAACTAAAATGTTCTCTGGGTTAAACAAAAGTTAAACAACTAATTCTGTCAAACAATTATATTATAGATAGGGACTAGAGGGAACACACACACACAAAAAAGAGTGTACAGCATGTCTGGTGTTGACATTGATCTTTAATTAGCTTGTATACTTCATTCTGAGGAGCAGCTCATTCCCTTCACATTATAAATGAAAACATTATATTGCTCTGTCTCTGTGTTTCTCCAATGCCCATGTCGGGAGAAGCCACACCATTAACAATCAGAAAAATAAATAAATTCATTTTTGTTTCTAAAAAGGGCTTTCAAGAATAGAAATCATTCTCCATTAGATATACACTATATCATATGTATAATTTATACACGTACATAATATATGTATATACTCTATATGTATACTGGCTTATATTTTTAAACATGCAAGGCGTTGCATTTGATTTAATGCTGACAATGTAGCAAAACGTCTTCCTTCCTCCCTCCCACACACAAGTACGTCTTCGGCAAGCAATCTGTCACTTTGTAATCCCGAAGCAAGGCCTTTAGCTGTACAGCTTTTCACACCAAATTTGGACGGGGAGCGCACACACACACAGTACTGCATATCACTCTGTAGAATACATCATGCTGTCAGTAAAAGTGCAAATGGCAGCTGATTGGCTGGCGAATGTTAGGCTCTCTCCCCCTCCGTGATTACCACAGTGCCTAAAATGACTTTTTTTTTTTTTTTTTGCTTCCTAGTGCAAAGGACAAAAAAATGAAGAAAACGAAAACAAAGAGAAAGTAAACGAATGAGCGGACGCGTTAGCAGGATGGGTGGAGGCGCGCGGGGCGCAGGTGATCACAGGTAGACAGACCAGTAAATGACGTTGAAGAAGAGGAAGGTGAAAGGGAAGAGCGCGCGCGCGTACAGGTCGACCCTCTTGGCCGCGGACGGGATGACTGGCTTGGGCGGCGCTGGCTTTTTGTTGTTCTTGGCCTGCGACTTGCCCAGGGCGCTGCTCACCTCGATGGGCTTCCCGTAGCAGTCGAAATTCGACAGTTCGAAATCCCTGGGCAGCGATCCCACGATGCTGAAGTCGTTGGACCGCAGGTCGGACTTGGACGTGCACACCTTTTTGCACCTGGTTTCTACCACCTGTTGGGGGCAAAAAGCAACCAATCAGAGAGCGCCGCCGGTGACCGGCCACATCTGTTCACCGCGGCTGACGGCGGACCGATATTTCAGCGCAGGAAGAACAAGAGCACGAGGGCGAATGTGCATCTTCGTTCACAGTCACGGTTCCGTTTTTTTTGTTTATTTAATTCCAGATAAGCTAAAAGGTTGAAATTGAGTTCACCTAACCGAGAACGCCATTTCATTTACAATAACGAGCTTTGACCGAGAGGCTACAGGAGACGCGAGACGGAGGGGGAAAAATGCAGTCGATAACGGTTACGCAGATATGTGTACGTGTGTGTGTAAGAACAGGACATCCGAGACGGCGGATTCTTTTAAGAATATAAACCCCCGTTAATCTTCGATCCGTATCACTTGATAGCGAAGGAGCACAGCCCGGGACACATCTGCGTCTGTGCGTTTCCCCCGCGCAACAGCTGCAGTGTCACACGATTCCACCGCTTTCCCAGTCGCGGCACACGCGTGCCGCCAGGAAACCGAGGACGCCTCGAGATATCCGCTGACATCGCGCATCGGGGCTACACCTCAATTCATCCACAATGTGCGCCAAAAATATCTCAAAGTCTGCGACCCGCCATCTGGCCCTACCGGCTAGGAGGGGGAGAATGTGCCGGAAGCGATTCTCACTCTTTGCGATCTTTCACCATCGCTCGCTCCATCGCGTAAGGTCACCTGTGAGTTTGCAGGTAGCCCTCGTCACAGCTCACATGCTTATTTATTCAAATCAAACATGTGCCTGTCTTATTATTATTATATTTAGTTTTTTTCTTTCTTCTTCTTCTTCTTATTATTATTGGATTTTTTATTTTTGTCATAGACGGCCGTAGCAGACTCAGCTTTCCTCTTTCTTTTCTCACTTTCACTACATTAAAGTCGTTTAGCAGACGCCCTTATCCAGAGCAACTTGCAACACGGGAACATAAGTGCCTCCACATGAGTTTTATGAGTGACACGGATCTGGCTAACAGCACTCCCAGACCAGTGAGCGTAAGAGCAACATCACTACAGTGCTACTGCTAAATATATACGTCAATTTGACAACCATGCATCAATTAGTGACTACCTAGAGACATCCGACAACAACAAAAAACACCTGCAGATAAGTTATCAACATTTTACAAATCTAGAAAGTGCTAGGGGGGTGAGAGTGGGTGGGATACAGTCTGAGGAGATGGGTCTTCAGTCTGTGGCAGAAATTGGGCAATGACTCTGTCGTCCTAACCCCTACGGGGAGTTCATTCCAGCACTGGGGGGATGAACTTCCACCGGGGGTCAGGACAGCAGCTCCAAGGTGTGCCTTCCTGTCGACAGCTCGAAGACGGGGTGCTGACAAGTGAGTCATCCCAGAGCCAGCGCGTGCGAACAGACCGACCCGCTTCCCATCGCAGTCATCACGCTTCCACAGAAAACGGCCTCTTCAATGGGAGAGGCGCCTGACGGGACAGGTACGGCACGAAAACATTCCCACTAACCGCGTTGAGCGAAAAGGCCCTGGAATTTTCGTAAGTGTCTCCTCATTACATCATCGCATTCCCCAAGCCTCGTTAAGTGTTGACGTTTTTAAACTCTCCTCTCACGTGTACTGTGTGTGTGCACCACCGGAGCCGAAGGGACGCCAGAGGAATTCTTGATACCGGCTTCACTGTGAAGGGTCTAACCACGATGTGTGAGGTCACTAGTCTTTCCTGACCGTGCCTGAGTAACTCTAGTGGAGATTTAGTGTGCACAGCCCCCCCAAGCAGGACAATTACCCCCGTGCCATCACCGCCATCGTGTCATCATCCTCGTGAAGGGTCTAACAACGACGTGTGGGGTCACTAGTCTTCGCTGGCTGTGCGCTCGAGTAACTCTAGTGGGGATTATATCCTCCGTACAGCGTTCTGATGGACAGACACGTCCACCACAATAACAATGCAGGCCAGGTCCCGGGGGCGACCGCATAATTGCCCCGAACGCCCTTCCCGACGTTCTCCCCCGCACGTCGCCTCGTTCCTGCATCGCGTCGGCCGACTGGCACAGCGCTCGATCACTTAGGACACGCAAGCGAAGGGCGGCCATCGCCGTGCCATGGGAGGGAGCGGAGTCTCAGAGAGTCACTGAGCTGCTTTTATCCCTTATGGGGAAACCGAATGAACTCTGCACATGTACATTTTATTTGGCATTTTAAGCATTTAGCAGACACTCTTATCCAGAGCGACTTACAAGATGTGCATAAATACATGGTAGGAACAATCATAGTACGCGCAAGAGATCAGTGCAGTAATACAGTGATAGACATCATGGCAGGCAGCTGCGTACCATACCTGTAACACTGGGATGGAAAAGGTTAGTAATTAAAAATTTTATTTATTAAATGGAGTAAGCAGGGGTATATAAGTGTTGAGCAAGTAGGCAGTGGTGATGGTAATTAGCTAGATGGACAGAGTTCAGTGGTAGTGGAGTCTGAAAAGGTGGGTTTTGAGTCTCTTGCGGAAGATCGCAAGTGATTCCGCGGTCCTGACCGATTGCGGAAGGTCGCTCCACCATGTCAATCCCCATGTGCATCAAATGTTGCGTTTTGACATCTCACATGAGAAATTCATGTGACCTCCCCCACCCGTCAGGTATGGGAATGCTTTGGAGGAGCAGTCAGCCTCAGGTTTGAGGAGCTGATCTGCTGGGGGAGCACAGACGACGAAGCAGTTCAATCTTCTCTGCGTCACACAGAACGAAGAACGCCCCCCCTCCCTCCCCCTCTCGATCTCTGAGCTGCATTACCAAAAACGCGCTGCTCTATGTTCGCGTGTCCAGTTACATTTGACATTTTAGGCATTTAGCAGACACTCTTATCCAGAGCGACTTACACAGTTTACATTTTTTTACATACAATCCATTTATACAGCTGGATATTTTACTGAAGCAATCCAGGTTAAGTACCTTGCTCAAGGGTACAACAGCAGTGCCCCACCTGGGAATTAAACCTGCAACCTCTGAGTTACAAGCCCAGCTCCCTAACCATTACACTACACTGCACGGTTCTCCGTTATCGTCTCCAATTTGTTGCCCGCTCCGATCGATTTCTCCCCGTTCAAATGGAGAGACCTAACAATGGAGGTCCAGCCTTACTCTGTTCATCCCCTCCAAGCAGGACCCCCCCCCAGTCTACAATTACCCCCATGTCATCACCGGCGTCATGGTCTCTGTGTGCTATCAGGGCAGTAGCGGAGCACACGCTGACCGGCTGTGGAGACTGGGGGAGTGCTCTGTCCTACCTATCAGACTCACACTGCTAAAGTCATTAATACTTATTAGCAGAAAGCGAAAGGTCTGTGTAAAAACCGAAGCCATTAGATTTAGAGAAGGTTGCAACTGAATCATACGGGCCTTTTCATTCCACCCACCCCACCCCAGCCACACCATCGACCTTGAGGTATCGCCGTGCGCCCATCCTCACTGTAAAGGTGCCGTTCTTGAGAAGTGGCCCGATACATTTCGTAACACAAGGGACGGGCATAAACCACAGGGCCTTTTCCATTCAGAGTCACTCCATAACTGTGCGACGTCATCGTCTAGCAGCTCTCCAGGAGAGGTCCCTTTGCTCTTCCGAGCAGATGAAAGTATCCAGGAGGATGTGAGAGCATCACGGAGCAGCACACCAGAACACAGGGCCCAGTGAGCAGCGCCGCAGATGGATGCAATGTGAACAATGACCACTAGAGGGCCGATCACACGTCAATGATCACTGCATGGTGTCACAGATCGATAACAATTGGAAAAGGAGACTAGATTTCAGACAACGTCAAAATAATAACACTGGAAAGTAAAGATGGAATTGAACAAGGTTGTGTCAGTAGTGTGGAGGAGCAGTTAGGGTACTGGGTACTGGTAACCATACATTTGCAGGTTTGTGTCCAGGGTGGGGAGCTTGTTGTACCATCTACTTAACCAAGTCTGCTTCAATAAAACATGCAACACAATAAATGAATTCGCAAATAAGCTTGTTGAATCTCCTAGCCATTCGGTCCCCATATGGTCTTACCCAATGGAGGGTACTTATCCAGTGCTGTATAATGAGGGGTGTTGCTGATCTTGTTACTTATTCATCACCAATATCAGTTGAAAGAGGCTTATTCATTAGCAGTTAATGAGGAAAGGCAGAATCAAACGAACCCAACTGCATTGGGTCGCTCCAACGTTTTCTGAGCGCCGACTCTGGTTCACTGCTAAATCGCGGAGCACGAAATCCAACAATCAGGCACCCGGTACTGAGCAAGTCAACGGTCAAGTGGAAAGAAGACACGTCAAACACAGTGGATGCCAGTGAGAAGACACTGCCCCCTGCAGGTGGAAAGCGTTCACTGACCTGCAGCGTGCTGACGTGAATGGGCGTCCCTCCCGTCCCGTTGACGGTGTTGTTTTTGTTTGGGCCCTTCCCCTCCGCCTTTTCTTTCTCTTTCTGCGCCAGCTTGGCCTTTTCCTCCTCTATCCTCCTGGGGCTGTTGAGCATCACCTGCACCACGGCGTACTCCACCAGGGAGGCGAAGCCGAACAGCAGGCAGGCGATGAGCCAGATGTCGATGGCCTTCACGTACGACACTTTGGGCAGCTCGGCGGCCAGAGACATGCTTTCAGAGGACAGGGACAACACCGACAGGATTCCTGGAAAGGGAGGTTCGCCATCGGTCAGGGTTTGCAACGGACGAGGGATGTGGATGGACGAGCCACGTTTGAGAAAACAATCGACAAGCAAGACAAACAATCCAACGTGTGAGGAAAAAAAACGACATTCTTAAATAAAGCCCTTACATCGGGCAGGCTACTGACACCTGCAATGTGCAGGGGATTAATACGTCCTTTCTTGGTATTTTCTTGAGTTTGGGATCTTTCAGGATGCGCGCACACACACACACACACACACAGAAACATAAACACAGATGAACACACAAACACACGCACACACACACACAAACACAAACAAACATAAACACAGATGAACACAAACACATGCACAAACACGCATACAAACACACACACAAAAACATAAATACACATGCAAACACACACACAAACAAACATAAACACACACAAAAACAAAAACTGAACAATGGGCAGGATGCGACTGACCTGAGATGAACCCAGTCACTCAGATGTGATGCGTGAGTCCGGCGGGAGGCGGGGCGACGGGTGACGACACCGACAGTGGGGCGACAGGGGAGGGTGAGGGGAGCGGTGGAATGAGAATGGGCGGTCACTTTAGAGGGAGCCACGGCGGGCTGACCGCGGACGGTCACGGTCGGGTCCCCCTCGGCCCCTGCTGCGGGGGGGCGAGGGGGGGGGTGGGGCGTACCCAGCGGGACTCTGGCAGCGCTGGCGTCCGGGTTGATCCAGAAGGCAAGCCAGGACAGGACCACGATCAGGAGGGTGGGGGCGTAGACGCCCATCAGGTAGAAGCCCACCTGTCTCCTCAGGATGAAGATCACCTCCACACAGGTGTAGTAACCTGGGGGAGACATGGGCGCAACGGTCAACTCACGATCACATTAACACAACACCACCATCACCATGACCTCTGGCCTTTAAATTTTTTTTAATTTATGCTTTATGTGATAGGGACAGATACAAATGCACACTAACAAACTGAATACACAATTATCAGATGTGTTGCAACATAGTGTTTTTAGCTTGTGCTAATTTTCAACACCCGTCCCCAGAACTTTCAACACCTCTGCAAGGAAACACAAGGGAAAAAGAAAGACCATCCAGTAACAGCACCATCGTGACCTCTGACCTCTGCGAGGAAACATAGGGGAAGAACAAAGAGCACCTTTTAGAAGAGGGACTCCAGTCCTGGAGGGCCGCACTGTCTGCGGGTTGTTTTTTGAGGTTTCCTTTCAACTGGCAGCCACCGTAAGCCTTGGAAACAAGGTGTGTGGACTCATCAGCCAATCGGTGAGTTAAACTGAGCGCCTGAGTGCTGAAGCACACTGGAAACCACCGGACTGCAGTTTGAGATCCGTGTTTTAGAACGTAAAACACATCCTTCATTGAAAGCAGAGCGGCGACACGATGTAAGAGTTAAAGAACTGAGCTTAAAGCCACAAGATCACAGATTCACCGCCAAAAGGGGGGGGTGTGATAGTACTGCTAAACACAATTTGCTTCAGTAACTACCCAGCTGAATAAATAAACAGTAAGTCAAATTTAATCTAGCCAGGTTGATAAGGACATCCGATCGTGATTTAAGGTAATAAGTCACGTCAAATTTTTTAATCTTCAAAAGAGTCAACAGCTGCTAGGTGAGCCCCTGATCAATGGGCCAGAGAGTTTTGATCACATCTGAGATGTGTGGGTTTGATAAAGACGTACTTAAAGGACTCGGCCCTCTATCAATCTGTAACCAGCCGAGCAGCTTGAGGAAGAGCTCGAGCGCACAACACGTTAAACCCACACACCTTCCTTAAGCTGGTGTGACTGATGCACCGGGACGCAAATGATTTTTCATGTAAATCAATGAAGGAAGTCTAGTCTGTGTTTGTGTAAGGCCTTATAGCAGGGCGCCATCTCCTAAGCTGGCTTTAGGAGCTTTGGTGGTGGATCTGGATCTGTGTTACAAAAGATGCGCAATTCAGATGCAAATTCATCGCAAAACGTCGTCATGAAGCCAGGTTAGGAGATGGCACATTGATTGATTACATTTTGACATTTTTAGGCATTTAGCAGGCGCTCTTATCCAGAGCGACTTACACAGTTTACATTTCTTTACATACAATCCATTTATACAGCTGGATATTAACTGAAGCAATTCAGGTTAAGTACCTTGCTCAAGGGTACAACGGCAGTGTCCCACCTGGGGATTGAACCTGCAACCTTAACATTACAAGCCCAGTTCCCTAACCATTATACCACACTGCCTGCCTGATTGATTGATTACAACCATAACTATTGTTATTTTTTCATCTTTCTGCCATCTACCTTGTCACTGGGCCTCCAATCGGCTTCCTTGTCATCTTCCTTGTCACTGGGCCTCCAATCGGCTTCCTTGTCATCTACCTGGTCCTCCAATCGGCTTGCTTTGCTTCAGAGTAAAAGCGCGGAGCGATGACGTAATGTCTAACAGCTCCGCGGGCGTGCTCTTTGGGCCGCTCCGGTAGCCGAGGCCGCGCCGCGGATGAACAGAGCTAATCCGTGTGCTTCCCCTCGCACCCTCATGACAATGTGCTCAATGGCAGCCAATGTCAGGCTGCATCCGCACGTAATCAGTGGCAAATGCTGCGCAGCAAATCCCTGTTTGACAATTCAGGCTGACCTCCAATCTACGTGTTCTGTTTTCTGACAAAACCATACATTTGCAGTTCTTAAAAGTAACAAGGCAAAAAACCTAAACACATTTAGAAAGAGGATAAGCCGTAAATAAAACGTTGCAACATGAGGAAATGTAATGCAAAGAATTCGGTTCAGGAAGGAAGACAGCTTTAGTGTTAAATCTTTTCATTTGTTGAGGATTTGCGGGTAAGGTAATGAGGATTTACAAAGTATAGAGTTTGAAATCTGCGATGTTTGTTTTCTCTCTCGTCGAAAAACAAGAGAACACCCTTTTCTTCAAAGCCGTCTTGAACAAATTCAGTCAAACAGATGTGACCCAATGCATCTTCAGATCAGTCCAATTTACAAACAATAATCAATAAACGTGCTTCAGTACTTACGTGTTAAATATTTTAAATATCTGCATAATTACATTATGTGAAATGACAAAGCGTGCCTTTCAAAAGTTATAAATGCAATGGAATGGAATTCTCAGCATTAATTGTTGATGGTACCATGGCGCACATTCTGTGAGCTGAAAACCCAGAAGACACTGAAACACAAAGGAAATGCAGAATTTCCATTGAAGTAATAAATAATTCAACCTCTAGTAGCACTGCTTTAAAACATAATCGTTTGTGGGGACTCCCGGGTGGCCACTGCGACCGGGGTTAGATTCCACCGGCCTCACCAAAGTCGGCTCTGGCCGGCAGTGCCACCAAGGGGCGGCAATTGGCTGTCCGCCCCAGGGAGGGGGGAGGGACCCGACAGGAAGTTTGCTGCACACAGGAGTGGCTCTGGAGTACTGGAGTTACGTTCGACAGCCTGGCAAGTGCCGCCTCGAAGGAGACGATACTTCGCCTTTGTCACTACCGGTCACAGGGCTACGGCAGCGAACTCACAATACGAGGGGGGGGAATGAAAATAGAAGGGTGTAATTGGGAGAAAATGGGAGAAAATTAGAAAGAAAAAATATATATAAAAAAAAAAAAAAAAAAAGTTTGTTTGGAAGTTCAACGACTGCTGTAGTTAATGATCTCCTATTAGCATTGGGTGATAAATATGAGGGAACTGTGTGCATATTCATGACCTGCTGATGGCAGATGTAGTGCTAGGAATATATCACAGGAATAGGAATTAATACATTTCCTTTACACCAAAGCAGTAACCCCAGGCAACATTTTATAATACAAGATATACACGCAGGCAAGCAATGTGTATGGCCATAAATATTTCACTTTGACAACCGGGATTTTTAAACCATTCATTTAATGGTATTTACGACACTGCCACTATTGCATGCATCTGAACTCTTTGGTATATTTATGCACAGTTTGTAATGGATATATGATTTACTATGCTAATTTGGACGTGGCTATGTCAAGGCACCCTGTGACTGTCTTCTGCACAGTCAAAACATTTGTCAAACACAACCTTCGTTAGTTTCCTCGCTCAGCCATTTTCCATCTCCGTCTAGCTATTGGTTTCGATGAAAACATTCAAAAT
>JAINUG010000084.1:1125000-1267500 GCA_029706075.1 Aldrovandia affinis | reverse complement strand
TCGCTTACACGCGGGGGTCAAGTTGTACGGGATTAAAAAGAGGGAAAGGCTTTGGCTTTTAGTGTGAAATTCACCGTTGGGGGATGTCAAAACAAGCCACAAACGAGTCCTGCAGCTGCCCATCGCTCTGGCGTATCTCTCTGGAGGGTCATGGGCTGTCCAACACACACTGACCTCAAAGGATGAAACTGCCACTGTGACCACTTATCACCACGATGCGTTCCCTCAACACAAGTTAAAAAAAATATTAGAATCTTTTTATTTATTGATCTTTTACCCACAATATGTGCACATTTGTGCTGTCTGAATTCCAGAATGTCTAAAAATTAGTTTGCAAAGTAGATTACAAAAGAACCGAAACAAAACAGCAGATAACATTATCTTGCTATAATGGTTCAGGGAAAATATTGGCACATTATTAGAAATGTTCATACCTGATTGGGGTATTTTTGAGGTGTTTTATATACTAGGCCAGCGACATAGGCACAGTGTTATTGAGAAGATGGTAATCATCCATCTCTTGAGGTTCACGTGATTAAACACAGTCTCAGAAAGCAATTAAAGAGGGAGTATTTAAAGCAGCAGTAAAAAAGGGGGGATTAAAAGCACTGTCGGTTACGTTTCCCCCTTATTTCGTCCATCCGGGGGACGTTTACTTGCGTCTAGCTATGCGAGAATTGGGCGGTTTTCATTTCCAGGTACTCCCACCCGACCACCTCAGAAAGCATGTATTTTACTATCATTTACTTTACCATGTATTAATGCACATCTTGTAAGTCGCTCTTGTAAGTCGCTCTGGATAAGAGGGTCTGCTAAATGCTTAAAATGTACCACCTTGACTTGCAGAACCTGAGAATACGTTGATTTATTGCTACAGCTCAGCTGATTAATACGATTAAATTAGCGTGTTGGAAGAATGGTCACTAAGCAAGCTTCCTGTTCCTGTTGTCTTTTAAAAACCCATCAGATAGGAGTGAGTAACAGTTGTATCTGTTGGGGCCTGGTAGCCCCATGGGTCAGGGCATCGTGCCAGCTTTTGACAATACCTCATTGTTGCAGTTAACAGATGACACAAATGCATTTAGACGCCACAGCACTCTTAGCCTGCTCTTCGAAGGTGTACCTTTCATTTGTTATTTAGCATCTGCATCTAATTGGACCTTAGGGAAAAAGTGTAATGTTTCATTCCAGACCACGTGGCCCATCTCTGCAGCAAGGCCCTGTGTTTTTAGCTGGACATGCCACTCTGGAGACTCCTGTCTGCCTGAATTGATATTTAAATTATGACAACTTATACAGCAGTGTGGGGCAGTGCTAAGATTCCATTTTTGAAATTGGTGCCAGGACCTGCAAACCATTGTACATTACAGGCATATAGCAGACGCTCTTATCCAGAGCGACTTACACAGTTTCACATTTCTTTACATACAATCCATTTATACAGCTGGATATTTTACTGAAGCAATCCAGGTTAAGTACCTTGCTCAAGGGTACAACGGCAGTGCCCCCACCTGGGATCGAACCTGTAACCTTTGCGTTACAAGTCTAGCTCCTTAACCGTTGTGCTAACACTGCCGTCCCTTCCTCACGGTCTAATGTGATTGGACAGCAGTCACCGGGCCCCAAACTAAATTTTGAGTGCTGTGCATCCAACCACTGGTGAAATACAACATAGAGCAGACAGCGCTCACTTCAATGGTAGATAGACTGTGGCCACTGAGCCCAGAATGTGCGGCCCGTTTTGTGCGCTGCACTCCAAACCTGCCGGTGAAATCGACCAGTCTTAATTGTGGACGACCACTCTTACCATGGTGGTTTCTTGGATCGAGCCAAAGCTGTTTATGAAGATGTTCACTTTGTCCTCCACTGGAATACCTACAAATCACAAGTTAAAACGAGAGAAGAAAAAAATATCAGAATAAAATCACAATGGCTAATCCCCACAGTGTGGGTTCACCATTGCGTTCTTTGGAGAGATGTGCAATATTTATAATGCAGAGGGCTTTTAATATTGCACATCTCTCCAAAGAATGAAATGGTAAACCTACACTGGGAATTAGCCAGTATGCTTTTATTCTGAATTTTTGTTTCTCCCTATTTCAGAATAAAAGCACACTGGTTAATTCCCACGTTGTATGTTTACTTTTTCGGTCTTTTAATATTGGATTTAATGGACTTCAAGTGTATAGGGTATACATGATATTCTGTAACATGACCATTAATAATACATTATAATGCCTCAAAGAAGCACAGAGTACAACGCTATGTAAGGAATGAGATATGAAACTGTGTCGGGCTTCACTCCACATTACTACTGCATACCCCTGCCATAAATCCACTAATCAAATCATTCTTTGTTTTAAAAATATAACTCTACACCCCAGATACACATTTCATGGTAATATAATGCCATCTGCTCAAGAGACATAAGGCTGAATTTGGGCATCTTATATGACAATTTTCTAAGATTGTCCTTCTGTTAGGAAAAAGAATCCAGAAATTCTAAACAACATATGGCACAGTAGATACGTTTTTTTTAAAACATTTTTTAGTTTAGTTTATTCAAGTTTCACCCACGGATGCCATATTAAGAGGTTGCCTAGTGATAATTTGATAATACGCTTGAAATGCCTTCCTTATACATTACAGAAAAGCATCTTTAGATTTTTTTCCCAAAAATACAAATAAAGGTTGCTGGAGTATGGCAATACTTAAAATCTTGACTTTTTTTCCAAAACCAACACATACACAAAGTGAAAATTGCAAGATTCAAGATTCAAAGATTCAAATACAGAATATGAGATTACATATTTTACCTTAACATACACAAATAAACTTGCCTTTAAAGTTTGGTCGTATCCTAGGATCATAAGTAACCAGCAACCTGTTCATGATGTTACTTGTTGAATTCTCGGGTACTCTTGCCAGATCTTCAGCAGACAACTGCCTATGGAGATTAAACAGCAGAACGCAAAATCAAGCTGTACTGCACTGCCTGTTAAGTTTAACAAGACATATCAAAGCCAAACTGAATGCCTGTAAATATCAGGAGAAATGCCAACAGGCAATATGCATATTTTTTTCTTTTTCTGTGCCACTGCTTCGATGAGAGAAATTGCTCCTGGAGGACATTCATTGCTTTTGTTTTTACCTTCCAAGAATGGGTAGGGGTTTGTGTTCTGTGTAATAAGTACTTTCTTAACCTTCAGAGATATGTTTGGGCATACATTCATTGGTTTACTTCAGTTTAATTTTACCTTCAAGGGGAGGTGGAGTCGTGCTCCTCACCAACCCGGTGAGCTAATGAAAAAATAACATTAACCAGAAGAATTCCAGTCAAATCTACCCTTGCCATGACGATAGTGAGAAAACACATTCCACATGGGTAGCACATTGAAAAGCGTTTTGTCGGAAACAGCGCTCCCTTAAAGCTTTGCCAGAGAATTCTGTGAGAAATACTTTGTACACCATTACGTAAAAATATGATCAAGCTGCTGTTCTCAAGATCAAAGCACTGCCATCACATCTTACAAAGCTCTCACCCAACGCCAATAAACGTTTAATTTGAATGGCCAGACAACCCAAGGCCCAAAACCGGATTGAAACCAACTTTCCCCCCCTGTATTTCACTGTGGTTATGTACAGAAACAAAGGTGTTAAGAGAATGGTACTGTATGATGTGGTTCTGTGTGGCTCGGTAGGTAGAGCATGGCGTTGTGGGTTCGATTCCCACTTCGACCACATATACTGAAACATGTATGCATTCACTACTGGAAGTCGCTTTGGATAAAAGCGTCTGCTAAATGGCATATATTATTCTTATTATTATATTATATACTGATGTACTATTTTACATGTTTAAGTTTCCAGGTAAAAACATAAATAGAAAGGTACCAGTGCTGGAAAATCTAGTTATGTGAAATGTGAATATTACTTCATAGGTATAATGCACATCAGGAGTATTTCACAGACCAAGGGAAAACATAAATTAATTAAAATCGCTCAATGCAACAAAAAAACTGAAATAAAGATTATGTAGCAAAAAACATTAGCTATGAAATGAAATTACAGTAATACAGTGTTTAGCGGGCGCGGATGCAATGACTTAATTTCAGTTGAACTCAGGGTCAAAAGTAATCAGGGCTAAATCCTGGAATCGTACATCAGAAACTACAAATAGGATTTCACAAACACCGGATTATCCACAGATTACTTGTCCAGATTATAGACTGAAAATAATTAGAGACAAAATAATGATTTGTTTTCTCTTTTTTGGAGATTATTCACATGAGCTGCAGCAAATGGACCTTGCAAGTGGGAGATTTGTTTGCCAGCATTATATTATTATATTAAGTCAAATATAGGATCTTACACCAACATCATCATCATCTTTTTTTCCAATCGAACCACAATAGACTTGGTCTGTTGAGTAGAGAACAGGAAAACGTGTCTCTTGCGTTCATAGAAATGAACTTAAAACGTAATGTATGAAAACACTAAAACAAGAGCATCCTAAATTCATCACTCAAAATGTTTACAACGACATGTTGTTAGACTGAATACTTTAATGGCTGTGCTCCTAAATATAGCGTATATACAGCAGCTGGTGGCAAAGTGAACTTGAAAAACAATAGACACGTCACCTTAAAACTGTAAAAATAAATATGAAGGGGAAAGAAGTGTGTTAAAGTGACCTTGTGGAATGCTGGGTTTACATCATGATTAACTCCTTAACTACTCTATACATGTCCAGCTGATTCCGGAAGTACGACATACACCGATGGGCATCATTACTGTGACTGCATGTTCATGTAATTACAGAAGAAAGACACAAAACACTACCTTTTCTGGCAATTACCATGTCATTATCAAGTATTGTTGTCCAGTAGATGCCAAACGCAACTGTTTCAGATTTCTCCTTTGCATGGGCCTTATCGTAAACCAGTAATCAATAATCAATAATCAGCCTATGAAAATCATGCGAGAGATTCTCCACATGACAGACTGGACAGTCTCTGAACAACAAAGTCTATTAAGTAAAATCTACAGAAAAATCACAGCTTTTCTGCACATGTGAATTGTGCATGTTTTTTAAATGCCAGTCCACTTACGATGGGCAGATGACCTTCCTCCCTTTCTTTGATGATTTGTCTTTGGCAGATCCCCCCATCGTGGACAGGAAGAGAACAAGGAGCAGGAGGGCCATCTTTACAGCCCTCATCTTTGGAAATGTAACTGCAAAGGAATAATAAAAGAAATGATTGATTAAAAAGCAAAAAACTAAAAAAAACATCAGGCCAGAATTGACATTTTCCCTTTTCTTTAAAAAAAATAAACTTTCAATGTTTATATAGTAACATTTACTTCCTCACAGCTTACCGTGACTGAGTGAAAAGACAAAACATTTTGTATTGCTTTCTTTTTTCTTATTGGTTTCAGATTTTTACCCTGTTTTCTCCCAATTTGGTGGGCCAATTGTACTCTCTATTTCTTTTGATTCTCCCTCCCCCATGAGGCCGCCCCATCACTATGGGTCAAGCTAATGATGGGTCAAGCTAATACTCTGAGGTCTGCAATGATCCGCCTCCTCCGAGACAGAACATGCCCACCTACTTTACGGGAGGGCCTTCGCACTTCTCGGCAAGCTAGTGCCGGCTCTCCCTCCCCCTTCCCCCCTCCCCCTGGGACGGACAGCCAATCGCTGTACCCGATTGGGGCTCCTGTCCAGAGCCGGGCATATTGCTTTCTTATAAACAGAGGGACTTCACTTCTAATATGATTTGTCTCCCTCATAACATTGTGCATTCCTTGTCCAGTATTGCTCATTGTTGAGATCGGCATTCACAACAAGGTGTTTTCAGCACAGTGATAGCCTGACCAGCAACACTTGGTTCTACATTAGAATGGGCATTGTCACTGACATTTGTTGCTACCATATTTTACTGTAGACAGGGGCAGGTGAAAAAAAAAAGGTGTACTGATTCAAATAAATAATCTACAGGCCCAAAAAAGTTTTTAAACGGGGCAAAGCAGTAGCAATATCAGGCAACATTAATGTGTCCAGTGTCCGTGTGCAAAATTGCACTCCAGAGCTATTTATACCACACACTACTATCGACGGAACCGTGTTGCCAACTTGTTCATTTTGTTGCCAGATCTAAAGACTCGTACAGAGTTCCATGTTCCGTGTTTATATGCCTACGTCTATTATGCATGTGCCAACCCTAGTTGTTTCTTTACATTCTCATGGCTATCTGGCGATTTTATCAGCACGAAGACTGGACTCTTTCTTCATATAGCCTAGCCTACTGAAGATTAACCACCAATCGCATTATTAAAGCACAAAACAACAGGATGTGCAGTGTTCTAAGGATCCTAAAAGGCGAAGTACAAAACCAACTAAGCGATTATAGTCCCTTATTCAGACAACCAGGCACGTCAAAAAATCGAGAAAAACATTGCAACACCGTGTTTTCATGTGTACGACTGACCTATGCAACAACATCATAAGCAAATGAGAGTTATGACATTGATTCCACTCCATAACGGCATGAAACTTGTCCTGGGTGCTGAAGCAAGTACGTCAACTGCAACTTTGATTTATGGGTGACAATGTATGCGCCTACGTTTGTATGTGTGCATACGCAATTATGTTAATATTCATGGCAAAAATGGCGTATGTTATACCTGCACACGAGTCGATCTATTTTGAGTGAGGATAGTATAACCCTTTTTTTTAACCTTTTATTCATGTTTCGTATATCTTCAATACAAAGATAAGCATCACATCTTCATCCGTGGAATTCTGAATGGCAAAGTGAGCCACATGGAATGTGACCGTCGACATCCAGCATCACCTTAGTGACATCTTCACATCCGCCATAGCTACACTAGCAAACAAAATATACCATGTGCCCTCGCTAAATGTATTTAAAATGAATAAAAAAGCGTCAACCACGGCGGCAGGCTGATGAAGAGGATGCGGAACTACAGTGAGCAAAACAACAACAACAAAAAACCAGCGCAATTTCATCACTACGATGCTGCATGAAACACATTTCACACATCCATCTTTATACTATAAATGACCTAATAGAGGGTACTTACCACTCGACCGCACTTTCCACCCAAAACAATCAGCTATATATTTTATTTGGGAAATTACTGGGCAATATTACAATTCACTCGGTTGTCCAAATAGTCAAATGCCATCGCGACGAACCGTAATATGTTGCAATCCTGTCAGTCACTATGATGCGCATGAAATAATAACCATTTTCACAGTCGTGTTGACGTGCCGGCTACTGTACCTGCTTGTGTCCCAGTAGGCTACCGTAACGTTACATGCAAGCCCCCGCTGCAATGGTCTACTTAAGGATGCAAAAAAGATGGAGTCTGCGCGTGCCATGTAGGCTACCTGTTCCAGTGTTCCCACATGCGCAGTGGCATCAAAGCGGTGGAAAATCACTGTCTCACCCTCGCGCACAAGACGTTTAACCGTCCGGCCCGGGGATAAGCGCGTGGACGTTATGCAAGGTCAGCTTGCCTTGTGCGTTCCTCTGAGGTTTTCCGTCATAGTATTTTAATTACGTGAAACCTAATGTGTCCGCGCGACGCTGTGGGCAATTGTTCAGCACAATTACCGCGAGAAAAGTATGACCCGCATATAGATGATGTGAATTCTTATAGACGGAAACTTCATACTTGTAGCCTAGAGGTTTTAGTTCATTATAAACTGCTCTGAAATGATTTTAACGCAACTGTTACATTTTACATGGAGAATAGAAGTAATAATAAAATAATACATTGTTTACCTTACCAAATTACCAAATTAAAGTGGAACGCTCCAAGATTTATATAATTGTATATGTTTTTCCTTACCTCAAAAAAATGTGGTTACGTTATTTCAGCGGTCTCGTAGCTGCTCCAATAGCCAGAACTGTGATGTAGCGCCAAGCGCTGCTTAAGTGGCTCAGAGCAGGACGTCCCTGCCTGTTCCCATGTGAACATATGAGACATTCTCACTTCCCTTAGAATTATTGCAATACGATGTAATAAAAAATAATTTGACACCTTGTTGGCCTATATTTTCTGACACCTTTATCGGTTGTGAACCGGGAAATGTATACACTGTCCATGAAAATACTATAGATGTTTCAGAAATCTTGTTAGTTTCAGACAGCTGCTGGAAGCACACATGCGCATACTCTCGCGGGGAAACCCAGGGCTGGTATTTCACACCTCACAAAAAAAGCTTGCTGTGAAAATTGTGCATAATGACTGTATCACTCGTTTCTTCTGCGCTCACTTGGCCTCGTTCACTAATACGTTGGTAGAAACGTGCATATTTTGTTATGAGAAAACGTTCTCATGGAAAAGCACGGTCTGATTCATGAAACTTGGGCATCAGTCACTTTCACTCTTAACCAAGTGTGTTTGTTGATCAATCCCAATTGTTTGCAATTTGCAATTTGCATAACATACCCCATAAAACACCTATAAGGCCCTTCTGATTTCACAGTCACAGAGCCAAGATCTAAATCAAAGCAAAATGAAAACTCAAACATGCCACCAAAAGGTACCAGAAAGGGAAAAAAAGGTTTGTCAGTCAAAAACAGCTTATAGGCCATTTGTCATTTTCTGTAAACATGTCTCGCCATCTCTAAAGATGAGCTGTCTTCTCAAAGTGTGGCCTGCTAGACATGTTTCTGAGTTATTGTGGAGCCTTTAATATGTGTTTTTCTTAAATAAACTGGCCTGAATACTGATTAACCATTTATTAAAAACAAGATAATTAAATGTTGACCATAAATGAAGTAAAATAATGTAAAGTCAAGTACTGTCAAGTAAAGTCTGTTGGCATTTTGTCCCCAATGGCTTTCAATAGATATCTCCTGCACCTAAATTTCAATAAAGTGATGCATAAAACACGAGCCCTGAGCTTCTGGGATTCCCCTTGAGAGTATGCGCATACACACCGTTAAGACTTCCTCTGCTTCCAGCAGCTGTCTGAAACCACCAAGACTTCTGAAACAGCTATAGTATTCTCATGGACAATGTATACATTTCTTGATTCACAACCGATAAGAGTGCAAGAAAATATGAGCCGACAAGGTGTTAATTTAGTTTTTATTACATCGTATTGCAACAGTTCTCAGGGAAGTGAGAATATCCCAGACATGCACATGGGAACAGGCAGGACTTCCTGCTATGAACTACGCTTTGTGAAAACCTAACCACATTTTTTGAGTTAACGAAAAATACATCAGATTATAGAAATCTGGGAGCATTCCCCTTTAAGTACAACATTTTCTGTCTCGATCACTGCACTGTGGAATTGATTTCTTCTGCTTTGTCAAGAGGGAAGACTATCCCCTACTGGACAACCAACACCTCTTCCAATAGCAATGTGGACACCCTGGAAGGCCCCCAAACCAATTACTGCAATAAGCCCCCTCACCCCATTTAGCTTCAGCCAAACCTAGTGTGTGGTATGGCTGCTAGGAACAAGGTGAAGACAATATAAGAATACTAATACCAATACTACTATTACTAATACCACTACTACTACTACAGGAACGTACACTCTTACTTAGTCTCTGTCGCACGCTGTGCAACACAACCAGGATTGACATAGAACAGCAGGGTACAGGGAATAGAGTTGTCAGTCTGCAGACCAGATTTTATAAGGACTCCCACAGGGAGAGAGGAAGAGAACCGACACTATACAAATTAACCAAATAAACTTCAGCTGTCCCCCTGACAGGTTCCGTCTAAAAACAATAAATCAAAATAACAAACTAAATAAAAAACGCCTTTCGGCAAAACACTACACACTCCGGGTTTTTCTTCTTCTTTTCTCACAGTCTCAGGGTTCTCTCTCACCAGGCAACCAGATCCTGAGTGCCAGCAACTTACTAAGAGAGCAGAGCAGTTATAAGCACACAGGTACAATTAGATGATGCCGCACAGCTGTGTGGCCTAGCTGCCCAGCCAGTAGGCATGGCCGTTAATCATCCCTATTCCCCTGCCTGGACCGACGCCTTCCACAGTCTTGTGACAAACTCATGCATATTAAGTGAAAAATCCTAAATGCAGAGCAGTTTCTAATACTTCATATCAAGGTATGGAAAATGTAACTGAATACGTCCCATTACATTTTTTTTTACATTTATATAATGAAATTCATGAGGCTAATCTCAGTGTATTCAATATGTTTCCAACTTCATTCCATCCATACAAAGAAAAGAATGTGGAAAGAGAAACTGGAGTTGAACGCAATGTTCAAAAATATAATGGGAGGCCTCGTGCATGATAAATGGTGCACGCTTATATATATATTCCTACCCTTAGTTTGCTAAATCACTCACTATACCAAACCATTTTATCATTTCAAAGCCTTTCATTTCTCCCCAGATATAGCACCAGGAGTTCAAAGCAAATAGTGTTTCTCTTTCTCTGTCCAGCACCAAGTGCAACTCTGAACCTCTGGATGGAGATTTACAAACATGTAGGCCTACACCAGACGTAAGACCAGAAATAAGGAGATTGGTGGATGTTTATAAGATATGCCCCAGAACTGTTAAATTAACAATGATTGCATGCATTGGCCTTTTTTTCTTTCTTTTAGCAATTTACTTTCAAAGGGAATCAGCCACACTGGAATGAGTCATTTATATTCCGCGCCACTCGTCAATAATGGTGTAAAATGGTTCCATTTGGAGCTCGGTATATTTTTGTTTCATTTGAGTTTTTCTTTCACGCTGGAATTTAATTTAGCACAAAATGACCTGCTACTGTGCCTAACGACTGCGGGTATGTTGCTCTTCGGTCATTCTTCGTTCATTATGCATGCAGGCATTGGGTGGAAATCGTTAGGCCCCCGGAATAGAATGAACCCAGTCATGCGTTCACCCCTCCTCCACCGTGCAATGATAACATCGGGTCAAAGGCTTGGCCGGCAGAAGTGCTTATCTTTCGGCACGGCAACACACGAGCATTCGGTGAGGTTGAATTATATTCGTGAGGAGGGACCCCGTTTTTCCAGGCTCTATAGCAGATCTGCATATTATAGGAAGGGTTTATACGAGCAGCACAGTAAGGTTGGACCGACAGGCATTGTGAAAGAATAATATTGCATAATAAGGCATAACAATACAGCACTAAAGGGATTTACATTACATTACATTACATTATAGGCATTTGGCAGACGCTCTTATCCAGAGCGACGTACAACAAAGTGTTAACCATAGTCAAGAACAGTTTAGCTGAAAGCCACCCTAGTGGGAAGTACAATTCCTGGGTGCTAGGAGCAACCACATAGTTAAACTAGGACCCTGTAGGTAAATCTGTAGCCACAATTCAGAGGTAGCAGTAAAGCACTCGATGCAGGAAATAATGCCTAAGCCTAATACAATACATAAACAAGTAGACGTGTAAACTAAGCGACTATGTCCCTAAGTTAACAAAAACCGGACTACGGGGAGAGGTGCACCCTGAAGAGGTGAGTCTTCAGTCGACGCTTGAAGGTGGCTAGGGTCTCAGCTGTTCTGACTTCCACCGGAAGGTCATTCCACCATCGTGGAGCCAGAACCGACAGGAGACGTGACCGGGGAAGCGCAGGTGCGGAGGGGGGGAGGTGCTAGGCGTCCTGAGGTAGCAGAACGGAGAGGTCTGGCAGGTGTGTAGGGTTTGAAGATCTTGGTGAGGTATGTTGGGGCTGATCCCTTGACTGCCTGGTATGCTAGGACCAATGTCTTGAATTTGATGCGAGCTATAACAGGCAGCCAGTGGAGGGTAGTGAGCAGGGGGTGACATGGGAGTGTCGAGGAAGGTTGTAGATCAGACGGGCCGCAGCGTTCTGGATGAGTTGCAGGGGTCTGATGGCAGATGCGGGAAGGCCAGCCAGGAGCGAGTTGCAGTAGTCCAAGCGGGACAGTACCATTGCTTGGACCAGGAGCTGGGTAGAGTACGTGGTAAGGAAGGGACGGATCCTCCTGATGTTATACAGGAAGAATCTGCACGCCCGGCTTACCGCTGCAATGTTCATTGATAGGGACAGCCTGTTGTCCATCACCACACCGAGATTCTTCGCGCAGGGTGATGATGTCACCAGGGTGTCACCTAGAGAAATGGAGAAATCAAGGTGGGGAGAGTTTAGGGCAGGAATGAAGATTAGCTCTGTTTTACCTGGGTTGAGCTTTAGGTGGTGACTGTCCATCCAGCTCTGAATGTCCCCCAGGCAAGCAGCGATGCGGGTAGAGACCTGAGTGTCTGATGGGGAGAAGGAGAGAAAGAGTTGAGTGTCATCAGCATAACAATGGTAAGATAAGCCGTGGGCAGAGATTACAGAGCCAAGGGAGCGGGTGTACAGGGAGAAGAGAAGGGGACCGAGGACTGAGCCCTGTGGAACCCCGGTGGGGAGGGAGCAAGGCGGTGATACTTTACCAGCCCAGGCAACCTGGAAGGAGCGACCGGAGAGGTAGGACTCGATCCAGGCGAGGGCTGTACCGCAGATCCCTGTTGCTGCCAGGGAGGACAGGAGGATGGAGTGCTCCACAGTGTCAAAGGCAGCTGAGAGATCAAGCAGGATCAGGATGGAGGAGAGGGAGGCGGCTCGTGCGGTGTGAAGAGCTTCATTGACCGAGAGGAGAGCAGTTTCTGTTGAGTGGCCAGGTCTGAAGCCGGACTGGTAGGGGTCCAGCAGGTTATTTTCTGTAAGGAAAGCAGAGAGTTGGTGAGATACCGCTCTTTCGAGGGTTTTAGACAGGAAGGGGAGGAGGGATACTGGGCGATAATTCTGGATAACTGAGGGGTCTAGAGTGGGTTTTTTCAGCAGAGGGGTGATATGGGCCCTTTTGAAGGGCGAGGGGAAACAACCAGAGGACAGGGAGGAGTTCACAAGGGAGGTGACAAACGGGAGGATGTCAGGTGTGATCGCCTGGAGGAGGGATGAAGGGATAGGGTCGAGGGCACAAGTGGTAGGGCGGTGGGAGAGGAGGAGGTGGGAAATATCAGAGTCTGAGAGGGGAGAAAAAGAGGGTAAGCAGGGGGAGGGCACAGAGGGAGTGGAGGACACAGAGGGAGTGGAGGGCACCACGGGAGTGGAAGGCACAGAGGGAGTGGAGGGAGCAGAGGGAGCAGAGGGCGCAGCAGGAGTGGAGGGCACAGAGGGAGTGGAGGGCACAGAGGGAGTGGAGGGCACAGAGGGAGTGGAGGGCACAGAGGGAGTGGAGGGCACAGCGGGAGTGGAGGGCACAGCGGGAGTGGAGGGCACAAAGGAGCTGCGGATGTCTGCAATTTTCTCCTCGAAGAAAGCAGCAAAGTCATCTGCGGTGAAGGGGGACTGAGGTGGGGGAGGAGGTGTGCTGAGGAGAGAGGAGAAAATAGAGAACAGTTGACGAGGTTTAGATAGAGAATTTTGAATTTTAGATTGGTAGAAGATTGCCTTAGCGGCAGTGACAGCAGAAGAAAACACAGACAGTAAAGACTGATAGGATGAAAGGTCGGACGAGTGCCTGGATTTGGCCCACTTCCTCTCAGCAGCACGGAGGCTGACCCGGAGGTGCGCAGGGTGTCGGACATCCAGGGACTAGGAGGGGATGAGCGTGCAGGTCTAGGGAGAAGAGGACAGAGAGAGTCAAGTGCAGAGGACAGGGATGAGATTAAGGTGGAGGAAGCAGTGTCAGTGGGGAGTCTAGAGAATGCTTTAAGGGGGGGGAGGGAAGCAGTGACAAGGGGAGCGAGGGAGGAGGGTGAGAGGGAGCGAAGGTTACGACGGGCAGTGATGGTGGGTGTTGGAAGAGGGGAGGGAGGATGGGGGACAAGGGAGAGGGAGAAGGAAATGAAATGGTGATCAGATGTATGCAAGGGGTAACCGTGAGGTTGGAGCAGGGCAGTTCCTCAGGAAGATCAGGTCTAGGAGGTTGCCCGCCTTGTGGGTTGGGGGAGTTTTGCAGGGAGAGGTCAAAGGAGTGGAGTAGTGGTAGGAAGGCAGCAGACTGGGGGGCCTCTAAGTGGATGTTGAAGTCTCCCAGGAGGATCAGCGGGGTGCCGTCCTCAGGGAAGGAGCTGAGCAGGGTGTCAAGCTCGTCGAGGAAGCATCCCAGGGGCCCTGGTGGACGATAAACAACAACAATAAAGAGTTTAGTAGGATAGGTGATGGAGACGGGGTGGCATTCAAAGGAGGATATAGACAGGTTGGAGAGGGGAATGACTGAGAACTTCCATGCGGGAGAGATAAGCAAACCTGTACCACCACCACGGCCGGATGGCCGGGGGGTGTGGGAGAAGGAGTAGGCGGACGAGAGGGCAGCAGGAGTAGCGGAGTTGTCAGGGCTGATCCAGGTCTCGGTGAGGGCGAGAAACTGGAGGGACAGGAGGGAGGCATAGGCAGAGATGAAGTCAGCCTTCTGTGTGGCCGACCGACAGTTCCATAGCCCCCCTGAGATTGTGAAGCGGTCACAAAGGGTCAGGGGGGGGTAGGAGAGGTTGGAGGGGTTCCGTTGTCGCGGGAGGGTGCGACGCTGGAAGCGCGTACTGAATGGGAGAGAGCAGACTGTTATGGGGTGCGGGCACATTCTGTGAGGGAGCGACGCAAGCGTCGCTCTGACAAAGGTAAAAAGAGATCACAGACAGGTGGACACAATGACGTGGTAATTGCACGGATTAATCTTTACAATTCGCTGCAATCAAACTAACGATGACTCAAATTTAAGAATAACACGGCTAATCAAAATCCCTAATAGCAAAATAAGTACAAAGTAGACTACGCAAAGTTTACGAAACTACAGATAACTAACAGATCAGTCAAACTAACGCGGTAAACTCTAGCAAACCGAAAAATACTAAACACGCCAGATGTAAACAATCAGCGGATCAATTCAGAACACAGGCAAACACTTTCTGGTTCCTTGACAAGCTGGAAGCTCCTTATACCTTCGCTCTGACAAAGGTAAAAAGAGATCACAGACAGGTGGACACAATGACGTGGTAATTGCACGGATTAATCTTTACAATTCGCTGCAATCAAACTAACGATGACTCAAATTTAAGAATAACACGGCTAATCAAAATCCCTAATAGCAAAATAAGTACAAAGTAGACTACGCAAAGTTTACGAAACTACAGATAACTAACAGATCAGATTTAGGGACAGAGCAATGATTTATGTTCTCACAGTTTGACAGATCACCTGATTAAAAAGATACATAATGAGAATACTACTTTAAGAGGTTGAATACCACCCTCCCTCCCCCATGTTTGTAATCGTTGTGCATTGTGTGACGGATAACCCAACAAAAAAGAATGCAAATGCAGAGCACTCTACTTGCCTAGAGTTACTTCTTAAATTAGTTATGCACGTCGAGGCGGGTGGATTTTATTTCAGAGTGTCCTGTAGCGGGTCGAGATGAAATTTGTAGTGCTCCCACTGAAAGAATTATTATTAGCGCTGCCAATTAATTATTAGACCAGAGCTTGGTTGTTTTTGGAATAGAAATGTGTAACACTTTGTACCACGAATCCCCAAAGATAGCAAGGCAATGTTTATTTGCATTTTCTGGGACATTGTCAGATGTGGATGCCCCACATGAGCCCTTCTGCTGTTCTCCCCAGGGCTATACACTGTAACCCGCTGTTCAACACAGTTGATTTCACCCTCTTCAATGTGCACAGTTCTGTAAATTAGGCTGAAGTTAAAGTGCGACGGATAATAACGCGCATGTGCGGCAGGGGTCCTGATATGAAAATATGAAAATATTCAGTTCTTACTGCAAACAATAATATATATATATATATATATATATATTGTAAAATACTAAGTAATAAAATTTCCTGACAGGTTTTCTTGGTTTTCCTGACGATTCACGCTCATACGGAAGTGAAATACTGTAGTTCCGAGAGCCGTTGCGCGAGATGGAGGCTTTACCACTCAGCCGAGATGAACTTTGATATAAAAGACTTGTTTGTGCAGAATGAGCTCCGCTGCATTAGAGGTCACGTGTGTAGTGCTGGTGCGTGATATCCGATTCTTTTTCACGACGTCCAGGTTAGGAAATCTGATGCACTGCACAGTACTTACTTAAATGTCACACGAGTAAACACACAAGGGCAAACAGATAAATGGACGCACCTAGTTGAAAACCACAAGTAAAACACAAGAGGGATTTGTCACAGTAATAGGTTGTGTGAAACCAAAGCCCAATTATCAGGAAAGACTTGGCTGTCCCAAAAGTATAAGCTCTTGCTTCAAAAAGCTTTTGAGACTCCAGTCCAAAGCAAACTACAGTATATTCAGCTCTGCGTGAGGGTAATTTGGTTTGAAGAAAAGCTTTTCGACATGTATGCGGGAAAAATAATCCTCTGGCCTACTACTAAAATTGCTCCCAAAATCGAATATTTTCATTTGGAAGGTGCTACCTATCAAACAGGTTACCTCATCGTTTATATAATTATTAGTTATCATGCACTGAGCGACATAAGGTCTGATTCCACGCCCTGAAGACAGTATGAATCCGTTGTAATAAAGGTACTCTTGGGATCTCTTGGAACTAGATTGAGGTTTTTCAATGAGAAGGTTCCACAAAATTGCACAGGAAGGGCACAGACCCACTGATCCTGCTATGAATAGATGGCACAACGCACTCCATGTGTTTGCTATTAGCCCATCCAGATAATGTTAGCATGAGTGGTTCAAAGTATGCAAACATGTCAGGGAGACAGTTCCCCCGTGAAGCAGACGAGATACTGTCGGAGAACGTCCAATCACATTGCACAGACCCAGTGACCTCACCATGTTCCCAGCTGCCTTGATAGCTGTCCTTGAGAGCCACCGTGGAGAGGTAACGAAAAGGATGAGTTGTGTTGAGGTATGAGGATGACACATGGTCCTGCAAAATCTGAATGGAAACAAATTATTTGGGCTACCATAAAAAAATATATTAAAAAAGACACAACTGAGACACATGCACGCACTTCATTTAAAAGAGTGCTTTCTCATCATAGGAGATTCCATGCAGCCAAAGACAGAACTGTAGCTTAAAGAGACCACCAGGTGTCTCTAGCCTCTAAGCAAAATATCAGTTCAAAACGAAAGGGTTTCACAATTGATATATAAAGCACGAGTCACAAATCCCTCTTCTAGACTAATAGTGTATTAAATGTCATCATTAATATTAGTTGTTTAGGTGATTTGAATAGCACAAGATGGTGGCACACGTTGTTTGTTATCATCTATGGACCAGGAAATAAGCCAAGTGTCATGGCAAAGAAAAAGCCTTGTTCAACTACATGGGAATTTATTTATGGTTCCATATTAAGTCATCAATATATTTTTTGATGCAGTGTTAGATGTCAATAATCGATAGTCTTCATATTACGCAACAAATTCCAGCAAGTTCAGCAATTATCCTTAGCGATTCGTTCTCTTGTTGCACTTCACCAAGCCACTGAAAATTGCATTGTAAAGGGCGCAGTATTGAATTACAACTGAATGCAGCGGTACCATATGTAATCTTTGAAGGTATGTTGGTCTACGCAGCATGTGGAATATGACTACATATTATTACTCTGTTTGAGGTCTGCCATGGCTGAACTTGCAAATATATCAGATTTTTCTCTAATCACCTCTGGGTTGTTTAGAGGCATAACAAGCATTTTCCCCATGACTCACAACGAGTGGCAATCATAACCAATAACCATAACCAGTGCCTCTGGACCTTTGCCTCATTCTGTTCATTCTGTTTTTTTTCTTTCTTTCTTTTTTTTATGAATCAGACTTTAGGGGAAGACCACCAAGAGGCAAACCGAAGCCAAGCAGGCCCATGAAGACAAAATACCAGCTTCAGATAAAAACCTTGGAAAGTAAAAAAAAAAAAAAAGTAGAAAGGGTGCCTGACATCTGCTGCAGTCTCTGAGGTGCAACTTAATACTTTCATTTAACAAAAACAACCAGGATCTCACACCGAGAACACACACATCTAAACGTGACTGTCAGATCGGGTTCCTTTCAAGCATATAGAATACATCACTGAATCAAACTCGTGCAGCATTTTGCTATCCATCTTATTCAATGACATTTTTACTTTTTTGCTTCTTTTAATGTACTCCAGTTGTCTGACAGAGGTGAATTGCTCGGTGGTCACGTCATGTGTCTGGCATTGGATTCGATTAGATAAGGCACCAAAGGTTAAAAAAACCTTTGGCTAATACAAAAATGATCTTTAATCTTTTATTCATCACACTCTTAAAGTGACAGTTCACCCAAAATTATCACTTTTTCCCTCCTTTCAATGCGATATACTGCACACCTCCAAAGAATAGTTTTTAGCGATTTTGCTATTAGGTTGTATGACCTAAATTGAAAGTCTTCTGCTTTCGGCATACTTCTAAGCTACTGTTAAAATATGATTCAATATTATATGCTGTACATAATTTCGAACATGCTACCTGCGGGGACATACACTCCCATTGTTTTCAGACATTGATGCTAATGATGGTACCTATGCATATGTGTGTGTGTTTTTGGAGGGGGTGGGATGGGACAGATATGACTGTTTTGAATATTGGGGGGAACATGTCCCCCCGTCCCCCCCCACAAGGTACACCTATGTTGTAATGTGTTACATGGTCGAAGGGGTTCTTTAAATATTCATGATTGATTTAGCAGACAATCTCACCCAGCTAGCTAAGCAAGGCTACATAAATCACATAACAGTGAATGTGATAGGAGCAGCACAGTGTTCAGTGTTAAATCAACTCTGATAGAGTGAATTTTACACTGACAGAGCACATGTGATCCTGACTGAACTCCTGACTGATATAAAACTCTGTTAGAGTTCAATTAACACTGAACATTTTACTGTGAGGGACACAGGGCAGGTGCACAAGATGTGATGTACCACAATGAGACGGACGAACAGTACAGCGTAAGTGAAGCAGTGGAAGCAGATACAGAGCCACACAAGCACAAGCGCTCCTAATTGCATATTTAAGTTTGGGCGTGTGCTTAAGACAGGGGCTGCAGAACCTTCCGGTCCCTTCAGAGGGATTAGTGAGCAGTCCAGAGAAGAGGAAACACATTTAAGCTGCAGTATTTCTTTCGGTAGTCCCACCCATGCAGATAGAGACTAAATTATTTTGAATAATCATACTTTCCCTTCATGAAAAGCATCAGTATGGATTATGGTCTGGATCTAATCTAACCGCTATGAGATGCCTCCAGCTTCGGGTAAGAAATTTAAACAAGTGCTTTTTGTCAGCTTTTTTTTGCACAACATTAAAAAAAATAAAAAGCCACTGAAATCAATGACGAAAAAAACACTTGTTTAAATTCGTTACCCAAATCTATTCAGTCTACAGCAGACAATTAGTCATGCCTTATAATTTCACTGATCTCTTGCTAGGTGATTACCAATTGCTGAAGTGCTAATCAATTGCTGTCTGCTGAAGATTTAATAGATTTAAGTCCCCCCCCCCCCGACAACTGACTGTAGGCACACAATTAATCTACGGTAATGGTTATAACGCCACTGCATTAGTGCCATATAGAGCGGAATACTAGGGCTTGGCCCCCCATGTTGCATTCTTGTATGCTTGAGGGGGGGTTGTGAACTTTTCGTCCCCATGCCTAACTCAATTATAAATAAAAGTATTGTTCTAGGCCAATATTTTTTTGTTTTTGTTTGTTTTGTCGTTGAGTAGTCCAAGAGAACTACATTATAGGTGCACTGTATAGATTTTGTGACAACTCCACCCTCAAACCCACCAGATTTGGGAATTGTAGTTTCAAAGTTACTGTTAGGCAAACAAAAAATTGTCTTCTCCTGAAATGTACGTTTGGAAGAATTATGAGCATTACACTATTAAAATACACATGGGCCATTAGAAATTATAGGGCTATCTGGTTTAACTCTGTGGCATTGGGCAGCAACTGCATGGTTAACGCTTCCCGCAGGGGGGGCGGTGGTGGAGGAGGAGGAGGGGGGTACCCTTAGCTGCGAAGTTTGACTTTATGTGTAGCACCTGTTGAATCGCCAGTTGGCAGTCTGCGTTCACACAAGTTTCAGCGGACCCTGTCGAGTCAGCGCTGCCTCTTAATTCCGTCTGCTATACATGGGATCAGACTTTACACAACAGCTCAGACTCCTTCGCGGGATCACACGGATACACTGGCAGATATCCTTACCTAAAGCGCGAGAAAACCTCTCTGCTTGGAATGCGTGGCTCGTGAAGTGCTTTGAAAGTGTCGGGACTCTAGGGCTAAGGAAGAAACCGCAGGGGAAGTGTCTTACCTAAAGAAACACCCACTCGGAGACGTTCATATTTCTCTTGGATAAGAACTATTCGAATTAGCATGGGATTACTTTAATTTCACTGCGTGCTTCGCCCCGTCTGGCGTTCAACATGCTGTGCATCGCAACGCACAGCAAGTAAATCGGCATACGATACCAGTTATTAATATTTTTTTTGGAAAAAGTTTTACCAAACTTTCAAAACATTGACAGGTGTCCAGATTGTGCATCTGGTTCCGAGCGCTCCCGAAAGTCCATCGGTCAAGTTTTTTTTAAATCTCTTGGTACACTATGACATGAAATGTAATTTATGTTTTTGTTTTTTTAAATAATAGGAATATGCTTTTGGATGGGATTATGTTGACACTACTTCTTATTGGTATCCTTCAGATGTTTCCGAATAAAGATAACCACTTTGTTCCAAACAAAGTTCGTGCATGGTAAATTCCAGCTCCCGAAACGAGTCCTGAAGTGCACACACGCACTCGCCGTTTACAGTAATCCCAAATGATCCTGTCATTGTTGTTCCTCTTCGCATCGTCTGTCCAACAACATGGGTCGCAAGCCGAGTCAAGCGTCAGCAGCAAGCTTCACCATACAACCATGAAGCAACAGAACGGTAAGCAGATGTATGATCTCACTTTATGTTGGACAATAACGTCTGCAGTGGCTGTGTACAGTAGTGTTGCGTGACACACACACGTCTCTTCCTCCAATGGTTCAGTCGTTAGTTTAAAAGTTGTTGCAGTCTCCCCCTCCAACGGCATGTTTTTTTGTGTGTGTCAATTCGTGTGAATGGACGCGTCTTATTTGGCCAGGACTGCGTAAACCTGCGAAGGAAATGGAAATTACTTAAAGCTTTCAAGTGAAGGCCGAGAAGTGTGTGCAGAACGGTCCCTCTGATCGCGTGCCCCCGGAGAGCAGGTTCCCGTTCGGCCGTTAAAAAAGACTTCTTTCATGCGGAGTGAACAGCCCCGGGCTCTGTAATCTGTTTACCTTCTGAACTCTGAGCGGAATTACCGCTCATTTCCCTCAACCAATTTCGTCACCGAATTAAGTTTAACCGGCCTGCGTCTTAATTAACACCACGACTTTGTTTTAATTTCCTATATAAAATAATTATACATATTTGTTTGAGCAGTTATTCGCCTATAGTAATTCGCGTATTTAATGTTTCTCGGTTACTTGAATTAATTATTGGTCTCCTTCGGGGCCTTACATGTTACATTACATTACATGTTTGCATCTAGCAGACGCTCTTATCCAGAGCGACTTGCAAGATGTGCATTTTAATACATGTTATGATCAATCATTGTTCGCGCAAGAGATCAGTGTAGTGATACAGTAATAGACATAAATGTTGGCAGCTGCATACCGTACCTGTATCACAGGAAAGAAAAATGTTAGTAGACCAAATGTTTTTTAGACAGTCGAGTATTGAGTGTCGAGCCGTATTGAGTAATTGCTCAGAAATAAGCTTGCATTTCATTTGAGGGCTAATGGGTTCTGTGTCGAACATACCGCATGTATACAAGAACGTATGACTCATGAATGCGTCAGCAATCATTTATTTATCCAGTTTGTGCTATTCTCCTGCCTTCTGCACTGTGCAATGGCAGTCACAGTTTACTGAGTTCCGAGTCCTGAGTTCACACGGGAGGGAATCTATTTTAGATGTAATCTTCAGTTTCATCAAGGCTTTCCCATTTTAAACATTCCTTAAAGACATTCTTTTGGAAATTAATTTGAGCGTAGCTACGCAGTAAAAGTGTTAGTTCAACTGTAACAGAGTTTATGTGAGTGTTCTCAAAAAATGTGCTCACACTAAACTAAAATGTTTTCTATCACAGTTGATTTAACAACACTGAAACGTTCTGCTGTGTACTGTTTAAACAGTGGAATTAAATTAACTTGTTTGGTTGGAAAGAACCTCGTCACTCACTTCTGAGAGATCGAGGGTAAATCTGTGGAGCACAAACGTCTCGTGTTTGTCTACCGTGGGGCGCGTGCGAGTTAGTCTGCCCTCCGAAATATGCGGTGAAGTCGCGCTCGCGAGACGCTTATTCCAGCTGACGTCGTTGTGAGTTTGGCGAGAAGCGCGTTGTCACCGCGCGTTGTTATGTCAACGCGATGACATAATGAATCACCTGTGGATTCTCGAGCCCTGCTGATCAAAAGTGGTTCTCTGTGGCTGTTGGTAGAGCACAGCGTTGGCAACGCTTAGGTTGTGGGTTCAATCCCCACTGGGGCCACATACACTGAAAATGTATACATTCACTACTGTAAGTCGCTTTGGATAAAAGCGTCTGCGAAACGGCGTATATTATTATTATTATTATTATTATTATTAAAAAGCACGCGCTGCGATCAGTCTAACCAGGCTGGCTTTGGGGAACACTGAGTTGGGGGGGAAGCCGTCAAAAAATTACCTGGGGAAAAAAAGTTAAACATTGCTCATTGAAGAAAACAGACAGACAGAGGGTAACCTTTGACATGAGCAGCAGTGTTATTTTCTTCCTTCCCCGAATGGCTCGTATCGGATACCCAAAGGCTAGCCGCTATTGATCTGTGTAACATTAAGGCGGCGCCGCGCGCATGCATAGTAGCCTTGGCAGCGGCGGTAATAGCTTCTGAGTCTCAGTGACTCCATTCATTACAGACCGGCACACATGATGACTATCAACGCTGTCGCAACAAGCTGGGTGACCTGTATACTCGGACCGAAACACAGGCTTTATTTACAAGTTTTCCCGGTAACGCCGCACCCTCAAATCACATTGTCAGCAGTTTTGGGCAACGATTGCAGCGCCCGCATCGGAAACGCATTCTGAAACGAAACGATTTGGTCCGTGATCAGTATGACCAATGCGCATGTGTGTCCAAGCACTGTATGTACCCACACAAAAATAAAACAAGTGGCTTAGCAAAGATGCAGGCGGTTATTTATGTGAAGCTAGCTGAAAAGTTTGAAGAGTGGTTATCACGTTCAGTTCTGTCTCATAGAGCAGGTCAATGATGGATTTGCCAGCTCTTCCGATATTGGTCTTAAATGTGTGTTCATTGATACATTCCTTGTAGTGGGGGTTCCAAATATTCATACTTTGGTACTGTTTTTATACCAACAAATCATATATACTGAGAAAATAATGTGCATGGGTTGGAAGTTAAGAGGTAAATGAAAAAGTGTCCCGAAGCCAACTCTTCTGCTTCTTTGTAACGGAGACAATTACCAGCGGAAAGGTTCAACAGTTGAAAACCATTTACTCCAGCATGACCTCATTACCTCCTCCCATCGGTGTCTGGTAAAGCCCACCCACAGCATTGCATAGCTGACCACATCTAAAAACCCAGCTGCAGACACTGTACAAAAACAAAAAAGAAATAGTTTCCCCTCCCCTCACCTCTTGTAGTCACTGCCAGTCACAGTCTATGAGGAATAAAAACCTCCCTCTGACGCTCCCACCAAGCGTAAAGATTAGTCGGAAAATGAATCAGTTGATATTGCCGGGAGTCCTTGTGCTGCCTCCTTATTGCCTCCGTTCAGATGCACAGTGTGAAAATATGACGGAGGCAGAGATTAATTTTAACTACTGTACGCGGACTAATGCACATGTAAAATTAAGATCGTAAACCAAATCTGCCTTTGCCGCGCCAGGGCCTTGACCAGCGATTCCCCAAACTGTGGGTTGCATGAGGTGTTGATGTGGGTCGCAAGACGACTCTAATAAAATATTAATGCGCTGTAAATAATGCACTTTTTCACTGACGCTCACACCGGCCAAATTAAACATCGCATCGCATGCACTGCAGTTGTGTCTGCATGTTAACATGGAATCCATATGGAATATATATGTCAGGCTACAGCTCAGTTAGGGGTGATGGTGGTGGGAAGGGAGGGGGGGGCGGGTCATAGGAAATGTATTGTCTCATTATGAGTCTTTGGCGTGGGCCTCGAAAGTTTGGGAACCCCTTGGCCAAGGCCCATATCCTCTGGACGCATGAGACATAGTCATTCGGAACTGGCTGAAAACCGCGGTACGAAGACAATCCTGTTACCAGCACAGCTTTCCACTCCGCCGTGCAACCGCGGCCTTTTCACGGGCGGAACAAGAAAGAGCAGGAAGCTCCTGCCGCTGCCTCGGAGGGCTGACAGGGGCAGCTGCCTCGCGCACAATGACGCGCTTTCAAAGGCTCCCGGGGATCTTCGAGAATACTGAACCGCACAATAAGCTTTCGGTTGGACATACCAAGCATATCTGAATCTGCCTTGTAATTTCATAAATGGCCACTTACTTGGTGGGGGCTTGGCACGGCACATCTGACTACACACTTTTCCCTGTGTGGTTCATTTTCATATCCTTTCTTCTCTCCAACTATATATATATGGGTAACTGCCAAAATAAAGGCAACATTTATTTGAGTAAATGAGGGATCCTTTAAACGCCCCCACCCATCTGGGGCTCTCCTCGTCCGGGCCAGGGCCGTTTCTGTGTCCTCTACCCCCTCTCCCCCTTGGTTACCAAAGTGTTGCCTTTATTTTGGCAGTTACTTGTACATGGTGACGACGAACGATTATTACAATGTAAACTACCAATTTCCTTCAGTGAACAAACGCTTGGTATCTTTTTCAACATCCCCCCAGCACTCCTACTGGTGAAATCAAGTGACCAGGACCCACCGGGTGGTGGGAGCAGGGAAACTTAAGCATACAGAGAAGGCCTGGCAGTACAGGTTTCAGACATGATCGAACATGCACTGATTCTTACAGTTCTCAGTGGTTCTTAGATGTCTTGTTTTACACATTATAGTAAAACAACCGTTGATTATTCTTTGTCTGCTCCCTGGGGGACAGGGTCTATTTAAAAATGGTGCAAACGGGCCAAACATTTTCCACGTACTATTTACGACACAACATATGAATAAGATACATGTCATATCATGTGTGTAAACAGAGTAGATGCCTGCTCAAGATATACATAGCTATCGCTTATTATTCTGCCACTAGTGGGGGGTATACTGACACTTTGCAGTTGCAGACCTGGACAAAGTATCATTTCATGGCAATTTTTTTCCCCACTCGATGATCAAAGGGCAAAGAATATGTATATTGGTGGGCCACATTTGGCCCATGGGCAGTCAGTTGAATGTTCCTACTGTAGCCTGTTTAATGGCCGTCTCTGAGCCACAGAGTTGTCACAGGTTTTGCTGTTCGGTTGAACCCTTGTGCCCTTCTAATCGTAAACAGGGTCAACATTCCAAACAGTTAATTGGTTACATCATATCCACGGTCAACACTGATTGGCTCTTTCCCTTCTCTATTCAGAGGGTGTTCTGCACAAATTGTAGGATTGCTTTGTCAGTTAAGATAATGGTAGTTTAAGGAGTATGTGTCTATTGTAATAAATAGAAAGAATGATCATTATATGTTATTAATGTCTTACATATTAATATAAATATTATATTAAATCAGTTTGTGCCTTGCGCTGGACACAACCTACTGTCTCTCCTCGTTACCAGGTGTTGATTTTCACTGTGACCTCTGACCTTCACCACAACTTAGCAAATGAGATAACAAAACAAAGAGCTGAAGAGGCGTGATAAGAACACGGTATGACCAATAACCTTAAAATAATGGAATTTAAACATGCTTTTATAGTTGTTATGCTTGGGATACACAACGTACAGCTCTTTAATGGTCTGTTGCAGTGCAATATTAGCAGACGCAGTGTAATCTCACAGCAGCCTGTCGATTGGCTCGTAATGTGCATACCGTAACACAGAGCTCTGTTGACATGCAATCCATGTTGTCTGGTTACAGAGTTGACACAGTGCTACAGCGGAGAGAGAGAGAAAAAAAACCCGAAATAAAAACCAGTTGATTTTATTGAAGGTGAATTACCGGAGTTTATGAGCAGACTTCTGTCTGCCAGCACTCCGCAGTTCTGACGACTAATATGAGTTGGGGATTAGGGTTTCGGGTTTTTGCAGCACTGATGTTTTTGCAGCCTTGCCGTTTTCGAACGCGGCGTAACACACTTGGCATGCAAGTGTATCACATCCCGCTCGGTGTTTGTCGTTCGGCCGCCGGTCGGGGGGGTAGGCTATCCCAGAGGATGGGCCTCTCCCCTGTAAGTGGGTCAGGATGGAGTTTCAGTGTCTCATGTGAACTGTGTCAGGGAGTGGGGGCTTGGAGGGGAGGGGGGGGGGGGGGGTGGAGTGCTGCCTACGTGTGTATTCTGCTGTATGGCGTCTTGAGTTCTGCTGCCACTAGGGGGCGATGTACAATTGGTACGAGTTGAATCAATCAACATCGCAAGGCCATTGACAAACACTGGCTGTCTGGCTTTAGAACACATTGGAGCATTTATGCTATTCACTTTACTGGGCAAAATGCTTTTTAGATTTTCTTCTTTTTTTTTTTTCCAGATGAGTCAAACAAAAAAGTTAAAAAAAAGTATACACAGTATATATACCTTGAGTGGAAAGGCATAGCGTATAAAAAAGGCATTCTTAAACAGGGATCTGGACGATCCCCCTCCAATGCTGCTAGAGAGATACGATCTCAAGCCTCCGCCGAATTTAAACATTTAGAGCAGAGCGTGTGCGAAAATAAACCTGTTTGAAAAGTACGTTAAATATTTGTCTTCTGAGCATAACACAAAGAGGAGTGCAGAACAGGGCCTCTGCGCTGTTCCTACCCTGTATGTGTATTGTACAGTGACGTGAGTGTACTGGTGGGCCGGGTACAGGTTTCACACAAAGTCCCTTTCTCAGCCCACCTCCTAGGCTTGACACAGACCCTGGACTGACACCGTATCCGGGGGTGTTGAAGGTAGACCACCAGCCATGACTCACAGCCTAATGGTCCTCCAGGCCTAATCCCTTTCCCCTCCAAACACAAGGTTCAGTGGATTTCTCACGCGCTGCCGTCACTGATGTTTGAGGGCCAACACTCGGGAGCGGTTTAATTAGCGCAACACGGTGGTCCACGAGCAGGGTGGCTTTCGCCTCCTGGGGAGCCCCACACCGCCTCACATCACGCACGCCAGCTTAAGAGTTACGAGATGCGACTGAACTGCGCTCTCGCACACAAGCTCAGCTAACGGGCAACGTGTCGGCGAGGTTTCAAAGCGTATTGCGTTTTTTTTGTTGTTGTTTGTTTGGTACAATTATGGTGCAGGGCCGTGCTGTTTGCGGCGGCATTACCGCGTGTGCATTCGTTCCTGGCTGTGGCGCTTAGCAGTCGGTGCGCGTTAGCGGTGATCATAAAGTTTGCTTTGCTGTGCAATTTGTTCTGTGCCTCCTTCCGCTGGCGGCCTGCGATTCCTTCTGCCCTCTTGTGCATCGCAGCCACATTGCCGGTTCATTCAGCCAACAGTCCCAACACCGCCAGTGGTTATTCTTAATTTTGTTTGTCTTTGAAGGGTTTTTTTGTGTTGCGTCGAATATATACAAGACCCACCAGTGCGAAACATGGCCACCCCCGGTCAGTGTTAACGAGCCTAAAAGATACTTTAATAGAGCGCTTTTCTTCCAAGAAAAAAAAAAGAAAGAAGAAGAAATCTGATGGTTATAGTATACGATGCCCTCTGGAAAACTCTTCGCCACGTAACACTGAACAAAAGTCACAATTTAAACAAACCGCTGATAACGTGTGACATCATTGTCAGTGGCTTCATAAGTGGGCCAGGGGCGATAACGAGGGCGCACAATGGAGCGTGCAGTTCACACACACAGAGGGCGATATTGTGAACGCGGAGAGGGATGGCTCCGAGCCACCGTGCACTTGAAGGTCACATCTCCAAGCTGCCGTTCTTCCCTTCTTTCCCCCCGCCCCGTAGAAACACGATCCGCATCCTGCGCAGCTGCGGGGAAGCCGGCTCGAGCAAAATATCATCTTTCCGATGACAAACAGCACAATTACACCGTGAAGACAAGAAGGCATTTGTCATAACTGTTGAAGCCTGTGTGTGAATTTGTATGTATGGTGGTGGGGTGGGGTCGGGTGGGGTGGGGTTGGGGAGATCCGGGAATTTCTTTTGCTGTTGAATTATTTATGGTTTCCTACAGCATGGTCTTCCTCATTGGGTTTGAATGGAGATGATTCATCTTTGGCCCGTTAGTGCAAGGATGTGTCAGAATTTGGAACTTCCCAGAGAGGAAAAGTTATGGTCGTAAACGTGCTGTGTGGCACCTGATTAGCATTTACTCTTTAGATTAGGACACGGCGAGCCTAGATGGGCTGCACGGCCTGTTCTCCTAATTATGTATTCTTATGTTCTTATGTTCTCTTTCTTGGCTGGATCAAGGCAACTCGTCTATTTCGACGCATTCGTCGAGCGGTAAAATTGACACAGACGGTAAAATATGAAAGTACATTTCCAGGAGTTTTAACCTTTTTTTTTTTTTAAGATTTGTTTTTTTTTTCAGGTTCAGGTCAGGCCTTCAACAAACTGCAGCCTGTCTCTTGGGAGTGTATGCGCACTAGGGTGTGTTTTTTTAATTTAACTTCTAATTCAAATTTGCAGAACCACCCATTTTGTGACATTTAATGAAAAAGTAACTCATGCAAATTTTTGAGAATTGAATAATATTTAGTGGTTGGTCGAGCATGTTGTAAATTTTGCCTTGTACATATAGAATATTCCATCCTCATTCCTGGATGTGGACCCTGCTGACTGGAAGCAGGATGAATCACTCTGCAAGGCACAACAGCAGGTTTCATCACTCAATGTTATCAATGATAACGCAGAACGAGTGGTGTCGCTTATTCAGTCCTTCACTACAAAGGCAAGGACAAAGTGAGAGGAGCAGGTCCAGTACCTCCTTCAGGTATTTCAGGCGCACAGGAAGGCATTCTCAAAGGCCTCAAAAGCTGCTCGGCAGAAGTAATCCATGTGTTTGTGCACTGTACTGATTCTGCACACATCAGTAAATCATGAAACGTTTTTGGGCAAACAGTGTTGTATTTTTTCGTTATGGCGTATAATGTTGGCATAGTGTAAAACTTTGGTGCCTTTGAGCAACCCCTAAAATGCAATGAATTCAGTTGAAATTTTTCAGTTGTTACTTTTATTAATTACCACATAAAATAATGACTTCTGCGTTGCCATCTTGTCTGATTAAAATATCCCCATATATGATAAAATCACCCTAATGCGCACCCTGTAAATGTGTGAATGGGTTTAAGTAGGAAAATAGCGAGTAGCTCTTATCCAGTGAATGTAATTCACTAGCATTCATTGATTCACTTGTATTGATTGTAGTTGATCATTCAACTGCTCAGTGAATACATCGTCATTTAAGGCTGCCGGATAAATTGGAAACCTGTATGACCTAAATGACCTTTCTCGAACCCGTTCACAACATGCAGGATAAAGTCTCACTTCTACCAGGTTTATTTATTTATTAGAGTTACAGATTAGAAGATCGTACCCCATGGAGTGGTTTTAATAGAAGATAAGCAATCAGTTCAAATGGATAACGGGCCGGTGATTTTTTAACAGAATCGAGGAAATTGAGATTCTTTTCTCCAAAAGAAACCTTTCTATCCTCCCGAGTGGAAAACAAAGGCCTAAGATATAGGCCCGACAACACACACAGGAATTAGCGGGTATTGGCTGAACCATTACAATCAGGCCCCGTCTTCACTTCATGCTAGCACATCCAGGGCCCGTTGTTTAAAACATGGCATGTTCAAACCTATGGATTAGCGAAAAACCGTGTATAGGCATTTCTTCGCTGGAACAGGTACCGACAAAGTCCCCGGGAACATTAAAAAAGGAGGATTTACATAGATGTTGCTTCCTTGGCACAAATTCAACAGGATTCCATTAAACTTGCGGCTTTTTGGCAGCAGGCGCAGCGCGTTTGACAGGCTGACCTTGGTTTCTGTCTGAACCGGGCACACCTACATTCTTCAAGGGATTTCATCACCCCCTTGTCAAGAAAAATCTTTCAAAGCATCCCCCTTTTCTTATCGTTTCTTTTTTTACCCCCTTCATCCGCGTGAGCGTTCCCAGCCCTTGGCTGACCCGGGAAGCTAAGGCCCTGCAGTTAAATGAAAGTTAAATATTAAAACGGCAAAAAAAAAACAAAAAAAAAAACCCCGGAATAGGCCCACTTGTGTTTCGGGAGCCAGAGCGTTCCTGGCGTGTAAACCCTGACCTTCACAGGTGCCGTACCTGCAGACGTGGAGACACACTGAGCCCACTGCCGCCGCCCTGTCGAAAAACAGCTGTCCCACTTGCATTTCTTTTTCTCCTTTTTCTGTTCTTTAGCTTTTATTTCAGGCTGGACCAAAAAAAAAAAAAAAAAAAGGCAGGAGCTGTAATTAATAACACACACACAGCAGCACAACCTTAAAATGTCATCGCCGCAGTGTTTGAGGCATCGCCGTGCCTGTATGCTTTGTGGCAGGTTGAATTGCTCCTTTAATCACACCGGGCATTTCTGGAGGACTGTATCATAGCATCCCCAGCTGCGCTACAGTGCGCCCGGATCGGCGTGGCAATTTGTTTCCGAGCGACCCCGGGGAAAATGAACCCGCTAACCTTAAATACAGCGCTGCATCTGGTCTCGGCAGTCTGGGAGCAGCTTCAGCGCTAAGGCGACCGCGTGCTCCTGTCACAATGCGTTTGGTCCTGAAGCGAGACAGATACGGCGAACCGCGTCGTGCCACTTCCACTGCCGCAGAAATGCGCCTCTCGGAAGATCAGTTGGCGGGACGTCAACGGGTTCGGCTTAAATGTGGTCCAGAGGGTTTCCGCAGAAAGATACACATTTTCTTTTTAAAGACAGAGCGGAGGTTTATGGTGCCGTGTTGGGTTTTCCATCTCTCCGCCACACTGGGAACTTGAAGGGCGGCTGGTAAAGTGGTCCCCTCGCCCCAGTTAAGAGTGAAGCGGTCTGAGAATCTGCATTTAGGTTTGGAGTTTTTTCTCCCCACCCCCCACCACCCCCGACCGCTTATTACTGCTGCCTGAGCACATTGCCGCATTTAGAGAAAATTAGTCGGTGCATATGTAAACACAGTTTCTCTTCAACAGATTGGGGGACATGTTGTCCAGCGTGTCTCAAATCCGCCCCCACTGCTACGCTACCCCACTTCATAAGGAACATCTGAGCGAAGCTGTCATCCACTCTCAAAAATAAAGGCGCAATTAGGGTACACCTTTGTTTCACTTTGTGAAAAAGGTTCAAATTGAGGAAAGGTACAGATATGTACCCAGGTAGGGTAATGAATCCTCATTCACACTGGCAGCCATATTGAAATGAAAATAAGGCTTGTACTGCAAGCGACATTCTTTTTCTCCCAAAGGGTACAATTATGTTCTTCTGACTACAGGTACAATTCAGTACCCTACAGGGGCACTGCCACAGCGACAAGTTGTACCTATTGTGCTTCAATAGGTACAACATGGTACCTTTTTTTCCTGAGAGTGTAGCACACCCACGGTCTAAAACCATACAAAACATGGACAGTGCATTTACAGAACACTCTGTACTCTGCACACCTGCAAAGTCATTCCACCTCCCCCCCATTAGACTTTTAAATTGAGGAGCAGATGCCCTTGCCCGGGACAAATTACAATGCTTTCGATTATATGCCATACATGTTCTGTGAACCACTGATTTCTTTTTACTGGAGCGGTGAGCACTCTCGCCCAAGGGTACAGACTATTCAAACCTGGGTCCCTCTGCTGCACTGTGCATCGTTATTAAAAATAAATTTCCCCCCTCTTTTTCGGTTTTGCTAAATGTAAATGTGATTGGCAGTGAAGCCTTAGGGAATAATTAATGGAAACTTCCCACCATATCATGTTACAGATCATGTCTGCAAAAAGTTAAATGCCTAACTTACTTTACAATCTGCCATTCATGGAGGCTGGTATTGGATGAAATGAACAAAATCAAAGGTGCTGCCAACTCTCCAGTGGTGCTTTAGGTTGGGTTGCGGAGATATCTGGATAATTCCGTAGTGAACTGAACATGTCATGATTCTGTGCAACTCAATCACAGGGTATAGAAATTTATTTATGCCATAATACTCAGTTTCCCAGAAACCACTGGAGGATGATGAGTCCTTAAAAAAGGAAGGAATGATATACAGCAGGGCAGTGGTTGATGAGGTTTAAATTTGTCAGTGCCAGGTAATGCAGCTCACCTTTAAAGGTTAATGGGATATCATTCAGATGTTATTGATCTATAATCCAATTCAGTTACTGTGAATTTGACATTTTAACTACAAAACTTAATACATGTTTTACTCTTTACATGAGACTTTTCTAAAAACACATTTCAATTAATTGGACCATTTTTGTATTCATCATGTGTTTAATTAAACATTGTAATTGCATACATGCAGATTGTATTCAAAGTAATGTTTATGAAACAGTGATCCTTAGATGGGGAGTATCTTTTTGCACGCAGATCTTAAACTCTCAAACATAGTGCTAAAGGGGAATTTGAAAGGAACTTTATTTAGAGCCTAATTGGCGTAGGCTATCTTTGGAGTGTGACCTCACAATGACAAAATGAACATGGGAGCAGTCCCCAGCTTCAGAGGCCAAAGTCAAAGCCTCTCCATGTTAAAATCAAACCATTTATACAGCTGGCTTTTAACTTGAAGCGCCTCAGATGTTCAGATGTTTTCATTGCTGAACGGCACAGTGGCAGCGTCATGCCTGGGCGCGCGCCGTTCGAATCTGCGACAGTCTAGTTACGAGGCAGTTCCCTAACAACCCGGCTCCACTGCTCCCCCTATGGGCCGACGATGTCAACACTCGTCTCTGCCAGTCGCGTAGGCTGATCAGAGGAAGTTGCGGTGCGATCTGGAGTGAAGGCGGTGACAGCGAAGAAGAAGCGCCAACTCGTTTATTACCGCAGTGCCATCTGAACGCGAAGCGGGAAGCCAACGGTACAGCTCCCTGACATCTCCGCTTGCTCCTCTATTTTCCCCTCCTCTGTTGCTTCTCGTTCCACTTTTAGCTGGAGACCCTAAAATAGCCCTGGAGACCTGCTGGCTAATGATATTTGCTTGACAAGTCGGATCCATCTTTTGGTTTGATTCATTAAATTTGCTCCAGGGGCAAGTAGCTTATAAATTAGTATGGTACATTTTCCCCAGTGCTTGTGATGCCCGCTGATAGCAAGAGTATTATATAATTTAACAGACCAGGTGGTAGGTGGGCGTTGTCTTGAACGGCAAAGACACTCTTGGCTTGACGTAATACCTTCACGCTTTTCTTTATTTTCCCGTCGTGCAGTCAACGCAGTGTTCATAATTTTGTACGTTTTGATACACAGTAACGTGAACTGGCTTTACAGCGAATGTGAAATTCCTTTCGGACCCCAGTCAGAGCGTCGTATATTTTGAGATGCTTGTGATATTGCTCCCACAAAAAACCGCAACGTAAACTTCTGGCGTTGGTCGTTTTTCTCCCATTGCCGAATGATTCCTTTCGGAAGTCAGGTAGTTTTACTTTGCACAGCTGTCCTCGTATTCAGCTCCTCGTCCTCGTCACAAACGGAGGGCGCACACTAAAAATGACTAAATCGGTTTGCTCAACTTTTTGTTTCGGCGCCAATGGCAACAGCGGATTTTCCGACTTTGATTTGCAAGCCTTTGGGACAGCCTTGAGGATCACGGACTGGAATGGGGTTTTTTCAAATTAATTCGCTTATTAGTTTTCAATGTACTGTAGGAAGTGCACACCGCACTGCATTACATGTGCATTTCCCACTAACTCCTGGACTGTTCTCCCATGATTAAAGGCAGAGTTTTACAATGCCCAGGGGCTGTTTCTCTTGCACACACACACCCTATTTTTTTCCTGTGCTCCTTCTCTCCCTCTCCTTTTTGCCCATAGGCCTCTTCTCTCCCTCTTCTGCCATTTCTTTTCTCTTTACTTCTAGCAGTACCATATCACAGCTGCCGGGCTTCAGGGGAGTGTAACATTTCTACTTCAGTGGCTCTCACTGAACCGAAGACACATCGTGCAATTCAAGAGGGCTTGCTCGTTTGTCTCTCTTAATTCTCAGTCTCACACATTTTATTGTTATGATTGTTTTACTTCGCCACTATTTACCAAATCTGGGATTCTGACAGTAACGATTATTGAGAATCGCCTTCTGTCAGCGGCTCGTTTTCAGCAGGGTTGGTGTTTAAAATGAGACCAACCACCTAAAACGAGCCACTGACAGAAAGCGATTAACTTTTTTTTTGTAAACGGCCATTTTTGTGAAAAGGAACAAACGACCAGGCACGTTTAATCACAGAAGGTAGTCACTGCTGAAGAAGCCGTTGACGAATCGCAGCACTTAATACGCCGTGACAGTTGGGACTGGAGAGCCCAACGCTGAGCATTAGCTCGAGCTTAGCCTACTGTTAAATGAGCAACAACCTCACTGATAATGCGCCCTGAGAAACAGTCCATTCACAGTGTACCGTGGACGATCTGTAGATTTGCCTTGCCTATACATTCTTTATACATTTTACGTTTGAGAATCAGGTAGATACTCAAAAGGTAGTTCCCACAAAGAGATTCATGGATATTTTAACATGCCATAAAATTATTCAGGTCAGACGTGATAATATTACATTCTATTCCAATTTTCTTTTAGCAAAAGAGAGATAGTACATTATATTCAGTTATAGTTCCCAAGGGGTCAGCGCTACTTTGAATGTACAAGTTTTTTTTAGCTGCAAATGGTGATGCAACGAAGCCAAAAAGGCAATAACGGAGAAAGCACTTTCACGAATGCAACCTCTTCCTGTGTGCACTCAACGGCCAGGCTCTGGCGTTACTAGGTGAAGTAAATGATCAACAGTGAGTCAAACTCTCCAGCGATCTGCTACATCCCTCACCGTACAGTGTTCGGTGTTAAATCAACTCTGACAGAGTACATTTTACACTGACAGAGTACACATGATCTTGACTGGACTCCCGATATAAAACTCTGGTGGAGTTAAATGAACACTGGGCATTTTTCACTGTGCTTGTGTTTTATACATTTGCGATCGGAAGTGCTCAGGCCCTGCAGAATTTATTGTTCAGGATGGAGGGGGGCGGAGGGGGTGTCTGCCAACTAAAGGCTCACCCATGTGGGCTTCATCAGTCATCGGTGAAATTGTACCCCTGGAGTGTTTGAAGACCTGGGTCTTTAGTCACTAATTAATAACAGTAAAAACAGTATCTTGACCTCACCGGGCAAGCTGCCTGCCAATTCGGCTGGACCGGATCACGCTGTAAATTACCCCCTGGTAACAGCTGCTCCGCCCGACAGATGTGACTACAAAGGCCCTGGATCTGCCAACCACTGTAAAAACCGCACAGCTGTGGAGAATATTACTCGGTAATGCTTTTATGGATTTATTTCTGATCTATAATGGGCCCCGTCAGTGACCAGCGAAAAGCCAGGGGAGAAGATTATGAGATGCGATTGCAAATTTGACAATGATTGACTTTGTGCTTAATAATGACATACAGAAATGTGAAAACATTTATTCTTCTTTTTTTTTTCCTTTTGCATATTTTGTTCCGTCAATATGCCAGTTAATATAATGCATTTATTCATTTATATTTTCCAGGGTGACTCTTTCCATGACACAGAATTTGTATTCCATCCATTCATGCAGTTTGGTCTTTGGCTTTCCGATGACTTTGCCAATCAAGAGTCGGTAATCGATGTTGTACTTGATAGGGCGGCACCTGACACTCAAGTGATAACTAAATCACGACTCAATCATCTTCCCTCGTGGGCATGAACCTATATCTTTATTTTATCTTCACCTTCCCCGGCTCTGCATTGCCTGTGCATGACTGAACTGCTTTTTTATTTTTATTATTGTTTATGATATTTCTGATTTAGAGATTTAAGAGGACAAGGCCAATTGGACAGGATTCTTGATGACGGATGCATGCCGTTCCTTGGACACCTTCTCCAACCCATTCACCACAGATGCTGCAGTCGTTACGTTACAGGCGTTTAACAGACGCTCTGATCCAGAGCGACTTACGCAGCTGACATTTCTGTTCGTACAATCCATTTATACAGCTGGGTATTTACTGTCATGTAATGTTATGTTTGCTGAAGCAATTGAGGTTAAGAGCCTTGCCCAAGGGTACGACGGGGGCAGTGCCCCACCTGGGAATTGAACCGGCAACCCTTGAGTTCCAAGCCCAGTTCCCTCACCGCCACAGCTATATAAAACAGCGGTGTTATAGACACTGGGGTTGCAAGGTGGAGGGAGCCAGGGTTCGAAGAGGACACGCGGCCACGAACACGTGAGCGACTGCGACCGCGCTCATGCAAACAAAAAGTGCTGAGGGGAGGCTCAGATGCAGACTGTCAGCTAAGACAAAGTGGCACGTCAGATGTCTGGAAATCACAGGCTTTTTGAAGAGGCCCATGTCAGCACTAATTAGAGGATTTCCTGAATTGTTAGTGGGAGTGAACGCATGTGCGGACAAGCCTGAGCAGTTCAGAGCGTAGTGGAGTGTTATCTGTACCGGGACAGCGGGTGCAGCGTTATTTCAATCCACAACTCTGTGGCCCAGGAGGCTCACAAAAAGAGAGAGTTAAAAAAAGAGACATAAGAACTATGTACAAAAGCAATTGATCATAAAGGTTCAAAGCAAAAACAGTTGATGCACAAATAGCTTTGTTGCAAATCCAACGGATAAGGACTACGTTTAAAGGAAAGGCCAGCATACAGAGCAATCCTCTCTTAAACTATACATGACAGTGTAACCAGGGTTGCCAGATTGGGGTTGTTTAAAAATGACTGGAGGAGCTTCTGTGTAAATATATATGAGAGTCGATGGTAAATGGTGGATTTTAGAAGGAGTTATAGTGGAATAGTCTTGAACATTTGTATGGGAGTCAAGGGAATCTCAAAGAGAGATTTGGAAGAATATTTTGGGACATGCTATCACAGGCTTCTGGCAACACTGATTATAACGAAAGTTCCCTATCATTTCTGCACATGTAGCAGCAATCTCTAACAAGCCTCGTTGCAGCTCAGGTGTGACTTCACCAATCAAAGGTGCTGGCTGTACCTCTCACTACATGGGGAAATTCACTTAGTTTGTAGCACAGTCGTTTGACTGCATTTTACATTTTACATTTTAGGCATTTTAGTAGATGCTCTTATCCAGAGCGACTTACACAGTTTCACATTTCTTTACATACAATCCATTTATACAGCTGGATATTTTACTGAAGCAATCCAGGTTAAGTATCTTGCTCAAGGGTACAATGCCAGTGCCCCACCTGGGGTCGAACCTGCAACCTAACCATTATGCTAACACTGCCACCCACTGACTGAAGATGGTTTGATTGATACAGCTGCAGAGTGTGATTAACTTTGTTCAGAGTTTATGTGTTGAGCTTGAGCTATGGAGTGTCTTCCATGCATTCAGTATTTCAATGTGCATCTAAAATATGAGTTTCATTGAATGTGAATGGAGGACACTGCATGGATGGATGTTTTTATATATATATATATATATATTATATATATATATATAGATATCGTTTTTATTTAACCTTTATTTGACCAGAAAGTCTCATTGAGATTAAAATCTCTTTTTCAAGAGAGACCTGGCCAGGGTAGCAGTAGTAGGCCTACATAATAGATACAACAATACACAGACAGATACACATAGACAGTCTCTGGAGGACTGAATAGCTGTCACAGTTCCTCTGTTACAGTATCCTGTATAAGACTTTTAAAATCACCCAGAGGTATGAGATCAACTAAATTCAGCTCTTTCTGTATATTATTCCACGCCTGTGGTGCATAATAGGAAAAAACTGTTTTTCCCAGTTCTGTACGAGCCGTGGGAACACTAAAGAGCAAGCATTTCTGGGAGCGTACCTGATAACTGCCTGAATTAAGGTAGAGCAGGGACCAAAGTTAGAAGGGTAGTTTACCTAGTATTGCTTTAAAAATAAAAACATGTGAGTGTTGCAGTCTGCGTGTAGCCAATGATGTCCAGCCCACCAGTTGGTAGAGCGCACAGTGATGAGTTAAAGACTTAGCATTAGTAATAAAACATAGGGATGTGTGATACACTGAATTAAGGCTCTGTGAAACAGTGGAAGCTGCATGCATATACATGACATCATCATGATCAAGTACAGACATAAAAGTATCTGGGACAAGTTTTTTCTTGGCATTGAAAGAAAAAGTTTCCTGACTAAATTGTCATTGATGATGATAGCCATTGCTTTCACTGTAAATCCTAACATACTTCATAAACTGTTAATACGTTAATTAACACATACACTTTTAGGATTAAAAACACCTTTGCTTGGCTAAAGTTGTGGAAAAAAAGGTCCTTGGGCAAAGTCCTTTAGATATTTGAGAGCATAATTATATGACTTATACTCTAATCATATTCATAGCCTCTCATGTTTTTATTATGTTTTTATAAATCATCGATTCCCTCGATTCACTTTTTCTCTCGATTCAGTAAAATTCAGAAATGAATGTTAATGTGCAAAATGTCAATCATAAATACATTTGCTCCATTAAACTGTGATCAGGGCTGGCAACTCAGCAGTTGGGTTGTAGCTGGACAGCTCCTCATGGGAACAGAAAACTGCCCCCCCTGTCCGTCTGCCCCCTCACACAAACAGGGTGACGGAAATGTCCAGCGATGCTGCACGTTATATACAGGCCATCCGTATGGTCTCCCTTCTTTAGGAGGTGCTCATTGGCTGGCCCGCCTCGCCTACGCTTGGGCAGGAGCAGGGAAGCCATATCCCTGACGTTGAACTGAATTTATGAGCGGCCTCTCATCGGATAACGCTCTTCAAACCTCGTGCGTGCGCGTGCGGTACGGCGATCCCTCGGGAACGGGTTGTCAGGGAGCGTGTCGGAGAATGAGAGATCGGGAACGCTGTAGCATCAGCTGCTGTCAAGCGATTGGATTTGCATTGACTTCGGTGGGGAGAGGGCTGTGAAGTTTGTCGTCGGGTTTAAGGCCAGTGTGGAATGTACTCTAGCTGGGAGTTCTGTTAGGGCGGTGCGTAATTGGCCACGGCGTTGCTGAGGGAGGGAGGGAGGGAGGGAGGGAGGGAGGGAGTCAGTTGATAGGGTAGCCCTAACCTCAACTCTGACTAGTGACTCTTCTGGCCAATCAGGCATCGGATGGGCAGTCCTCTGGTGCAGTAGCCACGGTAACGGTGGAAAAAGAAGCAGTGGGCATGCTGCCCACATTTTGGATGGCGCACACGCCAGCGTGTGACCTCCCAAATTAATGGAGGATGCTGCATTTATGAGACAGGCCTACAGTTGAAATTGGGCATTCCAAATTGGGAGGCGAAAATGAGTAAAGAAATGCACAAAAAGAAGAATCTTGTGGAAATAGATGGACACGTATAATGCCCCGTACAGTATATGAAAAACAAATGTAATCACAGAGAAGGCATCACAGGCAAGAAGAGGGTGAGGGGGCACAGCCCATTAGCGTAAGCGATGCAGGGGCATGAGGTAATGCAGTTGGAGACGCTGCGGAGGGAAATGTGTTTGGATCAGGGCCGAGATCGAGATCGATGGAAAACCGGCGGCTTCAGCCATCGGCTCTGTGCTTTCTCGTGTCCAAATTTTTTTACAACTCAGATCTCGAAAGGAGGTGTCATCCAGGACCGCATAGATCATCCGAAACAGTAAATACGTACGTAATCGGCCTGTAGATCATCCGTCAGACATGTTCCCCCATGCCCTCGTAAAGCTGAGTGAATTTTAACGGAGGGACACATGGGACGCATGCAGCCTCTGACATATTTCCTGACCGACCGTAAACCTCAAAAGCGGTGACTGTTTGAAAGCGGGCCAGGGAGCGGACCGCACCTGTAGCACCCGCCACAATGCTTTAATAGCGAGCAGATGAGGGTTCGGTTTCATCACCTGCCTTAATACGGATTAATGACTGAGCTGCTTGGGAACAGAAACCGCTTTGGCTGTCCAGCGGTCTCTGTCGGGTTACCAGCGACCGGCGGCTCCGACAGGGCACTGTCTGGGAAGGTTAGCCGCCGGAAACATTGTGTCGCCGAAAAGAAGACACCCTTTGTTTACTCAAATGGCGTTTCTTGCACGCATTTAAAAGATACAACGGCACAGTGTGAACAGGTCACGGATATTACTTTCCCCTTGAAAAAGGAGATATGCTCTGAGAAATCTTTTAGGCTTTTTGATGTGGTGTCAGGGTGTCACTTTTCTGTTTATGGTGTCTTCGCCAAGAAGGTGCTGATTAATCTCAACATTAATAGGCAGAGGCATCAAAAATGATACAATACGACTATTATGTGTTTATTCTCATGGATGAAAGAACACAGCAATGGGGGTTTCAGGACTGAACAATTTGAGTGGCATTACAATGACGTTTTATCAAAGCAAGAATGCGAAGCTGCTGTTCAAAAACAAACAAAACGAGATAAGAAAAATCGAGTCTTCGTATTTTTGAGAAAGGCATCGGGAAAAAGGTTTTGTAGTGCAGCCGTCCGTCCAGTAAATGTATATCTTATTTCTGACGAAAAGCATTTTTCAAAATAGGGAAATGCAACCTGTGACTTTCCCCTATCTGATGGCTGAATCTATGCGGTGCTTTGATGAGAGACCTCATGAAAGAAACCAAATAGTGTTTGTGGGCCAGTAGAGGGCAGTTTTCCCTCTGAAACAAGATAAAACGAGTGCTCCAGTGCAGTGATAGGAACACAGTGCCGTAGGAGACTACGTCTTTTGGATGAGATGTAAAAGCTAGGTCCTGCCTGGCTTCGGACGTAAAAAATCGGCCGCGTTTGAGACGAGCCAAGTTCATAACGCCAACAAGCTGAAGGCTATTACAATATTTTTGCATACACAATAAATCGTGTATATTATTATTATTATTAGCACGGCTATAGCAAGAGCTAATATTGTAGTTCTTTCAAAGGGTATTTCTGCTGCGTATTCATTGGCCGACGCTCGTAAGCACTGCACTGGGATAGAAAATGTCCCTCTCCCTCTGCAGCTAAAGTGCATATGGCATGTTTTCTGTATGAAGTGACTTATCTGGCCGTAGTTTGTTTGCTGGAGAGAACCACCAGTGTGCGTAATGTGTGAACAAAGCACAACAGTAGTACTGTGTACTCCTTACTCAGTTCCTTCTCCAATTACGGTTCATCTTCCTGAAAATGGGGTCAAGGCAAAGTCATGTTTGAGGTAATTAGCCTTGGGGGGGGGGGGGGGCATTGTCCTCACTGTAACATCGTTTAATCAGCAAAGTGAGGTCATGCTCAAGTCTATATATTTTACACAGTGACTCGGTCTAACAGGTTGACAAGTGCCTACGTTGGAGATGCAGCCTGAGAACGCGCTGTCGAAAAAGTCTGACCGGACAACCTTGAGGGAGATTTACAGTTAAGAATTGGGGGGATGGGAGGTGGGAGGTGGGAGGAGAGGTGGGGGGGGGGCCCTCCGATGTCCTTTAGGTTTGGTTTCTCGCGGTGTAAGCCATGCAGCCTTTAATAATATTCCTTAAATAAGCCTGATTTGGGTTATCTGGATTGGAACCATGTGTCCAGCCGGCTGGCAGCGCGGATCGTGTTCCCGTCCGTTTCGCCCGCGCGCGTTCACATGCGCTCATTATGCGGGCCGGCTTCTCTCAAGTGTAACATGGAGGCAATCGAAAACACGTGAATGCGACCGAGGGGCGTGGGGGAGCCGCAGCTCCTGTGGAACGGCGGGGGGGGGGGGGACCTGCACCTCTGTACCTCTTTTGGTTTTCCGACATTCTAAACCTGCCGGGACACACAAAAAAAACCCCGTCTAAGAACAGTCTGTCATTGTCGAAGCACGGCTAGGACATGCTAAAACAGCTATCGAGTCAATTCAGTCATTCATTCGAGAGCGGGGGAAAAAAAGCGCAAAAAAAAAATACAGACATCAAATACATCTTTCCCGAAGAAAGGAAAGTACCATCTTGGCATCTGTTTATATAACCAGCTCAACACATTAAGCGTTTGTTCTTGGGGAAGAGGGCATTTTTCCAGTGTGCTGCCGATGAATCGATGCCTCGAGTGCTCTGTGCTGTACCCCGGATTAAGGTTTCAGAAAACCTCCATCCGCTGACAACGAGAGGAGAGCAAGAATGGTCTTGCAAAGCGCTCACTTATTTGGACACGGTATCTTTTTTTTTTAGGTTTCCCACACGCCGCTTACTCAAAGTGACAGAAATGACCCCTGGAGCACTGACTGTGGGCTTGTTCCTTGTACCTCACATGTGATCGTATTTCAAACCGCTTGCCATCGGAACACCTCTGAGGTTCGAGAAACTTAATATAATCTCCTTTTCCATTCTCTAACCAAACCCCCCACCCCCACCCCACCCTGCCCGTTTTGGATACAACTACATCTTTTGATGATTTTGAACAATGAAGATGTTGTTGGAGGATATGCTTTCTCAAGCCAAAAGGAATATTGTATGTTATTGACTAAAACCTTCCCTTTTAAATTAAAGTGCATGGAAATCCTTCTCACAAGTGGTTTGAAACTCTACTCTGTGGGTTTGTTGTAATGAAACGACTCTTTATGGAATACAGTGAGTAATTCCATACACGTCGAGTGCACGTTTTGTTCTCTAATATAGCGAGACAGGCACTGTGGTTCTGTAAAATAAGGTTACAGCTTACGTTAACTTAACGTTAACATAAGTGACTTACAAGCACTTGGCTGCTCGATGAAGTTCCATGTCGCCGCCATAGTGACATAAGATTGCCATTTTTCCGGCACGCTAACATGCGGTATGTGTGGCTGTACACACTGCAGTTCAATGCAGAAAAGCATTGTTTTTTTTTATATTTATTGTTGGAATACCTTCAAAAACATCAGTAGCATATTCTTTTTAAAAATATGGCCAACTTTTTCAATTCCATCCAAATATTTTGTATTATTTTCACTATCGTAACAACAACAACAACAACACATAACTTTTGGGGTTATGAACAGAGCGTGGAAAAAGCACTGGAAGTGTGGTCGTCAAGCAGTTGCCAAGGAAGTGATGCGGTCCCTTTCCTAGGCCATTAGAATGGTACGGTTGCACGAGCCCAAACCACAAAGGTGTGTCCATCACCACGAAGCTGTACTTGACCCTTGCTTTGGAGGAAACCAATTTACTCAGAATCAAAACAAATAGTTTGCATCAAATTATTTTTGACGTTAGCCATTTACATGTCCACATGTGTCGGACACACTGGAATCAGCCTTAATACTGGTCGTAAAAATATAGAGGTACGTGAGCCTAGCAAGGTTTGATGAAACAGCTCGTGAAGTACAAGCCATTCGAGAAGTCAAAACAGAAACATGGATGTGGAGATTATACTGAGACTTTTATTTTGTAACACAGCAGATGCAGTAAGCCTAATGCAAGCTGAGCACTGTTTTGAAACAAATTCTTCCGGGTTGACTTTCTGTCGACGACCAAAATAATGTCCCGGCTGCCTTGGAACTTCGGCTTCTCTGGAAAGAAGTCAATCTCTAAAATTAGAGTTTTTCTGTGACTTTAGTGAGGCCCGGCGTGTGTCTTTAGGGACTTCTGTGGCCCAATTATACCTGAGGGCTGCAGTCATTGCTTCAGCCTGCCGTTGTCCCCTGTGTAATTAGTAGCCAAACGTAATTAAGCTCCCACTGTAAAGTCATCACGCTTTGATACACTGCAGTGCCATAAATATGTTTATCCACCTGTTTAATCTACTACCTGTCAGCTCTCTCCCCATGGCCCGCTACGGTGATGGATTATTTTGAGAGCTGAAGGAACAGTACCAATTACTGCACATCAGTGACCTGCTGATATCTGTTTCTGTTGGGAATGAGAAACAGCGAGGCATTCTCAGCTGCAGATGCGTGTGCATGTCTTATGTTTGCCGGAGAATTTGGAGTGCGTGCATTTATTTGAAAACCATTTTAGTGTTTTTTTATTGTACATGGTACAGGTATGTGAGGTACGTGGACCCAGGTAACGGTTATGCACAGGGATATTCACATTGCCTGTGTGCCACACACTCTATTCCTTCTCATAGTGACACAGCTTTTGGAAGAAAGCAGGAGAGACCATTTTATTTAAACACACACACATACATACACACATGCACACATACTGTACACCCACACACATACCCATATATACACACACACACACATATCCATATACACACACACACACACGCATGCATGCACACACACACACATACATATACACACACACACACATGCATGCACACATACACATACCCATATACACACACACACACATGCATGCATGCACACACACACACATACCCATATACACACACACACGCATGCAGACACACACACACACACACACACACACACACACATACTCATATACACACACACACATACCCACACACACACACACATGCAGACACAGTGGTGAGTGATTTCTCAGTAATGGTTCAGTGCCTATGAACTGAAGTGCCAGCCTAAAGTAATATTTAGAATATGTCATATTTCATCTCTGCAAATCAAAACTTGTTTTCATATTTTTGTTATAGCTTTGTCATAAACTTACACAAACACAGCTTGTCCCGAGCTTACCTTCAATAGTGGTGTAAAACAACAACCAAAAAAAAAGATTACATTCCTTTTTTCAGCTTAAAAGATTTCAAATCCCAGCCAAAGTTTCATTAGGCCTTTATGTATCCATTGAGCTGTGAGGCTACTGCTCGTGCACATCTGCTGCAGATGTGCAGCTTCTCAATCTTTATATATCAGTTGACAAGGCCATGGCAAGATACAGTAAACCAACATCAAACTAAAAACAAAACATACACATAAGGCTCTATTCTGACCTTAGTGATGCATAAGTCCCTTTTTTTAAGCAGCATGATTTAAGAACTTTTTCCCCAGACAAAGATCCGCACTTGGGACGCAGTTTCGTGGTTTTCAGTGGTACACGTGTTCAGACCAGGCTTAATCAGAGAGGGTTAAGGCAGACAGTGAGGTATCCATACGCCAGTGCCACATCAGATCCAAGCAGCCCCATTTTTTAAAAGAAATGTACACGTTTTAATGTTACATTTTACAATTCAGATCCAGTGGTGAAGTTGTGGATGCCAAACATGTTATTCGTTCATTCTGACATTGTGCTTGAGGATTGACGGAAAGATGGGGAAGGAGAATAAAAATGGGTGAGATAATGATTCGTAAAGACGCAGCACAGAAGCTCAGATGAAGCTCAGCCGCTCAGCCTCAGCCGAGGTCTCGTGGAATGGGAGACGTGCCCGTCTTCCTGTCAGAGTGAGCAGTTCACCTGGTGCAACGCACCTACAGGTTACATCATCTCTTAAAGCAACCGCTTTTACAACAGCGCTGCCATTCCTCCCCTGTGACACACCCTCCGTGAGCTTGCATCCCTCCACAAGTGTTAAGATCAACCAGAGCATTAGCATTGTCAAAATACAGTTTAATATTGTGTCTACATCAAGGGTTGTAATGAAAGGGAATGTTTTATATCTACAGATTATTGGGTGGGGCAAATATGACTGTTTTGAATATTGGGGGGGCATGTCCCCCCTGTCCCCCACACACACTTGTTACGCCTATGGTCTGCATCTTCCCCAGGGGTACTCTGTTTTTTGTTTAAGGGGATGGCTACTCCGGGCATGATTTGACGTTGAAAATGAATGAGATGAAAATGAGATTTTGAGATTTTCGTAATGAAATCCATGGGCATTTCTCTAGGGCACCAGTAAGTCTGAATCATCAGGACCATAGTGCCTCATGATTTAAGAGAAACATACCTGCACTTTGCAAATGTGTACATTGAGCAGGGCTTAACAGTGATCTAAGCACACGAGAGGAACCATAAAAGCAACGCTGCCTTGGATCACACTATAGCTATTGAACATACTAACACATTGACCTGCTGTGTATCACATTTTATTTCATCGCATTATCAGACGCTTGCTGCAAGTTGCAGGGTGGAATTACCATCGTAGTCTATTGAGCTATGTAAGAATAGAAAGGCAAATTGGCAGTAATGTGCATGCACTGGATTGATTTCCATTTAGCGCATGTTTTCAAACGCTGGATTTTCTTCATTCTCAATGAAGGGGGGCTGCTTGTTGTACCAATCTGTTACGATACTGTCATGCCGACGGTATTAGTTCCCACTAACAGTTTTTTTTACTTAGAGCTGCTCAGACAGAACAAAATGAATAATTAATGTCCCCTTTCTATTGCTCCTCGTTATCCCCAGAAGGGGTGGTCTGCATTTACCAAGCGCAGTTGTTGTTTTTTGTACTTTCCCCCAGTGCGATCGCGGAAATTTAAATGCGGGAGACGAATGGATAATCTCCGACACCGTCCTTGTCGGCCGTGGACAGTAGTCCACCGATGACCTCTCCATGTCCTTGCGTTGTGTTCCCTGCTCGTCATCGCACACTGGTGTCAAAACGTTAGCCCTTTGTGCTCTTTGAAACTTGAGTCTGAAAAACCCTAATATGCAAAACGCATCCCGCCTTCTGGACGAGACGTTGAACAGAGTCTGAGCCACTGTGGTCATTGAAGGTCCCATGGCATTTATCGAAAAAACGAGTTCCCCAGTGTTGGCAAACTTCCCAACCCGGCCCCTTAATCCTCCCATTTTAATTGGCTTAATAATTCCCTCTCCCTTTCCAGCCCGGCTTATTTGTGTTGAGCGCTCTGGCACGAAGCGGGCTGCCTTGCATCGCACAGAGGATCGAGATCGAGGTGGCCTTCCCTAACTCTTTGAGACCACGAGATGAAAGGCGCTATATAAATGCAATCCGTTAAAGCCACAACTCTGTCTCTCTTTTGGAAGGGCGGTGGGGGGCTGTCTTGGGGGATGGAGATCACACAGTACATAGGTCACCATGGTTCTCCGTAATCTCATTTTACTTCCATAAGTCACTGTAATATTTACATTGCATTTACATTTTAAGCATTTAGCAGATGGTCTTATCCAGAGCGACTTACAAGATGTGTATTAATACATGGTATGATCAATCATTGTTTGCGCAAGAGATCAGTGCAGTGATACAGTGATAGACATCATTATTGCCAATGCTCTTGTTTCTGCTTCGGTGCCTCTATTTTGTACCCAACACTGTTTTTGAGTTACACTGTATAGCGTATATCTTATAATATCAGGATAATAATCTGATTCTGTTGATAAATATATAGTAAAAAAAATAGATATACTGGGATGGAGTTTAATCAACCTTACATAATGATAACACCAAGGCTAGGATTCAGTAAATTTGAGCGCTTTGTCTTTTTTCCTTCACTGATTGACAAAACTAAGAAAGGAAGCAACATTTTGTCCGTTTATATTTTTTACGACATTATAATTCGGTAGTTTCTGAAATGAGTGAAAAAAAAGTGGTTTGAATGATGAGGAACAGCACTCGGGGAGAGAGGAGTAACAAGGAGTTTCACTCCCTCGTCCTCATCAGCCCGCGTTACAGACGAAATGCGTCTGAACCTGGGCCTCCCCCCAAAACGATGACTCTTTCCCTGCACGGGACATTAACTGCTTTGATCTGCCCCGTGTTAAGGAGGACACAATTCCAAGCATGAGAAGATCATCACGGTGTCTGGAGAGGGAACAGTGCAGAGTCCCGACTTCCCCCACACCTACCCGCGCAACAGGCTGCTGGTCTGGAGGCTGGTTGCCGCGGGCGACGGCGCTCGCATACAGCTGACGTTCGACGAAAGATTCGGGCTGGAGGATCCGGAGGACGGGATATGCAAGTGAGTACTGCGCCGTGCACGCATTAGTCACGGGTACAGTTAAAAATCGCACGCGCTTCCACAATATGTTTTGTCGTTAGGCGTTCGGGTGAGCGTGAGTGGGCGTTGCAGTGGCTTGGTGTCCTCTGGGGGTTCCCGTAGAGACCGTAACGCTGACATTATGCATCGCCTCTCATTTCGGCCAGACGGCGTGTTTCACACGGTAGCCTGCTCATGTGCCGAGCTCCACATTCATTCGGAGAGCTCCTGCTGTGTGCGGGATGCAGCCAGATTATCAGTCAGTGTCAGGCACCTGACTATTCCTGCAGAGCCCCCTGGTGGCTGTGCGGTGCGTCGCAGCACCGCTGCCGGAGACGATCCCGCGCCCTCCCGAAGCCAGACCTGACAAGAGCCATGAATGGGACCCTGTGTTGTCTTGGTAACGCCCCAGACTGACCTCCACCAGGGAAGGTCACTCCGTAGAGGGCAGAGGGATGGGCTATGCCCACCTGGCAGTGCCACGCGCGTTCATTTACGAAGATCGATGAGTCGTAGCGAGTGGGACAGACTAGCGGGACACCCTGGGGGCACTCCACATAGCCCGCGTCCTCCCCCCTCCCCCCGTCCTCCTCTCTCTGCTCACACGTTCAGCGTAGAGGGACCGCCGGGATGTGAGACGAGACAGTCGTCCGTGAGCCGCACGGCGAGCCGTCGCGTCGCGAGGGAGAGGAGAGAGCAGGCCCCTAAACGCACGGGACACTGCCCTCTGCTGACGGAGAACGCACAGTGACGCTGCGGGCCGCACTCAAGCGCACACGGAGGCGGGGGGAGAGACGCGGGGGAAACCCCCGGCGGCAGTGGAATCAGCTCTCCCCCGGGGGGCTCCGCAAACCAGATGGATGTTCCACAGTAATCTCAGAACCGTGCCGCTTCAATGGCGGGATCATACGGTTAGCGTGGGCCGTTTGATTTTCACGGGGAGCGTTAACGCTTCTGTTTCATCCTTTGCCATTTTTCCTGTCCCAAAGTGCTATGTATAAATACACGCAGGATGTAAATGTGTCTGCGTTCTGTATTTTAATTGATATGTATCACCGCCTCTAGCGTAATTCGCCAGAACAAGATAATTGTTATCGACAGAGCTGTTCATAAGCGAATCTGTCAATAGCAGTCCAGAGATTAGCTCTAGTCTTGGCAACGTGCCGGCAAAACAACGATGGGCTGATTGCAGAGAAACACAAAGAGCACCGTGGCCCGCTATAACATCGGCATCCAGCGTAAGATCACACCTTACCGATGGAAGACAACGGGACATTGTCAAATGTGTTAAGATGATTATTCAAAGGCACCTATTCTGTCTTCAGCGAGACATGTATTTGTATTTGCTTGCCTTTTTCTGGGGGAGTCACTGACTGATACAGTGTTGTTAGAAAAGGGCACAAGTTCAGGAGTTAGCCTTGATCATTTTCCGTACACAGTTCCACGACACACAGGAACGCTCAAGTGGTTTTAAGACCGATCAAAACAAGGGTTTAATGTTCGCCCTGCTCTCTGTGGGAAAGCTCATTATCACCCCCTCTGTTTCTGATGGGATGATTCATGCCGATTAGGCATGTAATCTATCTGAAATTAGACACCCTGGCAACGGGCCTCTGCGATATTTATGTGGCCAACACAATGTTTTCAGAAGGTGACTGGATGGGAAAACAATCCCTGCGCATATTGGTGAGTTATGATCTACAGGCAACTGCCAAAATAAAGGATATGCCAACATAAAGTGAGGTGTTGGGCCACCACAAGCCACCAGGACAGCTTCAATGTGCCTTGGCATATATTCTACAAGTGTCTGGAACTTTACTGAAGGGATGCAACACCATTCTTCCACAAGAAATTTCAACATTTGGTGTTTTGTTGATGGTGGTGGAAAATTCTGTTACATCATTGTCATGCTCATGTAGAGGTAACCATTCGATTACCACTCCTGCCCTGTGGATGGGGCATTATCATCCTGGAAGAGAAATGCATCACCACAGGATGAAAGTGATCACTCAGAATGGCTTTGTATTTATTGCCATTTACCTTGCCCTCTAAGGGGTTGAGTGGACCTAAACCGTGCCAGGGAAAATGCACCCCACACCATAACAGAGCCACCAGTAGCTTTTAGTTAAAGTGTACCTGCTTGTCAGAAGCCTTAAATGTCCTTGTTAATTAGGAATGCACTCGATATAAGCCTTAGTAAACTCATAAGGCATCTATCATAGGAATAGGAATATTTGATTAACTTTGTTTAATTATTTAATGAATTAATGTATCCTAATGGATGAAATACGAGTCCCCTTCGGTTTCTACTTAAAATGTGTATTCCTTTCTGTATTTGCCATGGGTTAAGTGCTCATTAAGTGCTAACTGAACACAGAGGCTCTGATTGGCAGTTAACCTGTACACCTGTGGTGATTTAGAGTTAGGGAATTAAAGGTTTCCATCAACGACTAACAATAATATCACTGATGAAATCAGTATGCTGAAATATTGAACCTCCAAGTCTCATATATAATAAAGAAAATGTAGTTTTTTTATCAAAGCAGTTATTCTGATGTTCAAGACCTCTTTCAGTACAGTTGGAACAGTGCTCCTCATATGGAAATAATATCAATTTCAAAGAATAAAAGTATTTTTATTATTCCTCTTCATTACATGCACTCAGTAATGCATTGTAATGTCACACACTTAGCAAACGTCTAATTCCGAAACTGAATAATTGAAGTGTTTTTACAAAACTCACTCAGTCCACTTTGACCAATTTTGAGTTTGACCATTTTTTGTTTATTTTAAATTGGTGGAGTTGTTTTGCATGAAACATCACGTTTTAATACTTCAATCCCTCAGAATAATAGTGTAAAAGTAAAACTGCAAATATCTAACCATTTATCAGAAAAATAATACCCACCTTGAAAAATATGGTCTATCAAAACTCACTCACGTCCACTGAGTGAGTTTTGGAAAAACACTTTTCAATTGTCTGAATGACGTCAGCACTTCTACGCGGTAGAAGACGTCGCTCTCGGTGACCTTGTTAGTTGTGAGGTAGCTCCTTCAGACACCTTTCTGGAGCAACGCAACAGTGTGCGGGTGACCCGTTATGCAGGGGATTTTCACATTGCCTGTGTGCCACACACTCCTTTCCTTCTCATGATGACAAAGCTTTTGGGAGAAAGCAGGAGTAGCCATTTGATTTAAACTCACATGCACACATACAGTACACACACGCACACACACACACACACACACACACATGGTTCTGTGTGGCTCAGTAGGTAGAGCATGGAGTTGGCAACGCTTAGGTTGTGGGTTCACTTCCCACTGGGACTACATATACTGAAGAATGTATGCATTCACTACTGTAAGTCGCTTTGGATAAAAGCGTCTGCTAAATGTCATATATCATATATCACATACCCACACATGCACACATACAGTACACACACGCGCACACACACACATACACACATGCCCATATACACGCGCACACACAGCGGTGAGTGATATCTCAATAATAGTTCTGTTGCCTGGCTGTTTGTACTCATGTGTTTCTCCTTGGTGATTTCAGGTATGACTTTGTGGAGATAGAGGAGCCGGGAGAGGGCACTGTCCTTGGCCGGTGGTGCGGCTCAGAGTCAACACCGGGAAAGCAGGTGTCCCAGGGGAACCAGATTAGGATACGGTTCAAATCGGACCAGTACTTCCCCTCGAAACCAGGATTCAGCATCCACTACTCCCTGCTTCCAGCGGTAAGGCCCCGCGCTTTCAGACTTCACTCACTCTATAGCAGGGCGAGGCAACCCTGGTGGCTGGAGCGCCACGGATGTTTCTGGGTTTCTGCTCCACCCGAACCCCCTGATTAGGTAACTGGATTCATTATTGGGCTTAATGAACGCAGGTGACCGGGTGCTGGAGGTACTCAGCGCTTCAACATTCAGGTTCTGACCCAGAATAATGACGTCAGACCTCAGAACAATGGATCAAACTGTGTAGTCCAGCTCGGATGGAACAAAAACCAGAAACGGCTCTTGCGCTGCAGGACCGGAGTTGCCTGCTCCGGCTGTAAGCCATCATCTCTGAGCAGGCTATTGCAGCAGATTGTCATTCCCTTCATTAGTATGGACGTACAGGGCTGTTATCATTATGATGTTATCATTTCCCCTTAGCGATTTAGCGATTTGTCCTTAATTTTGCATAATGGACTTATTTTCCTTCTCGTCTGCCACACGCCGTTGTGAGCTTGGATACGGTAGGAAAACGAGACAATAAGTAACAACAGAGTAGGACTTTTTATTGACTTTTGTACGTACGCTGCAGTTCAGCCGGCGCTGCCGTGGCGCATCGACTCCATAAAACGTTCTATTCCGCAGCACTTCAAAGTGACACCGCATTTGTCGGTGAAAGTTATGGACAAACCGCAAAGCTGGGTGGATTACGTATCCCATAACTCCCTTCCAGTTAAAAGAAAGAAAGAAATAAAAACAAAGTTAAGAGCATCTCAGATATTGTTTTACGGCGACAGCCTCTCTTTCTTGACGCAGCTGTATAAATAATCGTCAGGGAAACGAGAGAGAGCCGAGGTGCTTTGTTGTTGGTATTCAGATCATGACAGATCTGGAGTTTAGCTGTCACGGGGAGAAAAAGGCTCCACAAACACAGGCTGGCACCTCGCCCGCCGATGAATTAATTCCCCGATTAAGTCTTCCGGCTGGAGGTAATGGAGGGATTAACGAGGAGAGGCCAGACTTTGGCCTCTGACTGGGGACGCTTCTTTGGAAAAAAGCACAATATCGCATCTCTGTCTTAATTCCCCCGGCCTAGCCCGCACACTGAGACCCAAAATGTATGCCGACTGTCACTCACAAAATGCTCTTAGATAAAATGCCTTTTTAATACTTCTTTTTCTGTCCCTCTGTAATTGAATTGCCCATAGCTTGATGGAACGACTATTTACCGTTTCTTTTTTCCAGTGAACTTTTCGCTCACTTTTAAGTCGTCAAAGTGGCGAGTATTGAGTATTGTAACTTTGTAAATAATATACAAAGTATCAAGTGCATTTAAGTGTTTAGTTTTTTGGTGTTAAAGGGTAGATTGAGCAATAATGAGATTAACTATTCATGCAGAATTAACCCCAGGGAAAGTGTGTGGTTGGACACACCAAAATCCAAGATACCGGTACTCGGAAAGCTGATTTACACAAGTTTTACACTGTCCAGTCAAAACCTTCCCCTGGGTTTTCTATTTCCTCATAAATACCCATGAAAAGCCCCTAGAAACGTAACACCATTGAAGTATAGTGCAACCTTTATGTTCACCACACAAAGTATTCTCACGTACGCCAGTAAATAAGAGTAAGATAAGAGATAAGACAATAACATGAGAAGGAGGATTGTGTTTCCTCTGCTTGCGAGTCCTCACAGCCCATTCTGTCAGGTCATTGTGCACTGGAGCCTGCAGGCTGGCCAAGCCAGTCCGCCCTTCGCCAGTCCGCCCTTCGCCAGTCCTCTCGGCCTTCCTTCTCTAAGGCTGCGCACAAATTCACGAATGCAACCACCATGCAAGCTACTGTATGTCGTTGGACAGATTTCCAAACCACTGAAAAAATACCAGAGAAGATGTTTATCGAAGCATGTATTTAGCGGCTGCCGTCACCTTACACCGTAGACGTCAAGATATGCAAACTTACGGACAATTCATGCCTCCTCCTCTTTGCTTTTCATTGGTGGCTGATGTTTTTTTTTTTTTATGTCTCTGACTGTGCCGAACTGAATTTGGCACAGAGTACAAATTGTGGCAATAGTTGGAATTGTTATTGGACGTTAAGGACGAAGGAGTAAGATGCAGTTGGGACACAATGGTGAATGGCCCCGGTGTGTTTGTGTGGTGACCCATGTGAGCGAACAGCACTCACGAGCTCCCTTACCTGTATGTCTTGTTCACTGATGCCTGTTGGCAGAGCCAGGCCTCCCTGCCCTTAAGTGATGGTCTGGCCCCCCTGCAACCACACAATACAGCTGTGAGGGATCTGTTCAATCTAACCTCAATGCCCTTTGTTCTAAACTTTGACTAATAAATGCACGCAGGTTACTTATGAAGCACTTTGAGCTGCATTTCACAGTATGAAAGGTGCTATATAAATAATGCTTATTATTATTATTGTTATGGCACTTGGAGAGAATGCAGAAACTTGCAGGAAATGTTTGTCAGTTTTAGATACAATTATTGTTCTGCTGACAATGAAAAGGTAACACTTGATAAATGCATTCATAGCAAAGTACAGAGCTTATTGGGGTTTGAATAGACTTTATAGAGCCCAATGTTTCACACATGATGGACTGCAGAGAGGTCAAGGGTCATGAGCAGGCCAGACAAACCCTCTTTTCAGTTTTGGTTTTTGATGTTTTATGTCCTACGAGTAAATAATAAAGAGGAGAGACTCACTCGCGTGTCTCTTGCAGAAATTCACAAAGTTTAATCAGGGCACCGTTGACTCTTATTGAGTGCCTTGTGCGTATTGTTGGCAATGCTTTCGACAGACTTCAGTTTGGATTACGGACCACCGCAAGTTCTTAAAACTCAAAATGTGCACTCATAACTTTCTGAGAATGTAATTGACTGTGCAACTACGTTGTATAACCAACAAGTTAAAAAAATATATAGGCTACAGGTAAATGTATTATTAAATGTATAAGTTACCGAATAACTGAAAAACAGTACTATTTTGTCCAGAACTGTTTAGGATTTTACTTCATGCTATTTTTTTTTTAGCATTTGCGTCATATTATCTGTATATTCATATAACATGCTCTCACTAAACGTGACCCATTCATTTACCCCGTATAACGTATCATGTGACGGGTAATTTGTGTGCGCAATGGCCATTGTAATTTTCCATGTGACTTCTCATCAAGTTAGCTCAGTTTCTCCCATCTGTGCCTGTACCTAGAAATCAGTTGAACATTTTCCATTAGCGCAAAACCACTTTTCTCGTCAACGTAACAATGAACACATAAAAACCGACGTGTGTGCAGCTGGCTTGAGCTACCAATTTCAGCCCCGCAGTATCTGTACAAAATGGGGAAAGTACTACATTTTACCACGGAACATAATGTACAATGTTTGTAAGGCACAAAATGACTAAACTGAACATACTGCCACTGCTTACACTACAGGTGCTTACACTTATGAAGAACTACAGGTAACTAGCAAAATAAAGGAAACACCAACATAAAGTGTCTTAATGGGACGTTGGGCCACCACGAGCCACCAGAACAGCTTCAATGTGCCCTGGCATAGATTCTACAAGTGTATGGAACTCTATTGGATACTGCGGGGATGTACCACCATTCTTCCACTAGAAATTTCATCATTTGGGCCTCCTTCGTGGTCCGGGGTTCGATTCCCCAGCCGCACCAGAGTCGGCTCTGGCTGGGAGTGCCACTGGAGGCGACAATTGGCTGTCCACCCCAGGGAGGGGGAAGGGAAGTCGACAAGACGTTCGCTGCGCACAGGAGTGGCTCTGGGGTGCCGGAGTTATGGTCGACAGCATGACGAGTGCCGTCTCGGAGGAGACGATACTTTGCCTTTGTCACTACCCATCACAGGGCTATGGCAGCGAACTAAGAGGGAGGGATTGACCTGAAAATAGTGGGAGTAATTGGCTACCAAGTTGGGAGAAAAACGAGAGAAAATCTGAAAAAACTCAAATTAAAATAAATAACTAAATAAATGAAACACCAACATAAAGTGTCTTAATAGGGCATTTGGGACACCACAAGCTGCCAGAACAGCTTCAATGTGTGTTGGCATAGATCCTGCAAGTGCCTGGAACTCAATCGGATATTGGAGGGATGCAGCACCATTCTTCCACTAGAAATTCCATCATTTGATGTTTTGTTGATGGTGGTGGAAAACACTGTCTCAGGCCACTCCAGAATCTCCCACAAGTATTCAGTTGGGTTCAGATCTGGTGACTGAGATGGCCATGGCATATGGTTTACATGTTTTTCATGCTCAACAAGCCATTCAGTGACCACTCGTGCCCTGTGGATGTGGGCATTGTGATCTTGCAAGAGACCACTCCCATCAGGATAGAAATGCTTCCAGAACTGCCAGGAAAATGCACCCCAAACCATAACAGAGTCACCACAGCCCTTAATTTACGAAAGTGTTTCCTTTATTTTGGCAGTATGCTGGACAGTGCACTGTGATTAATCCCAGGCAAATCAAAACCATACCTTCTACTAATAGAGAATGTATTACACCTCTCATAACACTTGTAAAGTACTTTATATCGAGGCTGTAAACAAATTAGGGGGCTGGGAAGGGCCCTATTCTGACTCCTAGAAGCATGAGTCAGGGGGCTGATTTTGTATAATTATATGTCTCTATGCGTAAGGATCTCCATCTTTCTGTTGGATATGTGTCTAGAGATGCCTTTCAGCCAGCAGGTGACTGACACCTGCGACAGGTGATTCCCAACCAGTCCATGGCTCTTGATTACGTCACAGTGACATCAGTTAATAGAAACATCCACCAATCCCCTTTTGACACCACATATAAAGCACATCAGCAAAAACCAGCGCACAATACAACACGGAAAATAAACCGCGAGTGAATTATGATCTTCACGCACAAAGACTCGGCTCCATCTTTGATATCAATGCCGGACATGTGTTTTTATTTAATGCAAATTCAGCGGCGTCTCCCTTTGGAACGTTTCAGCTGCTAGGCAACGGATGAGCATTGGCAGCGCGCTGCGCCTGTGTCATTTATTTCCAAGTCATGATATAATTTTACGCCCAATTTTGGGGAGATGGAGCAACATGATTCAGAAGATCACGTGCATTAGTTTTGGTGGTTGTGTGAGATGTAATGAGATATGAAGACTTGTGTCATTTTGCATTTATGTCCAAGCAGCTTCTTATATTCTATGTCCTTACGGCTTGCAGGTTGTGTGTAGGAATGTGCAGGTAACTGCCAAAATGAAGGCAACACTTTGGTGACCCGGAGGGGACACTCAAGCGGCCCTGGCCTGGGCTAGGAGAGTCCCAGCTGGACAGGAGTGGGTTGGGGGTGCTATTTGGATATGAGAGGGCTGGGCATATCCATTGCACCTTGCCAGACACTCGTGGTCCTGCACCCTTTTAAAGGATCCCTAATTTAATCAAGTCTTCCGTTTATTTTGCCAGTTACCTGTATGTGTGTATTGTATATGTGCGGTATGTATATATTGGTATTGTTGTCATTGCTACTAGAAAAATAATATAATATGTTTTAACATTGGTTACATAGGCACTGTTGTCTGAGATCCTTTTTTTTAAATAGGGATTATGAAAAAGTCCTGAACTTTGAGTCAATGCTGCATGCAGCATTCCGAGATCCATATCACACTGGTAACGGGATATGTGAAATCTGAACTGTAATTCCGCATGGCATGCGGGTTCCCCTTTTTACAGGCCCAATTTATTTGTGCTTTAAGTAATATTTAGTCTATCAGTGGCCTAAATGCACAAGACAGCTGAGCGTTCTCTTGGCTGTGCTTTCTGTCTCCGAAACAATGCTCCGCTGTTCTGAGGGGAGGTGTGCTTTTTTCACGAGAGGCTCCAGGAGAAATCCCCGCGGGAATCGGGACTCTGTTTTTACTGTGGAGGAGGAAGACGTCTGTGGAAGCTATCATTTTCGCAGCAGCTCGGAGGGACAACTATTCGCTGGGTTCAAGTGAAGAAGATATTTTGTCCTTTTTGTTAGTTTCACTGTTTGTTTGTTTTTATTTTTTAAAGGCTGTATCGTATCTGATATGCCTGGTGCAGGGATGAAATTTCTTTGGTCGACGGGACCGTTGGGGTTACATCTTGTTTGTTTGTGCGCGTGCACCAAATTTGAGCGTCGAACGAGCACAGCGCCTATCCAGCTGTGTGCATCTGTGTGCGTGCGAGCGGGTGAAATTTATCTTGGCTCTCAAGAAGTTGCTTCTGTCCAAATAATATTGATATTAATGGCTGCGTCTGGAGCACTGTGCGGAACTGTCACACAATCGTTGAAGCAACACGTTCCTCTTTTATTTTTAGCATTGTGTTATTCATGTTTTGACAGCTCTGATCATTTTAGCCGGGCAGTTTACGTGTGGGATTTTCGATCCTCCTGGAGAAGTATTAGACACGCGACCGTTGTGTGTGTGTGTGTGTGTGTGTGGGGTTGGATGTTATCGTGTCCCTGTTTTTTTTCTCCACACTCTATGCCCTACCCGTTGGCAGGCCAACGAAAGCTGTCCTTGAACTCGCTGCTACCGATTTAACAATAATTAACAGATTCGGAATGTCCATTCATAGATTTAATCCATGTGTAATGTTCACGGACAGCCACAAATGCGATTGCATCAATTATTGACAAAAAAAAAATCTAAATTGAGTTTCATATGAAATAAGTGCTACGGCATTTGAAGACCACAACGTGTGTTCATATTTTATGAAAATGGATTTTTGACGCTCTTAAATTACTCCCTTCCTTTAATTATTAACCACAACATGTCACATGGCTGAGGTTTTTTTTGTGCCAAACACACTCTTGTTTTGACTGTAATCCCAGCACATGAAATGAACACTCACTGCAATAGTCACTAGATGGATCTCAAATCAGTGGAAATCAGAGTGCCACTGTGTCGAAGAAGAAAGGAAAGAAAGGATATCGGGCCCAGGGCATGAAGTTGTGGCCGCGTGCTCTATCCTCCTGACACTTTTCAACAGTAAAAGGCTACACTCTCTGCACCGTTAAGTCCCCAAAGGTGAAGACCGTGCACATGTGGGGCTGTGCACACATGGCTGCCATTCTTACCGGGGCAGCTGACAGGGCTAATGAGAGTGAAGCCAGTGTGCACAGACTGCGCCGTGCCTCTTTTTTTCTCCTGTTGATTCCTTCATCCTGGAACGTCGTGCGAACAGCGGCCCTCTGTTCCACTGTGGTTAACCGGAGCTACTGGAACCCTGGGCCGCAGGGCAGCAGTTAGTTTATATTTAAACAGCAATAATTCCTCTTCACCACTTCCATGAGAAGGGGGGAAAAAAAAAAGAGAAACCCCATCTGTAGTTGTTTTAAGGAAGAGATATTTTTTTTGCATTTTTTTTTTTTTTTTGGTAGACATTAAGGGCAGGCGAAAAGGTTGTGAAAACACTTGCGCACAGAGGAAAGATTGACATATGAAATAAAAAAAGAGAGACTGAAGTGAAATTGTCTTTCGAACGGAAGCCATTGGAGCCGTTGACCACAGGGGCCCCTGGTTCCGGGGGCCTGCACTGAGAGCCATTGTGGCCGTGCGCTTGTCACAGAACGGAGGTCAGTCCGTGAGCGAGGGATTCTGGGAGCGGGGATAAAGCACCTCTGCCACTCCACCTGAGGGAGCGTGAAGGAGAGAGCAACCCCTGTGGTTTCTGGCAGCCCTGCGCGGGGATCTCAACAGTCGGTGGCTTGGCAATCGAAGAGCCCTCGCTATTAAATTATAAGTTCAATTGCTTCTTGGTCATTGAGTGATGAAGAACAATTTTCCTTTCAATTGCTTGTTGAAATAGGCTCCCCCACCCCCTACCGCCCCCACCCCGTGCGGTTCAGTGTTTGCCTTCGGCTAGAAAGCGCTTCCAAAGCACTCGCTCAAGAGCGGGATCTCAGAAGTGAAGGTGGGCATTCTCACAGTGTGAGTGTACTGGGTACAGTGCGCAATTAAAAAGCGAAAATAAAATGGAAATGACAAAGCTGTATATTTATACTGGAATTATTCAACCACTGTATGATGACCACAAATACTGTGCCAACTTGGTTCCTGGTTTCCATTTTAATAGATTTTAGAGATTGTACTTGGAGCTTTTTGTTATGTTTCTGTGGGACAATGAAACCCCAGGGCAAGAGTGTGTTTGGGAGTACCAAACATTGACCAAATCGTTGTGAAGGCCACTGGTTTGGTTTTCTCTGCGATGAAAATATACATTCGTACTCCACGTCGCCACAAATGGGCATTGTGGGTTTAACAAGTACCTTTTGTTACGAAAAGGGAAAAAAATCACAGCACTTTCATTCTCCAAGATTCGCAATACGGATCAGTAAGATTCTCGTGCTTCACAGAAAGCAGAGCTAATCTTCGAAGCATTGTGCTCAACATGAAAAGCAGCACGTTATCGCAATAACACCTTCTGATTGATCGCAGCGCTTAAACGGTGACTTATATTTGCATACGCGTCTGTGGTGTGCGCATCTTAAATGTACTTTTATGGTACATTTATGTTATTATTTCATTTATGAGCTATTCATAATCTTGTATTTTTCCCCTCTAGGATTTAATCTCAAGTTCAGATCGTTTCCTTTTTGAAGTCTTTCTTAGTTTATCGGGAGTCATACGTTTCACCGAGCTGGCCCTCTACAGTATGGAGCGTCCGTTGGCATTTATTCCTGTCAAGAATTTATGAAAGCGTGCCCTTGAGCGCTCGCGGGGACTGCATCGAATCGGGAATGCAGCAGGACACAGTGCAGGTTATGATCAAATAAAAAAATAAAAGTAATAATAATAATGATAACAAAATTAATATGAACTTCAACCATCGACCTCAAATATGGGAAAACATATTCTCAGGGTTTCCATGAAAGACACGGACATATTTATTCAGGGGAGGGATGGACGTCACCTGCAAGTTATTACCGCACAGACCATTTTGCTGTTTTCCCTGGTTTGTTCTGGTTGTACCATGGAAGCTCTGAGGCACTCTGCTGATAGGAGAAAAATTGAGAATAATTCATAGAATTATTTTTCTGTTGTTACACAAGTCAACTGCTGTTGAATACCAATACCAACTTCAACAGCTCAGTACTAACATCAACTTAACTGTCGCAGTTAGTGGATGTTTCTTGTGTGGTACATAAAACAACATAAAGCTACTACTTTACTGGGTTTTGAAAATAAATTTCTTGGCAAAAAAAAGTTCTGGCAATAAATGTATTTGTTTAGAACATGTGTCTCTAATTGAACGGAGGCATCTGAATTTGACTATATGCAAGGCGTATTTCCAGCGGGAAATGGATGGAAACCAAATCATTCTCATTGGGAGGTCTACTCAGTTTTTTTTCCAAAGCTGTGCTTTGGAATTGGGGCTTTTGGTTACAGTTGAGTTTCCCCTGCTTATCACGAAGCAAGTTGCCGCAGTGGAAATCGATACTTGAGCAATACGTGTCCTTTTGGTTTCACACATGGCGTCGGATGTTTGCCCTTCGAAGTTGAGACGTCTTAATGTGTTTTCCTCTCCCAGGAGAAAACGGCCGCTCCGCGATTCTGGTGCCTTAAGGCTGCGCTTTTTGTGTTTGGGTTTGTAATGAATGAAACGGATTGAGTTCAGGAGTTCAGAACCGCAGGTTAAATTAGTGGGACCGCTGACCAGAGTGGACGAAGTGCTGTGCCTGCAAGCTTTCACGTCCGTGCAAGTTTCTCCGTGCAAAGAACATCCGCTAACGTAGAACCAGGTTCACCATAATAAACGCTGTTTAAAGATGCGAGTTAGTGAACTTGCTTTGGAGTGGGTGTCATTTTTGCAGAGGGCAACCAGTATTATTTTTGATAATGGTAATGTTCAGATGTTTATTATGTTAGGCCTTTTTTACATGTTGTTTTCCTCACAAACTGTTGCCTTACTCTCCAACTGCCTTATGTAGAGCCATCGAATCAATCAAGTTGTCAATTGAAACTAAAATGAGGAATTTGTCTGTAGATGGGATTAGTGCTTTGACAGAAGAAATCCAATCAGTCTGCAGTATTTACTAATCAGGGAGCTAGCATGTGTGTTATACTGAAGGCCTGACAAAGACATCCTTAATAGGAAATGAATATAAAAATCCCCCACTTAGATTGGGCTCACTGTCGGTCTCTTCTGCTTCAGGGCGTCCCCTCATCTCCGGCCCCCTCAGTCCTGCCCCCCCCGCCCTGCAGAGCGTGGATGTGCTGACCGACGCGGTCGCTGGTTTCAGCACGGTGGAGGAGGTCATGAAGTACCTGGAGCCAGACCGGTGGCAGCAGGACGTGGAGGAGCTGTACAAACCATCATGGCAGGTCCTGGGGAAGTCCTTCATGCACCCCAAGAAATCCAGAGGTACAGCTTTTCATTTAGCTTCTTCTCTTCTGGTTCTCTTATTATCGTCCTCTGTGTGATGTGGCTTTGTGTCAGATGCGAGTCCCCGTCGACTTGGGACCTATTCCTGGCCTCATGCAGCCCAGAGCAGTGAGGGGGCGGTGCACAAATATGTGTGTAGTTTGGCCTCCAGCTCAGAGCAGTCATGAGTTTACTTTGGTTTATTTCACTGCAGATGTGCTGAATGATCAAAATGGTATGGCCATGCAACTGCAAAATAAGTGTTGTCCTCCCTAGGCCTACAGGCTATTGCATACATTTAGGCCGTCATGAAATTTACTTCTTGGTTCATTTCAATAAATACTGCAGATGTTGCTGAATGATCCTGGTAAATTTAACAGTAAAACTTAACTCTTAAGGAATACTCTTAAGTGTGGTTCTTCATTCCCCTTGTTGGTGTTTGTGTCTCCAGGGGCAGTGGACCTGAACCTGCTGAGGGAGGAGGTGAGGTTGTACAGCTGCACCCCTCGGAACTTCTCCGTGTCCCTCAGGGAGGAGCTGAAGAGGACGGACACCATTTTCTGGCCCAACTGCCTCCTGGTCCAGCGGTGTGGGGGGAACTGTGCCTGCTGCGCCCACAGGTGCTTCGACTGCCACTGCGCGCCGACCAAAATCACCAAGAAATACCAGGAGGTACGGGCCGCCATTTTGATGGCCATTTTGATGTTTTTTTTTTTTTTTTTTTACTAGCAAGACGAAACAGATGCCTTGGAAGTTTTGGGGGAATATAATTCTGTGCGGTTGGATGTATCAAACATTATAAATCTTCATGATGGTAACAGAACATAACGTATGCCATTCAGCAGATGCTTTAATCCAAAGCGATTTGCAGTAGTGAACGAATAAATTTTTCAGTACATCAGTTCCAACAGGAATCAAACACACAGCCTTTGTTGTGACTTTGACCACAAGCGTTGTCAGCGCCATGCTCTTCCTACTGAGCCACATAGAACCATGGTCAATGAATTTATGTTATGCTTGGTGGGTTCAACTTCGAGCTTTCCTTGAGGTGAATTATTAAATAGCTCTTGATTTTATTTAGCTCAATAATGAATTAAATTAAATAATGAAAGGGAATGTTTTATATATACAAATTATTGGGGGACAGATATGATTTTTGATTTTGCCCCCCATACGTTACGCCCATGCAATAATGCACCCACTCCAATTAACCAGAGCAGGTTAAGGTCGGAAGTGTAATCATTCTTTCGTTTGCCTGGCAGGTCCTCCTACTCCGATACAGAGGTGGGGGAAGAGGGATCCTGAAATCGCTGACAGACATTGCCCTGGAACACCACGAGGAATGTGACTGCGTGTGCAAGACCCATTCACAGGGATAGGAGCACGCCAGTGGGCCCGCTTCAAAGGGCACATACACCTTTAAGAAAAATCACACTCCGATAGCAAGGCCTGGCTCCCAGTTGTCTCCTCGCTGTGGATTTATGGGTAACGGCAGAATGGGATGAGCTAACTCCAGCTCTTTATATATATATATATATATATATTTATATATATATATATATATAATAAATAAATATATATATATGTATATATATATAAAATTACGAATGGGATTTTGAAACCTTTGGAATCATGTTGCCAAGCAACGGCTGGACCTTTTGTGCACGTTGGGCGAGAGAGAGGGAAGGAGCTCTCACGCTGGGGAGGAGCCGTTAACGACTCGCTCTTTTCTTTCACTGGAAGGCTTCCCATTGTTTTTCGGTGGCTGGGTATACGAGCCGCTGAGAGGCCTCCTCCGGAGAAGCAGGACCGTGTCCAACGCTGTAGCAGGCTTTGGCAGCGCCGCTCCTGGAACTCCCGCTAAACTTACTTTTGGGTGAAGACGGTTTTAAATTCTGAACACATGGCCTTAAGGGTGTCTTGGAAAAGTGCGCCTCTTCACGGGAGGGTTGGTGTGTGTGTGCGCGTGTGTTTTGTGTGTGTGTGTGTGTGTGTTGTTCGCCTGTAGCAGAGCCCTCCTCTTGGCCCTGTGCTGCCAGGGTGGGCCACGCTTCAGCAACAGACGCTCTGGCTTCAGCTTCTTCGTTCTTCCAGCTTCAGCTGCCCTAGATCCTACGACCGAAACCCCAACAAGCCCTTTTATACTGACACTGTCTTCACTCAGAAACATTCTCCATTAAGTTCTATTAACATCTTCTTTGTAGTTTTTTTTGTTTTAAATTTTAAATTCTTATATCTTACCAAACACTTATTTAACACTTTTTGTTTCCCCCCGCAAGGATTGCATTGTTTTTTTATTTGTCTTTTGTCCACTTGTTTTGTCTTTTGTGTACCTGTTATCTGTAATAATAATAATAATAATTAAAAAAGAAACTCTGGCAAGAGCTACAAATAACCCGAACGAAAGGGGAAGGAGGACAGAACTCCGTACAGTTGGTTAAAAACATGATGATTAATGTCAGAAAGCATAGTGTTGCATGCCTGGCCTTTTAAAAGGCACACTACAGTTACAGTGCATGGCTGACCGAGGTCAATCAAAGTCCACACTGGACATACAGTAAAAAAGTGTGTATATGGGAGGAAGGACCTCCTCATTTAAGGTTATGCAAATTAGTTGACATTTCCAATAATAAGAATGACCTCGGCAGAGATTAAATATGTAGAAGAGTCATATATAAATCGTACTGTATCCACAGTGACGTGTTCTTTTCTGCCCGGAGTGTCATTTCTGAAGGTAGATGTTATTTAAGGTAGTAGGAGGGCTTCTCGTTGTTTTCGTTGAGGTGTGTACTATCAGAACTGATATTTTCCATTTCGGTAGGTATTTTCTTGGCGTGGGAGATTGCTTAACTGCCATCTGATTCTGGTGCCATTAACAGTCAAATTGGTTTCCATCTCCGTTCAAGATTGTTCCTCAAGGGTAAACAGTACTTTGTAATTTGGTGTTCACCGTTGCATACTGTAATCATAGTTATTTTTGTAATTGCGTTCATATCACAGCGTGATGAGTCTACAGGTCATATGTCATAAAATTCAGATATACTTTCAGTCTTCATAGACGTACATGTAAATCAACCTTCTTCCTGTCAGGCATTTTCCAGACGTAAATCTTTTGTAGCTAGTTTTTTTATGGTTGTCCTTGAGCAAACTGCAAAGTCGTTTAATACAGGTTCTCTGCAAATTAACCCGAAAACGATGGGAAAATACAAAATATGATGTTGACAGTTGGAACATTCATCATATTTAATGTCTGTTAGAACGCACACTGAAAATGTTATCTTAAAAGGAATACAAACACAGATGTCTCAGTACGCTGGACTGTTACCCACAATGCATTCTGCAGCTAATCATCGAGACATTGTTCAGATTTTGTGCTCTGAAACCATTAATAAAACGCTTTGTTTTCAACGCCCAGTTTATGATTCTGTTCATGCTTTTGAAAATAGATTGTGTCTTGAAAAAAATCAAAGTCACATCAAGGTGTATGTAGGACATATTTGTATTCGGTTGTAAAAAAGTCAGTCAAGCATCTGACGAAGGCTTAGATTTAATCAACATTTGTCCACAACTTTGAATTTAAAATGAATCCGAGTTCAAATGGGAGACAGATACTTCACTGCCGTGACAGGAATTCGTTCTGCGTGTACAAAAGAAAACACGCGTTACGCGTACAAAACACAACACAAGAGTACAAAGTACATGATTCAAATACGTTGCAGTATTTCATTAGCTGTCATGAATCTAGAACCTTCTAAGAGCTTCTCAGAACAGATTAGTTAAGTACCCTTTTTGTTTTTGTTCCAGTCGGCGCTGCGTGGCGAGAGTTAGCGTCCACTTAAATGTCCATGCCCGTTAGTACAATTATGTATGCTTTTTAATAACAGAGAGCGTTGCTTGTTGCTCGTGCTCTCATTGGCCTGGGCTGTCAGCAGCTCGTACAGTATTTCCGGCGTTGTTTGTTCATTTACGTACCGCAGCAGTTTTGCATTTGTTTGTGACGTTGGGCTGTTGAGTGTAAAATTAGTGTAATTTGGTGTGGTTCGCACTGCCTGTCAGGGACGCGGTTCGAAACCCGCGTCTCTAGGAGACCGGCCCTGGTCGTCAGCCCCGATCGGAGGCGGCGTTTGGCTGTCTGCCTCCGGGGGAGGGGGGAGGGTGAGCCGGCACGAGTCCGTCGAGGAGAAGGTAAAAGGCGTCCGTGGAAGAATTTCCGTCTCGGAAGAGGCGGGAACAATCGGCCCGGAATGAGTGTCTCGCCCTGGAGGACGGGCGGCGGACTCGTGGGGGTGGGGAATTGAAATAAATAGAGGGTATAACTGGCAACTAAATTGAGGAGAAAAACGGCAAAAAATTTGAAATATAAAAAAAAAAAAAAAATAATAATAATAATAATAATAAATTACACTCAGTTACACTGGACACACCTTTGCTTTCACATAATTTTTTTTGTTCACAGAATTTCTTTTGTTCATCAGCAGCAATGTGTTTAGTTTAATTAACTGCAAGTTAGCATTTGTATAATTCTTGTGGAACAGCAACAACAAGAACTGTACTGCCACGGACATGATGCTAAACCCCCCATTTTGGGCAGTAGGTGCTACTTGACTATGGTGAGCGGGTAGAGCTTTAGAAGGAGCCCCCCATTCTTCCATGACAAATTCCATCACTCTGCGATTTGTTGACGGTGGTGGAAAACGCTGTCTCAGGCGCCGCTCCAGAATCTCCCATAAGTGTTCAGTTGGGTTGAGATCTGGTGACTGAGACAGCCATGGCGTATGGTTTATATCGCTTTCATGCTCGTCAAACCATTCAGTGGCCACTCGTGCCCTGTGGATGGGGGCATTGTCATCCTGGAAGAGACCACTCCCATCAGGATAGAAATGCTTCACCACAGGACGAAGGCGATCACTCAGAACGGCCTCGTATTTATTGGTGTTTACCTTGCCCTCTAAGAGGTTGAATAAAACATGCCTGTGAAGCAAATGAATAGGACGGCTTAAACTGAGCTTTTGTTATTATTATTCCTAGGCATCCCTGTGATTATGAGCTGTATGGTACATTTGCTGTAATCAACACAGCGCTGTAAAGGGTTAGGATTGTGTTGTGGGTTTGGCCTCGGTCCAGTAGTACGGCTGTGATCTTTCCATGTGAGCGTAATCAGGGCTTAGCGAGCATCTGTCAGCCTGCAAACGTGTGGGCACAACGGGAGGGATGGCTCTCCGAATCCTACTCTACGCGTGAGGCATCATCAAGAGCTGTCCGGAAAAGGACGGGCAACTTGATTACAGCACAAAGACGCTTCTTTGGTGTTACTGAACGGTACAGTGTAAACACACGCTTGATGGTCATATCCACTTCAGTCAGCCTTTTTTTATTGCTGACAGTAGCATGTTACAGGAGAAAAAAGGAATACATTACATTTCGAGCATTTAGCAGACGCCCTTATCCAGAGCGACTTGCAGTTTAACTTTTTTCTTTACATACAGTCCATTTACACGGCTGGGTATTTACTGAAGCAATTCAGGTTTGGTACCTTGCTCAAGGGGTACAACAACAGTTTCCCCCACCTGGGAATCGAACCTGCAACCTTTGACAGACCAGACCTGCTCCCTAACCATTATATGACACTACCACCCTGTACAGTTTATTTCATATCCAAATAAAATGTAACATAGTCATGAATCTCTTGAAGGGCGCTGACTGTAGGGCCATTCTAAAAAAAAGGAAAAACTTACAATTTTCATTTTAAATGCATCATTATCTAATTATACCTATTGCACAACTAACGAACATGGTTTCTGTGATATGGTACTGTAAGCATTTTAAAATTAATCTTAGGGAAAGGGCTTTGCTGGAGTAATGTGATGTTATTTTAAAGATTAGGACATTTGTAAGCAGTTGTTCAGACAAGCTTTAAGTCATGTAACATGACACATGCATTTGATTTTCACGTTTCCCAGTTCTCAGATTATGATCAGATGAAATATTACGTTATATTCTTATTATGTCTTAGCAGCAAGCCAGGTCTTTCAGTCCCACTCAGAGCATACGGTCGTGTAGGGCAATTAAGTCACTATACATAGCAGTTTGAATTAATTTTACGTACATAGAGCTACATATTTACTTTTATATACATCAAATCAAATCAAATGTGTTTGTGTAGCTCATTTCACAAAACGTTCGCCTCAGTATGCTTTACAGCAGACTCCGGCCTGAACCCCCACAAACGTAAGCCTAGGGTAATAGAGGCAAGGAACCCCCTCCCCTCTCCCCACCCTGGTGGGACATAGGGAACCTTGAGAGTAACCAGACTCAGAAGGGGGACCCCTTCCTTCTCTGGCCAGCTCAGGGCGTGAGTTCATAGTGACCAACAGCGGTCATTCATGCATAGAACTTTATACACACAGACATAGACCCCTTTCCTGTGACTGTTTGTCTGACAACCTTTGTAGTGAATTTTTTTTAAAGGGAGGAAAGGTGTTTTTTAAAATAGATCCAGAGTGTTCACTATGCACACTGCATCTGAATCACTGGATTTGGATTGCCGTTTGAGAAGGGGGTCACTCCAGGATATGCACCGTGAACGAGGCTGAGGTAGCGCGCGGCTGGCAGTCCTTCAGATCGGCGGGGATGACATCATACAAGATGCTGCGGATCAAGAGTCTGACAGCAGCTTAAATTAGCATAATGGCGAGTCAATTGGGAAAAATAACATCTTCCAGAAAGGTAAAAAATCTGCCGTTTTACGAGCTTTAATGATCGAAGCAGGACAGTCAAATATGCAGAGATAACTGCGGCTGTAAACGGAAAATTTAAGACGCCACGTGCACGTTCCTGAGGCCCTGTATGTTCCATAAAGGGACGTTTTTATAGCTTTGTTGTGTGATACAATAAAAAAAATATCACTTGCCAAGTTGGGCACTGAGTGCTTCATCCCATTAAGTTAGAAAATAAATAAATAAATACACAAATACGATGAGTAAAAAATGGCAGAATCACAAGCCTGGAAACCAAGCAGAATTTTCGCAATAGTTTCAGGTGTACAGCATGAACATCATTATTCATTATGAACTTGCTTTCTATGAAGTTTTGCTCCTTCTCTCTTACCACGCTGTGCAATACGTATCGATACCCTCAGGCAAATGTGCTGATGTTTAATTGTTGGCCCCAATTACTATATTTTCTTTATGGTTCTGGCCTAGGTATCTTTCATCTTTTCCCTGACACTTTTTCAAACACAAGGCAAATTGAAAGGATGGAAAATATCACAATGCTGACGGTGAACAATCTGCCACGTGGAGCAAAATGCACTCCCTACATGGCCAGGCACTGCAAAACGTTCAGCGCAAAATCAACTCTGATATGAGCACGTTTTTACTCTTGAGAGAGTGAATTTTATCCCTTATGGACTCGCGTGAACCCTATTAGAGTTGAATTAAAACAGCGAGCATTTCGCAGGGCTGGGAAGAGATCGGTCTGATCCGACCTTGTGTGTCCTTGAGTTCTGTTCAAATTAGGGATTCAAATGTTTTATATCAGTGTATGGGTTCGGCCGCATACATAACATTCCACGAACCGAATCATTATCCCACGCGTGTTGTCTCGTTGACCATGTGATTGTCCGTTGCTGTTTTTCTGCGGTTGGATCTTGTAGGAAATAGAACACAGGCAAGGAATGCAACTCAAGCAACAATGCTAAACCTCGCTGCACGGAAACAGCAGCGGACTTCAAACAACCCGCGAGCCAAAGCGATACAGTAAAAAAAAACTTCAAGCAGGGACAATTATTCTTTGTTGTTTAGATTAATGATTGTGCTCTTTGGGAAGGATTGGATTCAGGATTCGGTTCCGGATTCGTCTGAATCATTATTTCTGGCTTCGGTATTTTGCAGAAATACTCAAAATTGTGGATTCGGTGCATACCTAGTTCACAAATAGAAAAATGTACTCTTATGAAATAATTGATTTAGAGTCAAATCTTGTGTCAATTGGGGGTTCGATTTGTGACTGGATTTATTTCCATAAAGACACTATTATTCATCATAAGCCCCGTTGAGTAATTATCATGATTTGATCATAACAAAACATCTTCTTGCATTATAAACCAGAAGGCACATTGACCACTGCAGGGATTGTTCTATGAATTATGCAATGGGGCCTCCAGGAACCGAGTGCATTAGGAGACAATTAAATGTCTCAGCGCAAGTGTCACAAGCCGGGTGCCTCTCTCGCGCGGAAGCGCGCTGAGAGTTAAGTGCAAATGAAAGCGCTGTGTGGCTGTGCGTGCTGAGCGTGTGAGATATTCATGCGTTTGGTTTACGGGGCGTTGAGAGCGTGGGCGCGCGATGCAGCCCTCGTTACGGGAGCGTGTCAGCCTGTTAGCCACCCAGCGAGGGCCAGGCACGGGGAGAACAGCAACCCAACAAGTTTTGAATTCCTTGTATATTTGTTTTATCTCGTTTGTAACCACGCAGATTGCCACCCGTGAGATTTTTGTTTCACATTTTTGCGCCTGCTTGTTTTCGTACTTGGCTGCTCTTAACTATGAGCACTCCGTGTAAGTGTTGTCCAAGTTTCGGAATGAGGAGAACCATACTTGCATATCATACTCGTTGACTAATGTGCTGCTGACATTTCTAACAAAAATGGCAGATCTTTCTTTGAATTGGCAAGCTGGCCCTTTTCAATCAATGTCAATGACTATGATCGGGGGGCCAATTGGCTGTCTGCCCCAGGGAGGGGGGAGGGAAGCCGATATGAGCTCGCTGCGTATAAGAGTGTCTCTATGTGTACCAGAGTTACAGTTGATGGCTTAATGAGTTCCGGCTTGGAGGAGATGGTATGGCAGCGAGCTCACATTACTAGGGGGGGATAGTTGACATGAAAAGGGGGTACAATTTGCTACTAAATTGGGAGAAAATGGGGGAAATCTGAAATAAAATCTTTAAAAAAAGAATAAAGTACCCTGCACAACTCCTCCTTGCCCCTCCTTCCATCGCATGTCTGATAAGTGAGCTCTTTGTGACATTACATCACAAGGTGTTCACTTGCCAGAGGGCAGAGAGAACAAGTGAGCACTGTGACATCACCGGAAATAGTCACTGATCAGAGGGTGGTGAAGGCAAGTGAGCACTTTGTGACATCACTTGCATTTTAAGACAAGAGCTCTGGATAAGAGCATCTGCTAAATGCATTGATTTACTGCAATGAGTGTAACTTGGAAGTGCTCACTTACCAGAGATAGGAGAGAGCAAATGAGCACGTTGGGATGCAGCCACAGAATCCTCCTGTTTGTAACAACAATCCCTAACTGTAGATCTCCGTTGTAGTGTTTACAAAGGTCATCTGTAATTCCAGCAGGTCTATTCTAAGTTGAGTCTTGTTTAGTCTGCAGTCCTTAAAAAAACTTTCCTGGGAAAAAAGCAAGTATTCAATATCATAAACTGTTTTTGAATGCATGGTGGAAACACAAAATGTTTTAGACCAGAGTCTATCCTAAATGCATTTTACTCATATTTATTTGTCAGGGACAGAAAAAAACATTGTTACAATGTTAAAAGGATCAAGCATCATCAAGTGTTTATGGCCAAAGGCTAAAAATCTATTCAACTCAGCTTAAAACATATGGACAGTAATCGTTGTTTTTGGTTGTAATTCTGTATAAATTATTTTATGCATGCATAAACGGCAATTACACAAATTGCACACAAATTATACCAATTGCACAAATGTATTCAACATTCGTTTATAGCGCTATTACGATATGGCCTACAATTAAACATACCTTTTTAAATGTGAAGATAATTCTCTTTTACCATGCTATTATTATTTTTTTTAAATTAAAACCCACCACAACACGATTTTATGGATAAGCTGAAGGGAAAAACATGGATCATGTGTACAGCTGCTGTTGGACTCTACCATCCCTATAAAGATGTGTAGCCTATGCCACAGCAGTGTCTGCTTCATGACTTAGAGGCACAGTAATGGTTTTACTACACTTCTGCACTTGAAATGTTCCTGCTGGTATCATTTAATGGGTATCATTACTTAAACAAAAATATTGTGTATGTTTTGTGTGTTTGTGTGTGCATGTGAGACACATAGAGAGAGAGAGAGAGAGAGAGAGAGAGAGAGAGAGAGAGAGAGAGAGAGAGAGAGAGAGAGAGAGAGAGAGAGAGAGAGAGAGAGAGAGAGAGAGAGAGAGAGAGAGAGAGAGAGAGAGAGAGAGAGAGAGAGAGAGGAGAGGAGAGGAGAGGAGAGGAGAGAGGAGAGGAGGGTGGGACTCACATCTGTGTCGTCTCTCTTCCGGATCTCGGGGTGTTCCTGCTGGTATCATTTAATGGGTATCATTACTTAAACAAAAAAAATTTGTGTGTTTGTGTGTGCATGTGAGAGAGAGAGAGAGAGAGAGAGAGAGAGAGAGAGAGAGAGAGAGAGAGCATGTGTGTGGGCGTTTATGTATGTGTGTGTGTGTGTGTGTGTGTGTTTGCTTGTGTGTGCGCGCGTGAATGCACATACAGCTGTGTGCATATACATGCATTTTCTTGCGCGCGTTTGCATGTGTGTGGAACAGTGGAAGTGTAGTGCTGCATCAGCTGAACAAATTGTGACCCCATTTCTCACAATTCCCCCTCCACTATAAACCCCCACTATTCCTGTGCTGATTCGATGATATTTTAAAACGCATGCAATTTTTCAAAAAAGGCCTGTTCCAGGTAGCAGATGTATGCCCCAGATGGCTTTAAGCAGTAGAGGTCAAAGATTTATTTGGCTGGTAAGAATAATCCCACCCGCAACTCCCGCGGGGACAGCCTACCGCGAGTCGGCCACGATGACAGATGCACCCAGAATCAGTATTGACAAAATAAACCCTTTATTTTCAGTCTATTAGCCAGCCTCGTATCTAATGGCTTTGCTCATTTACTCAGCCACATCGCAAAACCAAACAGGAGACACGCTAATAAAGACGGCCATATTAAATCCAATTGGATGAATGCCCGCGCAAACACATCGGCTACCAAATATGACGTAGCTCACAGGCTAACTTTCACTTAGACTAGCGATGGATTTGACCCCTATCTACACTTTACAAGGAATATCAGTGTTCTGAACTACACAGTATTATAGTGACCACAATACCCATGAACACAGCACATTTTTAGCGAATTCTTACTAAAGCAGATGTACCAACGGGCCGGTTGAGGCACGCTCCAGGTGCTGTTCTAAGCAAACGGTCCACAGAGTCGACACTATTTCTCGTCCTGTGATCACGTGCCGTGATATCACAGCGCGCGGAGTGTTTTATCTGACAATGACGGTGTGACTTTGCCCGTGGTTCGCGTTGATTTCGGAATAATAATGTTAATCTCCGAAGCTGTCAGCGATAGTGACACCAGAGACCTCCACAGTTGTTCCTCTGCCTTTTAACTCATTTAATTTCATTTACGTGATACATCCCCCACTCACAAACAGATAAAAACACTATTCCGGCTCTCGAGTGACGTGTAGGTGCTCACCTTCTTTGCCTGTCAAGCTTTATTCATGTGTGGGACGTTAATGAAAAGATGCCATCATTAGAGAATGAGTGTTTGAAATATCCCCGCTAGTCTTTGCTTAAATCTTTCTCCAGCTCCTGGGAGAGAATAAATTACACGGTATATTTATTAAAAACAGACAGAAAGTCCCGTCTGCAAAAGTTATAGCATGATGAGAGAGAAAAAAGCACTCACATATTTTTAGTTTATGTGACACCATGGAAACTGTTACCATACTCAGAAACGCCTTCTGGGATAATCAGTGGGTCTCCGTGTCTGCATATTGAAAAACAAGCTGTTTCACGTGGTATCAAACTCGCACCATATAGAAGATTTCAGCGAAATTAAAAACACCTGTCTTGAGGTATTGACACAAATATTTATTTCCATACGAGACTAATTACCATATAGACTACCAAACATGAGATAGAGGCTACTCCTAATAATGAAAAAAATACAAGTTAAATATATAGATACAACTGTCAAAATAAAGGAAACACCAACATAAAGTGTCTTAATAGGGCATTGGTTCACCACGAGCCACCAGAACAACTTCAGTGCACCATGGCATAGATTCTACAAGTGTCTGGGACTCTACTAGCGGAATGCAGCACCATTCTTCCACAAGAAATGCCATCATTTGATGTTTTTGTGATGGTGGTGGCCACTCCAGAATCTCCCATAAGTGTTCAATTGGGTTGAGATCTGGTGACTGAGACGGTCACGGCATATGGTTTACATCGTTTTCATGCTTCATTTGGGGTGTCATTGTCATGTGGTTTCTTCCAGAAGAAAACCTAATTTCCCAGAGGAAATTTTTATTTAAAGTAAATATTCAGGAGGCATACTGCCGCTCTCAAAGTGTTTTAATTTCATGTTGAACTGATTGCGGTACCAGCACCCTCATTTGAACTACAGCTCACTATTGAATTATACCAGCTAAAAGTAACGATTCCCCTGTATCTATTGCCTACACCATATCGCACGCCTTAGCTGGTCCAGTCCTGTCAACATATCCTCTCTTCCTGTTTCCGGTTGTTACACAGACACTGTCAAACCTCACAGACACAGAATAAAGCCTCAGTGGGACATTGTAACACCAAAATATGGCCTGTTTCACTCTCAGGATGGCCCAGGGTAACGAACGCTGACCAATCAAGAAATCACGTTGACCATTCTGCGCGGTTTATTGGAGGGCAGCTGCAGGCCATGTCGGTAAAAGTTTACAAACACCCTTGAGTGAGCTCACATCTAAAGAGCGAGGGTTAAGATCAAAGACGGTGAACACAAGTGCACCTTGTGACAAATGTATTAGCAGACAGAAAACAATGCACTTCATTGTGTTGACATATGTACTCCTCATAGAAGGGGAAAACAATTAAGTTGAATGCAAGTGCATCATGTGGGCGCACAGTAGCAATGATCATCCCACCACATGGCTGTTGATAGTCACTCATCACGTAAGCGCTAAAAATAACCTTTATATAATCACTTTGCGGCACAGAGCAACCTGCTCTGGGTTGGTAGTTGTAATTTAGGGCCTCTGGTTTTAATGGAAAATCATCAGAAGAAAACGTAATGACGCTTCGTAACGAGCGCCCGTTTGTTTTCACCCGGTTATGACAGCTGTTGAAATGCTTTACAGCAATTAAAACATTTATAAGCCCGCTGTAAAAGATGCGAGCTCCCAAAACAATTTGAATGGAAGAAAAAAAACTTTAATGGGAACTGAGGCATGGAGATGCATTCAGAACGAATCGTTTAATTGTAGGCGTGACTGTAAATCTACTGCAGTTACTTCACTGCCCTGCGTTCATTTTAAATATGGGACAAATGGACAATATAGACACTCTCCTTAACATATTGATTGAGGTATGTGTACATTGTGTGGGGCCCACTTTAAAATATCTAAATTCATAGGAAGGGCTAATTGCAATGGTCAAGCCTTTCTGGTGCTTATGTATTTATGCTTATACCAACATATTCAGTCACATACATTTTAAAACAAAGCTACACAAATGAGTAGAATACACTGGTCCAACAGCGTTGAGAACGGCCCATGCTGAAGCCCATTTTAATCTCAGGTTAAGTCTATAATTACAGAGCACAGGAAGGAATATGGGCTTGACAGTATTTACAGAAACACTGACCCCAGAAGTTGAAAGCAACAAGTCAGCACAGAGCCATTCTGCTTTTAGTCGCTCGTGCACAGACTTGCTTTCGGTGGAACCCCGTCACCCTTCTTCCATTAGCCAAAGAGGTGGTTGAGGACAAGTCGTTAGGAGATCCCTGCCCTCTGAACTGTCTGATTGCCAAATTACAGACCACATGTAAGACTAATCGCTGAAATTCAGCAGCCCACATACATATCAAGTCACCACTGGACTGGCCCTAATTCTATATTTTGCTATGCGGTAACTCATCCACTCACTCACACATTAATTCACTCACACACACACACACACACACACACACACACACACAGAAAAGCAAGGGTAAGCTTACCTTTTAATTTAAAGCTTACCAATTCAGGAACCCTGACGACATGCAGTGATGTCATTTTAAATGGACTACATCAGTAAAGTTTCCAGCCGTGTGTAAAAAAAATAAAAAATAAAAAATCTGGAGTTACGACTGCTATAAATTTCCCTCTCAATAAAGCGCCACCCTTGTGAACACACAGTGTTTGCGAGGCCATTTAAATGCTATTTAAATCACCCTTATTCTCCTTCACCTCCTTATAAAATCTGCGTCATTGTTTAGCGGGGCTCCCCAACGCTGTTCCTGGAGAACCGCAGGGTGTGCTAGTTTTGTTTTCACCTTAAAATCAACAACCAGTTCAGACCAAAGGAACCAGGGAAGGCGAGTTAACTGTGTAATGGACTGCTTTAATTGATCAATTAAGTGCTGAGTAACAACAAAAACCAGGAACACCCTGCAGGCCTCCAGGACCAGGGTTGAAGACCGCTGTTCCATCGGACACATTCCCAGCCTATTAGTGGATGGGACCCCTCCTAGTAAAGGGTCCTCCTATCATGCAGCGCACCTGATGTCTTTCAATAAACGTTAATCTTATAAATCAATATCTAATAAGTGACATAAGTGCTATCTAAATAAAACAACATTTTCCAAACCATAAAATAATTTGTTTCGGTGCCGTAGCCCTGTGACCGACAGTGACAAAGGCGATGCACCACCTCCTCCGAGACAGCACTCGCCAAGCCGTTGACCGTAACTCCGGTACTCCAGAGCCACTCCTATACACAGCGAACTCATGTCGGCTTCCATCCCCCCTACCTGGGGCGGATAGCCAACTACCGCCCCAAGTGGCACTCCTGGCCAGAGCCCGACTCTGGCACAGCCAGTGAAATAAAAGTAATTGGTTGGTAAACAGTAAACAGTTGGTTATGAATCCTGTTTGAATGCATCCCTATCCTTCTCAGGCTAAAATGAGTAGTGTTTCAAAGCTTGGCCCTGTGTGATTCTTTTGGTTCACAGCGGAGGCCACGCATGCTAACGCCTTGCGTCTGATATCCTGATGCTAACATGGGCATGCTGGCCCAATGCTCTCCTTTGTCCTTTAAAACCTCCACACGTTTTACAGCGCTCTCTTGTGCAGGACAAGAAGAAGGAAAAACCGCCGAAATGTCGAAAGACAAATAATTGCATACAGCAGGAAATGGATGCATATCAAAGAAAGGAAAGAAAGATAGCTGTACACAAAGTACCAGGAAATGAATTGCACTATGCGCATAGATCTTAGGTTTCAACGAGCCAAATGCGTGTCAGATATTTGTTGACCTGGGGGGGTGCAGATGAAATTGTTGATGGGGTCGGTGGGGGTTCTAACAGGGGGATCCACAGATTTTTTAAACATTTCAGTTTAGAAACCCAAAGAGGCATGACTGGTGGACACATTTCCGCTTAAAGTTTCCACATCGCATTTACCATCAAAGCCCCGGAAAAGCCAGAACAGTTGCTTTCGTTGAGGCGTGAGATTTTAGGAACCGAGCGTGCGATTGGCGCTCAATGCCGACTTGAGGTCTCTGCGCGCATTTCCCAGAGGAATGTGATGCATTATGGGTGTGTTCACAGAAATGGAAAGATATCACACTCTTGTAAGTTCCTGCATCGTTCTTCCTGCGGAATGAAAATATTCCCCCTGTTGACAACTCAGTCAACGCATGTCGTCTGGCCACATTGGATTCATGCTCTGTACGTTTGTTTTTTTCTTTTTTTTTCTAAAATTTGTTTTCTGAAAAAGGTTTGACACCCCTGGTCTAAACCAATCATCATGGCAGGGCTATCCCCATCTCATTGCTCAAGAGTGACCCCTCTGGTCGATTAGATACTTGCACACTGCCTGCACCATTTTTCCATGAAGAGTTGTCTTCCAATGCAAAGAATTAACCAGAAGCACCAGGCAGGCAGCATGCACCTCAAAGGACAGGCATGCTAGTCAATGCGTGTGCGAAGGAGATTGCAGTGATTGTACAGGCCCTACAAATAAAATCCGGCATTCCAAATTGGGCATTAAGTCAAAATTAAATAGGGGATAAAATTTTGGTTTTAAAAAAGAGAAAAAGCATGAGGTTCAAGCCATTCCTCTCCAGTGGTCAAAGGGTACCGGCAGGATTTGGGTGACCGTAAACCTTTGAGCTTTTATTTTCCATTCTTTCCCGTTGTTTTAAGAGGCTCGCAGGCTGAGTGAAAGGCCCTGTTTTGAAGAGGGCAGCTCTTTGAAATGGCGGCCAGTGAACTGAAAGGGAAACGAAGGCCTCCTTTAAGTCCAGGAATGCGCCGCTGCCCAGACGCTGACCGTAGGATCACGCCGTCGCATCGGGCTATTCATCTGCCCCCTTTTGTTACTTCTGTCAAGGCTGTCTGCCGGAGTGACAAACCAGGAAAGGAATATCCTGTAATTGCCTGTCAGTCCCCCCTACTCCCCTCCTCCCCCAAAAAAAAATAAAAGAGAAAAGATGGGGGGGAGAGAGTTAAAGACACGGATGTGCTTTGGAGTTTGATGCACACAGTGCTCTGAGGCAAATACCTTTTTGGCCCTGAAATGTGACTGTCTCCTATTTCATGATGTGGAACAGGCACTGCATTATTGAAAAGGCGGTGAGGAAATGCCTTATTGTGACTCTCGAAAGGTACTCCTAATACCACCGGAGAGTCTCATGCATGGTCACGCCAGCATCCGATCCACCTCCAACCTCTCGAGACCTCAAACGCCAAGCCTTGATTTTCTGTGTGTGTTTGAATGTGTGTGGGCATGTATGTGTAGGCATTTGAACATGTGTGCACACACGTGTGTGTGTGTGTGTATACCCATGAGTATGGGCATGTACGTGTAGGCATTTGTGCGTTCGTACATGTGTGCACACGCGAGTGTGTGTGTGTTCCTGTCTGTGTGTGCGTGAGTGTGTATGTGTGTATGTGCATGTGTGTATAGCTGTGAGTGTGGGGGTGCATATGCAGGCATGTGTATGCCTTCATACGTGTGTGCACATGTGTGTGTGTGTGTGTGTGTGTGTTTGAATCACACAACAGCACTCCACTCGCTGTGTTTTGCCTGTATCGCAACCAAACGAAAGGCCATCGCCACTGTGCTGAAGCTCCACACAGAGAATCTCTCAGGCTCATATATTGTCTTCCTTTCCCCCGTCCTCTAAGGCAGGTGTTATCGATTGTGAAAGAGGAGCATAAAAAACATGGTTTTAACCAGTGTTCCAGCAAGATTTACAAGAGTGGGATACTGCATTTGACGTGCGCCCCACGTGCTCGCCTCCTAGGCCGCGTGAAGCCGTCGTTTCAAAGACCTGTAAACCGATTCCTGAAAGTGTAACGATGCCAAACGTATAGACATTTCTTATTTATAATTTTAGCCACACAACAACATTTGTAAATGTAGATGTACAGAACAGCATCTCACTTCCAAATGACTTGAATGGAAAAAGAAAAGCTTCGCTGTCAACTATTGGCAAGGGATATGATGAATTTATTAGGGAGGGCAATTTTCACTTCCAAGAAAAGTAAATCAAATTTAAGAATCAAAATAAAGACATGGGTTGAGCATATTAGGCGGTTAAATCCTTGTCTCGATGGTGGCGGGGTGGTGCAAAATATCTGATGTCAGTTAGTTCTGTTTATGATTTTAAGCTCATGATAGATCTTGATTTATTTTATGAGAGTCATGTCTGTGATGTGAACGTTTGCATGCCTGACACTGTTGGCAACAGGTGCCGGAGCCTCAAAGACTCTGATGAAGGACAGACACGTCTCAAGCGTAAGTAATACTGTAGTCAATAAAGCTGCAAACGTAGCAAGAGACGCAGTGTTGCCGTGTTTATATTTATTTCATTGTAAGTCGGGTCTGTGTTGCCAAGGATATTCCCTTGTCACACATCTGTTTGAAAACACTAAGGGAGGAGGCTAGGAAAGTGGATGGTGGAGACAGGCACACTAAAAAACATCAGTTGGGGGCTGGCGGATAGCGTAGCGGTCTAACGCACCCGTATCTTGGCTGGTCAGACTTAAGTGTGAGCTGCCTATCAGGGACGCGGTTCAAAACCTGTCTCTGCCAGACCAGCCCTGGCCGTTAGCTTCAATCGGGGGCAACGTTTGGCTGTCCGCCCCCCCATGAAGCACGTATGGGGTGTCTCCAGGAAGTGGGTGGGCGAATTCCGTCTCGAAGGAAGCGGAGCTCACTGACCTCGGAGAATTAGCTTGCCTCGTAGAGATGAGGGGCGATCTTGTGTGGGGAGGGTAAATTGAAATAAATAGAGGGTATAATTGGCCACTAAATTGGGAGAAAATGTTGAAAAAATCTGAAACAATGTATTTTTATTTTTTTAAAGAAACAGCAATTTCCCTTTCCATTGTTTCATTAATATTAATAATTAACATATGTTCTATTGCTAAATAAAGCAATAATAAATAATAAAGATAATGTTACATTCCACTTTTTTGTGGATTCAATATTTCATCTGACCAGATGAAAAATGACAGTTAGTGTACAAATAAATTTGTCTGATCAATAAATATCACTAGCAGTGAAAGTGTACACAAACCCAAATGAGAGTCAGACAGGTAAAGTCGGGAATAGCAATAATATAAATGCCATTTAGCAGATTATTTTATCCAAAGCGACTTACAGTAATGAATGCACACATTTTTCAGTATATGTGGTCCCAGTGGGAATTTAACCCACAACCTAAGCGTTGCCAATGCCATGCTCTACCTACTGAGCCACACAGAACCTGAATAAGACAGGGTTCTGGAGAAGAGGAACAGAGAGACAGACAGAGGCAGAGGACAGGGGTGGGGGAGGGGGGGTGGACAGTGAAGGAAATGCAAATGATGAATCACGACACTTACTAATAGCTACACCCAGATGTGGCAGGCCATGCAAGGTACTGTAAGCAAACAGCTTTGCCCCGTGGGTGGTCCACTCCGGGTGTAGCCACTCTGACGTAGCTCGGATGAACACGCTCCAACGATGAATCACCACTGGCCCCAGGTGCAAGGCCATTATTGTGACAGTGTTGATCCACACAGGGATACGCTCAACAATGGCAAACAGTTATTCGAAATGTGCTGTAGAGATTTTTCAGTGCGTTCCGCTCTACTTTCCCAAAAAATCCATAAGCCTGTAAACCCATAACAATAAGCCTGCAGCCAAATCTGCATACTGTGTCCAGCTTTTCCTCACTGGATTGTATGAGAAAGTGTCACACTACACGGTCCATAATGTCGTGTCATAATTACACGTGCTTACATCATCATGTCGATGCGACGTAATTACGGGCGGCGTGTGCCACGATTGGTCTTTGAACTTGTCAATCTACAAATCTAATACAACTGCAGTTTGGTCGGGATTCGATCAACATTTATCTGTTGTCTTACTTAGAAATGAATGCTTAAGCAATTGGCGGTGGTCCTCAAACTTGGTCCTTGGGGACCCCTGTGTATGCTGGTTTTTGTTCCGACCACAACCGCAGCCTCTGAATCGTGACGAGCTGTTAGTTGTTCTTCAGTAGACACATTCACTGTCTATTGAGGGATGATTTAGCACACTTCAGGCCACATTATGTCAGAAATAGCTATGAACAAACACCAACGGGACAAACCTTAATTACATTTAAGGAACAATTATGGTAGAACTTAAACACACATGTTTTCAACAACCTAAATTGGTCAAGAGATTGGCTGTAACAAAAACCAGCATACCAAGGGGTCCCCCAGGACCGAGTTTGAAAACCACTTCTCTTCAGTGCCCGTGATTTCTGTGATTTCAACCCTCATTGAAGGTTGTTTTAAATAAGTGGGGACTCATAAGAAGGAAGACAACGTTTGTTTAATTTGAAGGATTATCCAGGAATACGGTTCTACAGTTTAGTGGGACTGTATTAGTGGGAGTCACACCTGGTGTGGCCCCCCCACGCATCAGAGAACAGGAAATACAGGAAGGAAAATGTGTGGAGACAGGGATGCTGCCAGCCACAAACAGCAAATGCAAGAGGAGAAACGGCATGCGTTCCCTCTGCAATTAGCCAAGAAAACAAGAGTTGTTGCTGGGCTTCGTGCAGTTAGTTAAGGAATGGTCTTTAATCATCTCTCAAAAATATTTGTTCTACGCACCGTATTTCGGCTGGTCTGACACGGTGTGCGCTGCCTGTCAGGGACGCGGTTCAAAACCTGTCTCTACCAGACCGGCCTTGGTTGTTGGTTGTTATCCCCGAGGGGGAGGCATTTGGCTGTCCACCCCAGGGGGGTGGGGGGAGGGTGAGCTGGCTCGAGTTCACCGTGAAGCATGTAAGGGTGTCTCCAGAACGTGGGTGGGCAAATTCCATCTCTAAGAATTAGCTTGCCTTGTAGAGATGAGTGGGGGACTCATGTGGGGAGGAGAAATCGAAACAAATAGAGGGTTTAATTGGCTACTAAATTGAGAGAAAAACAGGAAAAAATCGGAAACAAATAAAAAAAAAAAAAAAAAAAATTAAAAATTGTTCTGGAAACCTCTAATGGTCTTACACCACCCCCGTGAGATTATAGACAATATTTCATTCACCTCTGCACCACCAGTCCGTGAGCGATTCCTGCTCACCTTTTGATTGACAGACGTTATGCGCGACGCTCTGACGGCGCTCTACACCCTCCACATCTCGCCGATTTGCGATTCGTTTTGCACCTTTGAAGTTTCTGATCCAAGGGATCAAACACGCCAATTTGAAAAGTAGCGGAGTTACGAAACACTTTGCGCGCATGGGGAGGAATCCGCCGCGCTCCCTTTGATGTCCGCCGCTAAAGCCCTCGGACATCGCGGGGTACTGTGTGTGCTTTCGGCCTGCCATGCGATGGCGGGATCTGCGCCGAATTCGCTTTGGTGGACGGAGCTTTTCAAAGCTGTCTGTGAAAACATTCCACAGCTGATTGTGTTGTCAAAAGAGCAGGGCTCACGGTCTGCTAGGTGTAGGGTTTCGATTTGGACAGGACAATCGCAGATGTAAGACTCCTATTTGTTATCCCGAGACGTAAAACATACCTTTACGGTTGTCGGTGTTGCTGCTTTTCTTTTCTTTTTCCTTTTTTCCCCTTCTTTGATGTGTTCTGTGGTGAGGCTATGAAAATTGCACATGGAGCTTACAGCACTCCTCCAATGTCTCGTGAAACCCTAATAGCTCCACCAGCAATGCTGAAGAAGTATTGTCTGACAATACCAATGAACAAATGAAAGCCTGTAAAAACCATTTGACACCAACTTTTTTGCCTTATATTTCCAGTGTGATAGGAGCCAATAAAAGTGATTGCCAGTGAACTGATTATCTGAAGATTCATCAGGATCCTATTAACTTTTCACCGCCGCCCCCCTCATGGAGAAAATCTTTGATTCCATGTTCAAAATATCTGGCTCAAAATCTCCTCTTGGAACATCTTTTGTTGAGGTGAACTTTTTGTCACATGCAGTCTGCTCTAACATATGGGGCCCTGGTTCTCTGGGCCTCCATCTGCTTGTGTGCAGTTGACCTCTCCATAGAAGGAGGCTTCCACTGGGGACTGTCTGACCCCTCAGCCACCTGCCCTGACTCATGACCTTTGACCTTTGACCCCTGGACCTAGCAGCCCTGCCCTGATGCACTTTGCTGTCTGTGCCATTCCCGGCAGGAACCTCTTTCCCCTGTAACCTGTCGCCTCATGTTGCCAGATTCATAAATCAACGTCTGGACTGGGATGTCCTGGGCAGACAGCTGATTGTAGCTAAATCAATAACCGATGGCTGTGCGTAGAAACCATAGAGTATCAAGAATGGGCAGTGTTTCAGATACATGCGTTTTAAATGGTTTAAATTTTAAACCATCATAAAACTTCGATAATAAACACAAAATTTGAAATGACAAAAACCCGTCTTCAGGAAAGGAACTCTGAATTGGTCTACATTACTGAATTACAGAAAAGTTGTGTGTTCTTCAAATGGATGATAACAACCAGGAAAGCACATAGGTTGTTTTTGAAGAAATGCTTTATCCACGATGTAAGAATATAATTTCTGGTATACTGTATATAAACACATTGAGAACACACAGATGAGGTTTGCGCATGAGAGACTGCATGGACGACGCCCCGACGTCTGGCTGAGCCAGGAGACGTCTTGTAACAATAGTGTCTCTGGGCCAATCAGGTAGGGCCCTGTGTCTCATCCCCCAGTTTAAATAAATGCAAATGTACCTGTTAAACTGTGTAAAACCACAGTACCGACTAGTGTTTGTTGAAAATGGAAAAACATCCTTGTGTTCCCGAGGCCAGATGTGCAATTCAACTTTTCTTGTCTTCCTCTATGAGCATCAGGTCCATCTCTTCATCAACACGGAGATAATTTTACTTTGAGTCGTTATCCTGAATTTACCAACACAAATATTCAAAGGACGCCTTACTCAAATGAAAACGTCCTTCGTGGAAATGTTACATTGTTCCCAGATGAATGGCATGGTTGCGGATCATTGTCGCTACTGATAAAGCGGTTAAAAGTGCCTTTTAATTCCGCCGTAGTGCCACACATACTTTGCGGCGGTGGACTGGGCTCACACAGTTGGCTTCTTAAATATCTGCGGCTCTGGCGTCCCGTTTGGCTTTTACAATGTTAAGGATGGTTTGCAAACAATCTCACCAAATGTACACATCAGTTTCCTCCCATTTCCATCTCCCTATTAATAATGGCAGGAAAACCAGTAATGGCCCAAAGACTGCTGTAGCTCCACATGTGTTTTCCATTTCTATTTTTTTGTAGCATGTTTTTGTGAAACAAGACAGCAGCTGAAGTCATTTATCTGACATTTTCATTTTGACTGCAAGCAGTTATTGTAAACATAGTTTGGTTGCAAGTTATCTTAAAGCACTTGCCTCTTGTAGTGATCAATATTTTGAAGGACAGGAAAGTCTCAAATAAATTAATCAGACTCTCCATTGATAAAGAACTCAAAATACTTTCAAAATTAAACAAAGGGTCATGTCTTAGCACTATTGCTAACGAATACAAATAGGAAGATCAAAAAGGACAGAACAAAATCGAACAGTTTATAAAAAGAGACAAAGATAGCGGACACTGAAGGAGATTTATCATGCAGAAAGCTGGAATCTCCTAATGAGATCTGGATTATTGCTGGTTGGATTATTGGTGAATTTAAACTAAGGTTTATAGCTACAAAATGGGATGAGAGTATAAAAAGAAATAGGCTATGCTTTCGATTCCCATCAATAAAGGATTCCAATTCTTTCAATCGTATTTTACACTGTGTATTTTGAGGTCACTTTCAAATTTAAGAACATTTCATATTTCTGAACAACCTCAATTCCCGATGCGCTTGTATCTCAGAGGTTCTACTGTAAGCCAAGTCATATGTATGTACATATATATATAAACACTGCAATGATATGTGGACACGCAAAGCGCACTGAAGCTGGGAAAATGCTTGTGTTGTTTGCCGCTGTTGTTTGGTGGTATTTTTGGATAATGTTCAGTTTGGAAAAACCAAAACCCTATATTGGCACTCAGGCACAGCCACATGTTGTTTTTGTGATCGTTTCCTGTAAAAATGGCAGCAAAGCAGCCACCAGTGAAGCAAGTGCACGCCAAAACCGCAAGGGAACAAAGAGAGGAGAGGAAGAAGGCAAGGGCACAGAGAGGGAGAGAGAGAGAGCGACACAGAGATAGAGAAAGACAGAGAGAGAGAGAGAGCGAGCGAGAGAGCATGCGATGCTCTGTGCAGATCTACAGATGACATGACCACCCACCTTAACCGCCCGTGTAATTACACAGAGCTGCGTTTCGTCAGAATCCAGAGTGGATTTCAGACATGAGATGAGACGCGTTGAACCCTGTTTCCCTCGGTCTCGCCAACCAGCCCCGTCTGCGAGAGGTTGAGACGGACGAAGGTAACGGGAGGGGGTGATGGGATCCTTCCACAGGCGGACGGAGAGGGCGTGGTCCACCCGGAGCCTGCGTGACTACTCGGCCCCTCCATGTTTACAATCAGCCCACGGCTGCCACATCTCACGCTTGTCAGAGGCGGATCAAGACTCACAGCACACAAAAAAGACACGGCCTCGAACCACGATTTCTCATCCAAGAACATTTCAAAAACAAGACAAACCTAATGTTTCCAGAATGTTCCCTGGGATGCTGCTGCGCCTGGAACCTTCTAGCGCAGTGCACGGGGACACAGACATGGCGCCGCTCTTTAAAAGAGGGCATCTCACAGGGGCAAAAACGGGACAGATGGAGTTCACCGTCTGAAACGGCACCAGATCACATTGGAGCTGTTTCTAAGTGGACTTCTTTCACCTCACTTCTTTTGGAATTCCTTCACCTATAATATAATCCTGTTTGTAGTTCACAAGCTGACCAAAGAAACTGCATTTGTTATGACTATTTCAAAAGCACATATAGAGTTAGCCCACAATACTTACACATCTGAAAATGCTCTGATGGTCTTGTGAAATAGCCTTGATGGAATGAACCTGACTAGGTGTGCCTTGATGTTTGTGGATACACTCAGTTAAAAGCATAAATATCTCAAAAACGTGCGTTATAGCCCGAACTAAATAACAAAAGTGCAATTAGACCGTGAGCAAGATCAAATCTGCTGATGAAATCTAATCTCGCATCAAACATGCATTAGTTTTCAAAAATATATTTTATTTATTTCCTGTCCCAGGTTTAAACGAAACCGTTCTGTGCCAGGTTGTTTCAGCTACTGTGCTAACACTGTCCATATCACTCCACCATGACTAGGGTGCTGTGTCTAAACATGTGTTTGATAACGTGTGAATGAAAGTCCTGGTTTTCCACCTCACTATCCACTATCCAAAACGTTCTGCCCTAGGGAGAGATGTGTACAAGATTACTACAGTGGCAAGATTTAAACAAACTGTATCATAACTCCTCCTGCATCATACTCTACAGAAGGACAGCATCTGTGGAACATTTATATACGCCATTTAGCAGACGCTTTCATCCAAAGTGACTTACAGTAGTGAATGCATACATTTTCAGTATATGTGGCCCCAGTGGGGTTTGAACCCACAACCTAAGCATTGCCAATGCTGTGCTCTACCAACTGAGCCACAGAGAACCACCATTTAATACGTTCTCCAGCTGGGTCCTCCATACATTCAAAAACACAGCAGCAGAGATTGGTGGCCTGCAAATTCAGTTCCTTCTGAATTCCCCTGAGGATTTGGAACACTTTTTTTTCTAATCCCGTTGTCTAGACTAGACAGTACTGTCTACTAGACAGTCGATTTTGCAAAAGAAATAAAAAATATGAGTAATGTGACTCAAACTTGCAAATCATACAAAGAAGAACGAGGGTGAAAACGTCAGAAAATAACATGAGAGAGACCATGAAGTCACACGGAATAACCCTTGTAAATGGAATATGTATGAGGCTATGACATCACTAGTGACATGTGACGTGGGTAATCTGACAGACCGGCTTCGCTCGCACATGTGAGACTCTCTCACCCAGAGCACCATGGTTACGATCAAAGCTGTTAAAACCCCTTGGCCATTCAACTAAGGGCATGAACCATCTTCAAGATAATGGACCCTGAACACATTGCTATAGAAGCAAGTACACCATTTCTACATGGGGTACAGCTTCCATGAAATAGCATTAAATCTGAGCATCAAAACAGCCTCCCGCTGTATCGCTGTGACATCGCTTTGTTATGAAAGGTTGTTTTTCTTTCAACAGGGCCCGCATGAGCTCATTGCACTTCTACCCTGCTGTGGGAGCAAACACGGCCCTGTCTGTTTGGCTTAGCCATTTTTTTATTATTCCTTTTTAATTGTGCGCTGAACACCGAAACAGAAGCTGGGCTACTAACGGGACATTATTACAGATAATTACGCATAATTACGGAAACCTACATGCGCCTCGACCTTCGGAATTCGTACGTTCCTCTAATGGTTTATTTTCCCCTTATACGCTGGCTCCCGATCAAACACATCTTTATTGTTTGAGGAACAGGCACATTCTCATTTATTCTCATGCCTCAACCTTGGCTCCCCGTACCACAAACCTGAAAACAATTATCAGTCCTCATATCCCGTCAAACTGCTGATAAGTAACACATTTCCCCATTTCGCTCCAAACAAATGGGACAAAAAAGTACAATCAATAGATTCGTGATTGATCATATTTGACCAGAGATATATTTATTTATATATATATGGATATATTTATGACCTATTGTCTCCCGAAAGTATTTGTGTGCCGTGCTGTCACCAGGCAACAAATTGCAACCATGTTCCTGAGAGATTTTCTCATTCGGGGTGATGTTTACATTTATGGTTTACATTTAGCGAGGGTAAATGTGGTTCCTTGCTCATCGCTTCGGGGCGAAACAAGCCATCCACATACAGTATACCTTTTTGTTTAGGTTTAATGCAAGGTTATATAAGACACTCTCGTGGCCCAGTCAGAGGAATGGGCCTACATGTGTGTTCTGCTTGGGGCAACGTTTTCCTCTGATTAGATGTAAATCAGGCTGTGTCTTTTGGAGAGCTTCTCAAATGTTAAAATGTTCAGTATTTGAACAGCTGCGTATATAGTAACTTGTTTTTATGTTCTGGTCCAGATAATGATGTCAAACCATACTGTAATACACAGCCAGCGAGGTATTTGGCTCAGTGGAAGTGCTCATACGATCCTGAGATGAAATATTGCATCTCAGGATCGTATGAGCACCGAGGCGATCATATGAGCAATATTGCCTAAAATGTTAGCGGACCTTTTTTCCTGTTTGCCACAAACGTCCGCGCACGTAAGCTAACAGTCTGAAAGGGTAGTTTCGAGGGAACATCGTCCGTCGAGAATGTTCTCCTTGAACGCACGTTAGTGGTTACTGATTTGGATGGAAGGAGGGGGCGTACATGGCAGAGCGTAATCAGTGGATGGGTGGCTTTTGTGGCATAATTGGTGAAATCAAGCCACACAGTTATATCATTATAATAATAGGTGTGGTTTGTGTTTTATTTCTTCTTCTTCCATCCCCTTCTTCTACTTCTACTTTATTTATTATCGTTGTTGATGTTGTTGTTTTTGGCATTTATCAGACGCCCACATCCAATGAACCTTAAGGTACAACACATGGCACTGCGGGTTCCTATTAAAAGAGTACAATGTCTATCAATTATATTTTATGAATATATCACGCATTCTTCATGACCTGGAAAACCTTTTTGTTCTTTGACATGGAACTCGACAGATATAATCTCAATAGAGTTCATGTCCAACGAAAATAATTCAATCCTATTGTATGAAGGGTCTGGATTGCTTCCTTCTCTTTGGAAGGCCAATAAAGGCTTCAGAGCTGTCATCTGTCCAACTTTTCCAAAATCAGGTTTTTTTTCCAGAAGAGATGTGAAAGTGAGTCATCAGGTTTTTCCTCCAATAATTCAAATGCATGCCAGGAGTGGTCATGGGTTATAGAGAATCGAGATTTAACCGGCTTTCAAAAAATTTAACAACTACTGAGCTGTTTTTCTACCGAGCGGAACACAACGGAATTTCACAGTCGCCACGTTTATGTGAATCTGGTGCTGCATCCAACCCGATTCCGTGCTCAAACGGTTCAGTGTGCGGCATTGCGATACTTGAAAAGACCCATTCTATCTTCTCCTGGGTCTTTGAACAAAACTCTGATGTAATTCAAGGTGGGGGGGGGCACTGTCAGTTTGCGAGCAAGCTTGTTAAATATCTGGTCATGATCAAATTATTTTTTTGTTATATATCCCAGGATTCTGTCGGCCTTCTTTTACTTCTGTGACCTTACGGTATAGATAAATGTGCATAGGAGCAAACAGAAATTATCGAGGGGGGGGCTTTAACAGTCTCTCAACATTAGGAGGGAAAGGGCCCCCTATCCTCCCCGAAACCTATGCCTATGGCCATGACGCACAGCATGATGCTACCATGGTTTTTATCAAAGTGATGCAATCGCATATGTGCCATGATTTGTGCACTTGTCAAATCGAGTAGTTTCAGCCGCGATGTTTTCTGTATCAAAATGGTGGCCGAGAGGAGGTTTGGCCAATGCTGCTGTTACAGTTAAGGGACAAAACGTCCGGTGAAGATCGGGCGCCATTTGATGACATCAGCTCCCCTCACAGTCAGGACAAAGTGTGACTGGGGACTGTGTAGAACACTGTATCTGCAAGCCAGAATCAATGGCATTTAAAAAAATGCATTTTTATTCATAGACTGGTATCTAGAGGCGAAACCTGCTCAACTCACCATCTCACATTTGTGCATGAAAATAAAACAGCCATGTGACCTAGCTACAGTAGCAGCAATGGGGGAGAAGCGTCTGTGCCACTAGCTCACTGCGTAATCTTTATAGTACAACTATCTTGGCTGGCCCAGTTACAGCAGTAACTATCAATGGGGGACTTGGCTCCTTCCTCCCATTTCTACCTGCAGTCCACCCCCCACTCTGTTGTTTCCTCTCCTCTCCTTCACTCTGTTACTCTAAGCTCTCCTTCCCTCCTCATTTGCCCTCCAGTGGTGAAACGAACTACCTGCAATTTCAGAACTGCAGCATCACGCACCATCGTCCGACACAGACCCCAGACACACACCTGTACCTCCTCCACCTTTACCCCTTTCCTAATTCCTATAGGCTACACAATCTCCTAACCTGCATTTACTATATGAAATAGAATTTGCAGCGGTGTAGCTCTTTCAGATCACTGGTGCATTTCACTGGGGCATCGCTCTTGTGGTTGTTTTTTTGTGTCAGAACTATGACACGGGCTGTGTATTTTCTTTTTACATTGTCTGCATAACAAACGACTCCATTGAATCAACAGATAAAAGTAAATTGGCCGGCTGCCCGAGAACCAATTTAACTTCTCACAGTTTCAACACACCCGACCCCTGCTGATGAACAATCGGGAGCCATAAAGGCGTTATGACCTGGGTGTGAGCGCGGCGCAACCTAGCCTACTTGCAGTCATACTTTTAGAAAAATCGAACGGTGTTTGTTCCAGGACATGAATAACCGATATCGCCTCCGCTTAATGGCCGGAGGTGGTTTTAACATTCTCTCTGGTAGGAATAGCCATCTGTTTAATAGCACAGTCTTACGGTGTTCTAGCTTAACTTTACAAGCTCTTAGTGGGTCCTGCCTGACAGTGCTGTGGCAGCTGCTGCCAGTCCTACCAAGCATGTTTAAAACAATAGGGCAGGTTGCCTGGCAACCAAAAACTGAGCTCTTGGAGCCGTGTTTTGTTTTGCATACCAGAACTACACTCTGGATCCTTGCTACAAAATCTGGTCTCTCTCCATTTAAATAAACGCGTGCCAATGTATTGTGTTTAAGGGGAATGCACATATCTGATTCTGACACACGATAAATAATAATTTAACATTTACTAAAGTTGATTAAATGAATACACGTACGCAAAATGGTACGTGGATTCTGATTAGAGCGCAAAACGTTTATACCAGCACTTCCCAATAACCCAGTATATTGCTACCACACACATTAGTTCATTGATGTATGACTGAACGTGATGGATGAACATCACTGAAATAGCAGAGTGAAATCAAATATTTCTCATTTCTTCTGAATTCCTTCATTTGACGCGACATGAACATGTTGCTTTGCCCGAAAGGCTTTGCCGTTTTCACCAGTAAAAGTCCCTTTAGCCCGAAAAGGATCACCGAGTGTTACTGAACTGTACATTTTGCTTGATAGTCTTGGATGCATAGGTAGCCCCCAGCCAGGTGTGTCAACTAATTATAAGGCAGACTGTGTTGTGTGTGTGTGTGTGTGTGTGTGTGTGTGTGTGTGTGTGTGTGTGTGTGTGTGTGTGTGTGTGTGTGTGTCCAGTACTGTAATAAACACATAGCATGTTGCTTCAGCCTCTGCTAGCATGGGAACCTTCTCATTCTGGTCATGTGCATTGTAAGAAAATCACCACAGCAATATGGTCATTAATTTTCATACACTGGCTCTGGACAGGTTTTGGAATAGAGCCTGCTTCAGAGCGAAGCTCTTTTCCGTTCTAAAGGCTGTTCCCTGAGAAACAAGGTCAGCCTGCATAGCGGTCTGCAGAGGACGTGTTTGCGGGGGCTCCAGTCTGAACCCGGGGACGAGTCGGAAAGGCAGAGGACAATAGCCTATACCTAACGGATCTAATGACTGCGCGTCAAACAGCCAGCGGTATTCCGACAGCGCGACTTGTCACGTTAATGAATCGACGCCCCGCTTTCAAAGTCAAGGAATCCGTACTCTTTTGTCTCAGCGCAGAGGACGCGCGTGACAGTGAGTTGCCATCTCATCTGTTGAGCAAAGAAACCGCCGTGAAAGCATAACGGACACGGTTTAACGGATGTTCAACAAAATGCAAAACAAAATATTTTAATAATCTGGATATGAAATACAAGCTTTCCCTGATACCCCCCCCCCCCACCCCACCCGCTAAATAAATCTAAATTTCAGAAGACATGGAATTCGCACCAAGCCAATTCCATATGTCAAATAATTAGTGCTGCCATTAAATGACTTATTGTAATGACTTACTTATTAGTAAATTGTCCCCCTTTTCATTAAAGTAAAGACTATTAAATTGACCTTGGGCTTTTGCAGTAAAGCCCCCAATTGACTTCATCAAGGTTGAGATTAAACCGTGTCGACGGCAGCGCTGCTAGCAGCATGCGCATTTTTGGCCCGATTTCGGCTCCAATCACACTAGCGCGCTGGTTCATTGCCAGTTTGCCCTTCTCGCGAGGCAGGCTGTCAGGCGGGTGATTGATGTCTTCCTACTTCCAACAGTTGGCCCGTCGCAATTTGACCAACAAACTCTAGGCTATTTGACTGATGAGCCGGTATGGAGCCCTTTCGCCGTCAACCCCGTAGCTCACCTGTGCTATAGATGCACCGCGCGTGGAGAGTTAACGCTTCCTCCGCCATTTTCTGCACGCGCCCCTTCGACCTGGACAGCGCTTTTTGAAATCTGGAAAAATCCAGACAAAGAAAATGAATTATTCATTGATGTATTTGAGTCCTTTTGAAATTTAAAATGACTAATTTCAGCCCACTTTTGACACGCCCACTGGTCAACGGAACCCCCCCGGTTTGTTTAATGGAGCCTTGTGTGATGAGACGTCAGTGTGAGTTTCCCTCCCGATGTTATAGCCCAGCCTGGCAGCACGGCAGCGGTGTTTTATCGCCGGAGGCTCCCTCAGCAGCACGAGAACTTACAACTGCTCAGAAGATATACGGCCGCGATTCAAACTTTTCTTGGCGGGTGAATTTTGCGTCTCTCGCGAGGCGAGTTGCAAGGGCACCACAGGGCACGCTCGCCAGTGTAAAAAATAGTCTGTGCATTCTATATTCACCACAGGGACCATCAATTTTAACCAATTTTGCATAATTGAGTCTTTTTTTTGCCGTAGATCTGTGTAATTAAATGGATATTAAATATGCATTCAGTGCAGCATCACAGTCCCATGATGTGCCAGCGCTCTTCGTGCACAGGTTTCAGAACCTAGATGCATTGCTTGCGTGGATATCTTTGCTGCCAGAAACGAAACAGCCTGCACGGAGTCAACACAAAGTAAGAGAGCGCATTCCAGTATCTCAAATCAAAACCATACTTTAAAAAGGTGTAGGCTAATGCAGCTGGTCAAATCTGTTCAGAATCGAAAATAAACGAAAATACTAATGTAACTTGTACAGTACGGTTAATGGTTCCTCAAAAGTTATCGTTGCCTTTTTTTTGCTCTCTTATCGTTTTAGAAGCTCAGCGTTCATAAATAAGCCTGGCCGATGGGGTAGACTTGTGGAAGTTTGGTGAGGGTAGTATTGTAGCTTGTCGGGTTTCGATGTAAAAATAAGTATCAGAAAGGCATGGGATTGGAACACACCCTTATCAAGAATGTTTTTGTATGTATGTCGCCCACGTGCTGTTTTGGTATGGAATCCCTCACTGGTATCCCTGACTGGTACTCCCAGAATGTGGGATTCTGATGGTGCAGGGGGATCAGATAAATTATATCACATTACAGGCATTTAGCAGACACTCTTATCCAGAGTGCCTTACACAGTTTACATTTCTCACATACAATCCGTTTATACGGCATACTGGATATTTACTGAAGCAGTTCGGGTTAAGCACCTTGCTCTAGGGCTCAACGGCAGTGCCCCACCTGGGAATCGAACCTATGACCTTTGTGTAACAAGCCCAGTTCCCTAACCGTTATGCTACACTGCCACGCTATCTAGGTGTGATTTCTGAGCATGGAGGGTTCAAAAGATCACATCAGAGCCAGCAGTCCTCTAACCCTGCACAGCCCGCCTTGCGGCGAGCACAAAGGAGCTAATTACCCGTGACAAAACGTCCGGTAGGGTGAAGTCTGATGAGCCGCAGCCATATTCCCTATTTTTCTTTTAGGGTACATTTACATTACATTACATTACAGGCATTTAGCAGACGCTCTTATCCAGAGCGATATACAGTTTTACATTTCTTTACATACAATCCATTTATACAGCTGGATATTACCTTGCTCAAGGGTACAACAGCAGTGTCCCACCTGGGGATTGAACCTGCAACCTCAACGTTAAAGCCCAGTTCCCTAACCATTATGCCACACTGCCTGCCTAGCAGTCACACCTGTATCCAGTGTACACTTTGAAGCCACACACAGACCTGTTTAACTCCTGCGGTGTGAGAAGGCTGAGCATCTCTGGGGACCAGGGGGGCAGATTTGATTGATCCCATTCCCCTAAAGTGGTTAGTGAAGGGGAAGCAGTGAGCTACAATGAATGTCTGCCCATGGTGTGTACACAGCCCTCCCAAACCAGGTAGGTTGTCAGCCCTGTAGCCTCGGTTGTCAGGCTCGTAACTACGAGTCCTGAAGTGGCGTAACTGCGCAACTTGAGTGAATAAAAAATGTGCTGACACCAATCAGATTGCAGGAAACCTAGGTCAGAAAAGTTAATGAAGTTATCCAGATGTTCTCAGAGATTGGTCGACTGGAGTGGAGAATAGTAACAGTCAGAGGACTGGAACACTGTAGCCCTGTAAAGCCATGGGGTAGCACCCCTGGACCACTGAACCGTGGGTTAAGTGGCCCTGAAACACTGCAGCCCTCCAAATGCAACATAAAATGTGAGATCCAAGGCTGGGATTGAGTGGCCTTAAGACCACATAATTGTACAGAATCCTGTTGCCAGTTGCCATGTGTGAGATATGTGGTAATGACGTTTGCCAATGTGGAGCAACTGGGAATACTACATCCATGCCATGGGGCTCAGCGGATGTGGCAGTGGGGGAACGTTTGGGGAAAGCACAGGGACCTTCTAAGACACAAAGTCCCTGGGATTTGAGCCCCAGGAGAGTTTACTGCGCAGCGAGATATCAACACCCTAATAAGTTAATAAAAGGGGCAAGTGCCCTCGTAAAAATACAATTTAAAAAGGCATAAAAGGATGACAATGAATCGATGACAATCTGTAGACGTGTGGTGGTCATGAATATAGCGCAGGATGTTTTATTCCACGTGTTTTACTGTCACGAGCATCCCGGTCACAGAGATGAGAAATCAGGGGTGACCTCTAAGGCATCCCACACTAAATCTAAGTCCCTGCAGTAAGATATACGTTCTCATGCAGTTCCAGAAAGCTGTCTAATTATTGAATAATTTAGAGAATATGTAACACATCTACGGTGGGGGAGTCTAGGAGGACTTAATTGAAAGTAAACTTCTCAAAGTTCCGTTCTAAAAATAGTGTTACTGGTTTCAAAACAAAGCTAGTATTGATTTTCTATTTTGAAGAAGTTTTCTCTGGGAAAAGTGGAATAATAATAATAGTAATACAAATTAACTGCTTTATGAAACAAAGGTGTGCCGTCTCTATACACATGCTTTTATTACCGGAATGCTAATATGACAGACATTGCAGAACTACTAAATAATTAGCATCGGCACTGCCTCACAACAGAAATCGTAGCGCTCTGGAGGAACAGTGAAAAAGGGAGAGAAAGGACTCCAGAAGTTTCCAGAAGAGTGGATTAGGACACGGACAAGAATGCTCCGTCTCTATCGTGACCTCCATCGTTCATCAGGTGAGCCAGAACGCCTTTGATTAATTACCTTATAATGCCTTTTGCACAGAGGCCGAAGTGAACTGCATAACCTAGCGTCAATATCATGCCTTGTCGGAGAAACATCGGGCGTTTTTCGTGGCCCAATGCATGCTGACCTGAATCCCTGCTTCAGTTAGTCACCATCAAGCACTAGACTATTCATTCTTTAAAAATAAATAAATAACACGTTGCTGTGCATTCCAACTTCGATATTGGCAGATCCAATTAATGTAATCTCTAGTACATTAGTCCTTCTGACAAGATAATATCTTCAGCTGACCCCAGACAATCCTGTTTCGGGAGTAGCAATAAAAAAAAAGAAAACAAATAACCGAACCTTGAAAGCAGGCCAGTAATGTATTGTGTTATACAGTTTGACCTTGTGTTCTTTATATCTCTCCCTAGCAGAGGGTGTATGGTAAAAAAAGCATACAGTTAAATAAAAATGCTTCATTGCCTAGCGGGCCTGATGACGCTTATGGAACAAATGTGTGTTGACTTAAATGGAAGAATATAATATAATATATGAAATACTATATTTGAATATATAAAATGACTCCACATATACTTTGCGATGCATGCCCGTATATTGTTATTTTTGTTCCGGAATATATTATGGTATTATTAAATATATGGTCATACTTTTTATAATATATGAAAGGCTGTAATAATCGGAATATTGTGCAATGTACTGCAATTATATTAACTATATTTCGCAATGCATGTACAATATAATGTATTACATATAGCAATGCTTCTAATTTCACCCAACATGCCTGTGTCATCTCTTGACGTTGTTGTTATGTGCAAGTACATGCTGAAAATATTGTGAGAACAGTGTCACAAATAATGAAAAAAAACTAGAATGTATTAGATCTCCATAGATGGAAAATATATTGTTGCTGCTTAAGGGGAGTTATTCACGAAACGGATCATATCTAAATATAATTAATTATAGATTTATTCTTATTCCTCCCACAACACATGAGAATATATAATAATAATAATAATAAACATTTAGCAGATGCTTTTATCCAAAGCAACTTACAGTAGTGAATGCATACATTTTCAGTATATGTGGCCCCAGTGGGGATTGAACCCACAACCTAAGTGTTGCCAACGCTGTGCTGTACCAACTGAGCCACAGAGAACCACAATATAAGACAGGCATTACCACGAGGCCAGTTTGACCCTACCATGCACCACTGTGGCAGGTGGGAATCACTTCAAAGACTTTCCTGCCACAGAAAATCCCCTGACTGCCTAACAGAGTCACGGGCCACAAATTGGATTCTCATCTGGATTCAATCAACATCCGTCGTTAAATCCGAGCGACAATAATAACAAGTGTTCCCTTTTTTGCCCAGCTATTTTCATTCACTTGGTACGACCGGACCGCTGAACTCACCCAACCGTTTTTGTGAAGAAAATTAGCGGCGGTATTTATAATGAGGGGTAAACTAAGGACGGTCGTTGAGTGAATCCAGGCCTCGGACACAAGGCTAAAACAATGGCCGTCCCTGTTTCGGATGCCTCCAGTCAAGGCTCCCGAGCTGTACACTCTTGACTTCTCGTCTCGGAGAAGTCAGAAAGTCATCCTTTGTGGTAAGCCAAAGTCAACATGCCTTTGCTTTTTTTTTTTTTTTCTTCGCGAGAATGAATATTACGGAGCCAGTAATTCCTCGCGAGAGATCCCCCGAGGGCCTGATCTGCCAAAACATACCGCGCAATCCGGGCTGAGAGATGGGCAAGGCCCGCCAGCATTTCGGCCATATCTGAGAGCGCCTCCAGCAATGTCCCACTATCAGGCCTTGTTCTGACATAGACCTATTGGTCCTGTTTGAAATGTGTATCAGTTTTCACAATATGCTCTGGGTTTTTTGGGGGTGAAATGTACACACTTTTTTTTCGCTTGCGTTATGCTTGTCATGGAAACGCCCGGATGTCCTTTTTGGGAAATGTCTCCGAGCAGTGTGATGCTCCCACAACATTCCCAGCCATCTGGAAGCCTGATTGTTAAGTACTCTGACAGAAGAATCCAAGCTTTTTTTGTACTGGGAACTTAAGTTACATACTAAAGTAAGCTTCACTTTGCTTGGTTCATAGTCAACACAGTTGTTGCAAATATGTTCTTGAGGTAGGATTTCTGTTGGTATTAATTAGTCATTTAATTTACTGAGAATGACATACTTCTTGGATTATATAAAGTTGTTGTGCCCTTGCAATAAAAGGTTGACTTATAAATAATGATATGCATAAATCATTTTATTGTGTTCTTTAAACCGCGGTATCAGAAAACCCCCCATGTAGAACAGTAATATTTGAGTAACCTATATCATGAGATCGATGTCCAATTTTTACTAAATATTTATGACTGTATGTAATTGTTTTCTGTTATGTAATATTATTACATTATCGCAGTGTAGATTATTCATATCTTGTGATACATCAACTCTCAGTGTCCCCCATATTAAGAGGGAGAGAGAGAAAAGAAATAATTTACTGTTGCCTCTTGAAATGTTTTCTGTCTTTGTTCCGCTTTGTTTGGACAAGGTCACTGTTTATGAATAGACAGAAATAGCCTATTTTTCCACACAGAAATAAAGTGCTTCTGTGAACCTGACCTAACATGGTAATCGGGGCCCCGGGTTGCCAAGCGAGGCTAAATCGGTCCAGAGCATGAGACACGCGCGCGCCCTCCTTCCAGGACTGTAAAGATAAGGCGAGCCCTCGTGACCCTAGAAGCATCACTTTCACATTCTGCTAAATATCTTCACTGGGAGATTTTATTGCGTGTATAGCTTTGAGAGGAGATATATTAGATGGCGTACTTTCAAATCATACTCATTCGACTTTAGGACTTGCCTGTTTGAGTACCACTTTAAACTAATTACATTCCTTATTGAAACTGTTTGGCTATCATGCTCCATTTATCCCCGTACTGGCTTTGAAAGAAACAGCTTTTTAATTCTCACGTGTGTAGAGGGAATAAAAATACCTGTCGGTCCATTTTAAACACATAAATGTCTTGTGTGTCCTTTGGACCTAGATTGGCAGCGCGTGGATACAGTGGAGGTTGGAGGTTGCTTAGTTCAACCCAATGAGTTCCTATTGGCCAACGCAGGATTCCGCACAAATCCTGTTTTCAGGGATCCTGTGTTAGAGGAGGGTGGGGGGGATTCAGACTAAGTTCATATTATTCATGGAACATAGGCAGACATTATGGACCCGTTTGAGAAGAACGTGATCGTAAAAGACTGAAGGAGTTCCGAAGGCTCCACTGAAATACTGAAATACTGAAATGCTCACGTAGAGTGAGCCAGGAAGGAGAGCGGAGACCGTGGCAACACATCGCTTGAGCCACCGCTGTGGGGATAAAACCAGTCATGACGTGCACAGAGGGGGGGGGGGGGGCATAACGAAGTCCCCCACCCCGTCAGCCCGATCCCGCTGGATCAGCTGAAAGCCAGCACTTGCTCTGACAGTCTGGATAATTAACACTTTAGCTGAGCTATTTCCACGGGGAAAGGCAGAAGTGGCCAATTACCTAATTATAGCGTCCCGTCTTTTACCTCTAAATGAGGGGCTGTTCAAGGGCACGCGCAGGAGCCGGCGATATATGGACGGCCAGAGGAGTAAGAGGCGGACGAGAATCAGACGGGAATCGATATGCTCATGATTGGAATTTAAGCAACAGTTTGGAGCGTGGTACAAGGGCGGTCTAATTCATTGCACGTTCTGTAGCGTGTAGCACTGGAGACATTTTTCAAACCCTGAAATATTACTGATGACGGGGCAATATTTAACAAGCAATCTGTAGCAATAGTTACAGCATGCATAATCTGCAATAGCCTGCCTCCCGATATGAGGAAAGGCACTGCGCTGTAACAAGTCTGCAAATGTTGCGTCGCATGCATTATTTATACAAAACATCTATAGCACTGTAGCCTTGTCTTTTTCTCTTCATGATTTGCGTTCAGGGAATGTGGATCTGCACTCTGCATCTCTGTGGGATGTACAGCAGGGATGAGTTTCACTTTTATTTGTTTTTTTCTTTCTCTCTTTCTTTCTCCTTCTTCATTTGCCTACCTGACAGAAAGTGGTAATGAGAGGATGCGTGCGGCAAAACTGGCCACAACTGCCCCTGTGAAATCTTTGAAGATTCATAAGCTGCCTAAAGTTGAACTTAAGAAAGCAACTTCAAAAAAACGTGTGTGTGCTTGCGTGCGTGCGTGTGTGTGTGTGATGTGATGCGCCGTGTCATCAAGCATGTCTCTTTTTGAAGTTTACCTGAGCGCTGTTTACATTGTCTGTTTGTGTATGTGATAATCACCGCAAACGTGTCTGGGGAGGCAGCGCTAGCATACAATTAAGCAGCAAATGCGTGATTTATGTGATAATATACACAGCAGCTCCGTTGAGTAAACATTCGTATCTCTATGATACTCGATGTGACCCCCAGATCTCGTTTCCCCACTCGCACAATACAACGTGGCTTTGGCTAATTACAGCTAACATTGCATAACCTACGGGTAACTGCCAAAATAAAGGCAACACTGGAAACCCATGGGGTGGACACACTGAAATGGCCCTGGGCCGTGCTAGGACAGTCCCAATTGGGGTGGGGCTCATTGAGAAAAGGGAGGGCCGGGTCTATCCATCGGTACCAGCCATGACAGACACTTGCGGTACTGTATCCGTTTAATGGACCCCTCATTTACTCAAGAGTTACCTTTATTTTGGCACTTACCTGTACATTCTAACACTTTTTTCACAGAAGATAAAATTGTGTTTCTCTACAGATAACTGCAGCATGTGTGGTAAAATGGTTGGACTGCACGATATTTATTTTGGTGCTTGAATCCAGGATTGGGTACTGTGTATGTACCCCTGGCCCTATCCTTATGTAAATATCCAGTTATATAACGGGGTTATAAATGCAGAATGTTATGATGTGATATGATATATACAGTATGTGAGACTGGATGCAGGCACCTCCTAAACTATCAAATGAATAAGGTGAAGAAGTATGAAGTTAACATGCAATAGCCACAGTGCTAATTTGCGTACAAAGAAAATTCAATACTTTTTGTTTTGTTTTGTTTCAAAACCTAAAATGGTCACAATTAAAACATTGTGCAAAAAACAATAATTAATAAGCTTAGTAATCATTTATTAGGACTGAAAAAGCACATCAAACAAGAGACACAAAATAAGACTGGAAAAAAAGTTGGGGCGGATCACCATCATGATTCATAAGCATGATGACAATCTGCCCAAATTCTTTTCCCACTTTTATTTACTCCTGTGGCTTCTCAGGACAAGCTGCGAACAGCATCGTAGGAGACCCATTTCTGCAGCAAATTAGCATGATAGAGCCATTCCCTCTGTCTCTGTTCACGGTGACCAAGGGCCTCGGGAGCCCAGAAACGTGCTCTCAGCGGTGGGGGTGAAGGAGGCGTGTGGCTGAGAGGGGCGCTTGTGTGCCTGCGCTGCTGAGGAGCTCGGGCCACCCGCGTATGTCCCCATTTCTGGAGAACCTCTGGCATCCGAGAGCCGCGCACGTCCTTGTGCGTTACCCAGGATGCATTAGGCGAGCCGTCTTCATTATCCACTAAACAGGAGCTGCATGGCAACGCTGTCAGGATGATTGTGTGGGTGGCGGCATCGAGCGTGCTCCGTCGGTGTCAGGCCCTCACCGGAGGAGGGAACCTCCTCATGAGAATTGATGATGATATTTTCCAGACTGCGGGACACTGTAGACCATCATTACTTGCACAATGTGGAAGATAAATAGAGCACAAATATGTCCCCGGTAAACAAAATGTGTGTTCATTCCTTTCTCAGGCTTTGCCCCCGACTGGAAGGCTAATGATTTATAAAACAAAAATATTCCAAATATTGCCAAGAGCCAGGATAATTTGTTTGCGTTAAAAATACATTTGGCCTGGCGCTGGGGATCATTTTGACACACCTCAGCCGCTGCGCTCCTGTCCCGGTGCAGGTGGCCTGGCGGGAGGCGCTCGAGAGGTACGGTTCACTGCCGATTGGTGAGGAAAAAAAGAGGAAAAATGATGAAAAATCGCATGAAAATCAGCCCCTTCTTTGGCCATAGTTTGGGGACTCCTGGTCTAGGACAACAGTGTCCACAAACCACGAACGAAAGGGGTGTTTCTGAAAGGAGTCGCACGCTAGCGAGCACGCAGCAGGCACTGCGCCCGATTGGGCTGAGAGAACGCCCTTGACCTTCGACCCCGGCCGATGACATACGCGCACGCACGTGTGCAGACAGCATCAAAGACGGCGTGGACAGACAGAGAGGCGGTGGCATAATTGGGCAGCGGATGAAGTCGTTTCTTTTTTTCAAAGGGATAATTGCCGTTTGATGTTTAACAGGATCCGTCTCTATTCTCCTCTCTACAAAGCCAGCACGTTTTGTTTACATTTGTGGAAGACTCGCAATGGGAGTTTAAATCCCCCGTCCTCTGTCATCCCTGTGAAGAGGATATGGCCAAACAATGGGTTTTCTTGTGCCATTTATCACAAATCTAGCAACACTACTTTATGCTCATTCCCAAAGTAATGATAAAAATCAAATTCTTCTTCTTCTTCTTCTTCTTATAATTGTTAATGCGAAGCCACTTCAAATATGACTAAAATGCAAATCAAACATAAAACCTATGGTATATTAATGGAATGATCCAGTTACATTATGGCCATTCAGACAGCCCTAATCAATTCCTTTTGCTTGTGCCCCTTGCCGTTCGGTCCGGTTGGGATGAGTGTATTAAAGGAATACATTGTCCCTGCCACAGTTTAATTAACTCATTAAATGTTTTGTTTTTTTGACGATAACAGCTCGCAGCATAGCCATAAGGAGACGAGACGGTGTTGTATTTATGAACAGCTGCGACTACTGGAGTTATTACTTTTCATACCTGCCCAGTCCACATAAAAGGCTCAGGAATGTTCCAGCACATAGCCTTGGTTTGTAAGTGCCCGTGACTTGCATTGAGAACAACTTCAAAGTCAACCCATCAACAAGCCACAATGTTGATGGGTTGACCATGAAGCCGTTTCGTCTTTTATGGGCAGTATGAAATGCGCGGTATAGCCAGGAGAGACGCAGACAAACGTGCCAGCTGAGCGTGAGCTAGCTCCATGGCTCGTTTCTGAACGCTCCATGGCTATGCCAGCGTCCTCGTTCGAACCCACAAGCAGGTAAATCGCCCACAGCGAAGCAGCCCCTAATATTGAATTTAAATGTGTTGAATTTTCAGTCCAAATTCCCCAAACCCTTGCTGTGCCTCTTGTCCTGATGGGGACAGTGTCTCTTTAAGGGGATTGTGTTTCTCTGATGGGGACGGTGTTTCTCTGATGAGGCTATGGCCCCTCTCTCCAAGAGGACAGTGTTTCTGTCTGTCCGTCTGTCTGTCGGTCGGACAGTCTGTCTGTCTCTCGCCCCCTCTCAGTCTCTCTCAAATTCAAAATTCTAATCAGCTTTATTGGCACGACAAGCACAAGACACTGTATTGCCAAAGGATACAAATAATAAATGAATCATAGAAAATTATAACAATAACAGTGAGGTAGGGAGCACTAATGAACAATTGAAAACAGTAATAATGACTACAATAATAATCATAAATAGTAACTATAGGAACAGATCTGCCCGAGTGACAGTGTGATACCGTGGTTGTCTGCTCACTGGCCCTCAGGCTATGGCACGCTGCCACACACCATGGAGCCAGCGGTGCTGTGGGCCCCTCTCCCAGTAAGATTGATCATTTCTCATTATCCATATTTAATTATGGGATGGATATTTTTCTTTTAATTGTATCCCCCTCTCTCCCTTTCTGCAGGGGCTGTGCCTCTCTGAGGGGACAGTGTTGGGCTCTCTCTCTCTCTCTCTCTCTCTCTCTCTCTCTCTCTCTCTCTCTCTCTCTCTCTCTCTCTCTCTCTCTCTCTCTCTCTCTCTCTCTGAGGGGACAGTGTTTCTCTGAGTGGGTTGTCTCTCTCTTTCTCTCCCACTCTCTCTCTTTCTCTGATGAGACTGTGTCTCACCGTAGGGCCTGTATTTTTGAAGGCTGTTTTCACGGCTCTCCTCAGATCACCTAATGACTGAAAAGCTGTAGCAGCGCTTTGAGGGCGCCCGCACATACACACTTAATCGAGGATCAATTTGTCTCAGCGTGGGCCCAAGATGACGGACGTTCGGAGAACAAGCAAGTTTCTCCTCTGGCAGAATTAACATCCAAACATTCCTTACATAATTCTCACTGGACACAAGCACTGAAGCAGTGGGCCGTCGTCCGGAAACTCGAACACTAAAAATAATATTCCCACTTGAAACTGTAAAAACGCAATAGAATATTAATGCGAGTGCCTCTCGGTCCATTCACAACTTCCTTCATCAATGAAAAAGGGAGATCAGTTCACAGTATGACATCTGCATATTTCCTTAATGAATTGGACAGTGTGCTAAGAATAAGGGCAAACATGTACGATAGATTCAGTCCAGGGCCTGTATGTATAAATCATATCAGAGTAGGAGTGCTGATCCAGGATCAGTTTAGCCTTTTTGCTCATAGTAGATAAGGTTAGGATGTGGACAGGGCAAAACTGATCCTAGATCAGCAGTCCTGCTCTGAGATGCTTTACACATACAAGCCCTGGACTAAGACAGAGAGTATCTTTATTTGTCCCCGTCACGTGGAGAGGCAGAAAGTCACGAAATAGCAGTTTAAAACTCATTCAGTTCTCAATGACACTTCCTGTGGAAAATGCCCGCCCACACAGTCACAGCTCAGCTCAAACATAAATCTGCATACACTCTCAAAACTAAAGGTACAATTAGGGCACAAATGTGTTCATTGTACCTTCAAAGGTACACATAAGATCCTTCATGATACGGTTTTGTACCTTTTCCCAGTGAAAAAGGTACACATTGAGGAAAGGTACAGATATGTACCCAGGTAGGGTAATGAATCCTTATTCACGCTGGCAGCCATATTGGAATGAAAATAAGGCTTGTACTGCAAGAAACATTATTTTTCAAACAAAGGTACAAATATGTTCTTACAGGGTACAATTCAGTACCCTACAGGGTTACTGCCACAGTGACAAGCATTTGTACTTTAAGACATACTATACGGTAACCTTTTACTGAGAATATACACTCTCTTAGAATATATTTCTGCTGGTTTGTCAATACCACCCTTGCACGATAGTTTCTGCACTGTGAAAAAAGCTTTGATATTCCCAGTCTCTTATTTGATAAGGCTTCACCCCTTTTATTAATCTTTGATTTTCAGGCCCGTGGAGCAGAGGGGATCGGATGTCAACAGCGCGCGGTACTGATCTCCGAAACTGGCAAACATCGGAGATTAGCCGCGTTCACGCTGGGTTCGGTTCCCTGGGTTCGGTGCGCGTGTGACAGAGAAAGGAAAATATACTCTGTGGAACAAAGGGGGCCACATGCAGTTGGAGCCCTTTTTATAAATGGACAACACTGCCACCCAGAGGTCACAGGTGAGACCAGCACCCTTTTGTTATTTATTGATGTGTTCCTCTGCAGCCATTTTGTACCACATTGTTTCTTTCACACTAAACCAGATGCACCTGAGACATTCAGCTCAGCCCTGATAATAGAAGGGTCCTGAGTCTTGTCGTCGGGACTCGGGGCCCCTCGGAGCCGAAATGAGCGCTGAGTGAGGAGTTGTTTCATGTTGCAGCTGAAAGGGCGGGGCGGGGCAGGCCGTGGTTGTGCGGCTGCCAGCGCTGTCGCAGATGAAAAGGAGCGCTCCAGGATGTTCCCAGCAGAGGCGGAGTGAGCCGGACCTTCTTAGGGTCAGAGTTGGAGGAAACTCCCCGTCTCCCTGGGCCCGGGTCTGGGCTCGGACCCAGGCCCGTTATTCATCCTCCTCCGGGCTGAAGACGAGACCTCCTGCCACCTCACACACTCACAGGCCCATAGGGCTGCTTTCACTGGCCTGTGTGACCTGTGTGAATCGTGAGGGAAGGCCTTGAAGCCTTTATGCTTTCCGGAAGATTCCAGAAGTTATCAGGTGTTTTAGTGCTTGGGCTAGAACAAAAACCTGCATCCACACCGGCCCTTTTCGGATAAGATTGGACACCCCTGATTTAATGTATGAGAAATGTATTAAAATGTTTTACCTCTTCATGATACAATTTTTTTGGTAAATGTGTGCAAAATGTATGGTGATTACATTATATTAGTATTACATATCCATATGTTAAAGATAAATTATGTGATACCATTTCTGAAATGAAATATAATGTAAATGCATTTTCTTTTAAGAAACGTCCAAGAACATATATTGGAAATGTAATTATTTTCGCCATGGGCAAGCACAATTTTGCTTTCATGCATTTTTCCTGAAGTTATCTTCAGTAGGTCCCGCTGTGGTATTTCACTGTGGTATTTCACTGTCTGCTCCCTGAATTCTCAATATATTAAGGTGGACGCACTGGGCATAGAAATGGCTGCAATAAAACATGAAAATGAATGCTATAGAACAACACAGAAAACAACAGATCGTATTCGCTTGAAGCATCCCCTTTCTCATTCACAGGACGTCTTTATGATTAAAAAATATATAATAAATTCAATTTAATAACAAAAAGACAAAAACAATGCACTTTCAAATGTGAAGTATCCATCAAGAGTAGACTTCCAGTGTTTTGCAGTGATACGTATCTCTACCATGAACACACACTTCATTCAACAGGGGAAATGGTGAACTGCAATAATAAAATAAACTATGACATATTAGAATCAATAATATAATGGTCCATATCACACAGAGATGTACATGCATGCAGGCACGTAAGCGGTGTGTGTGTGTGTGTGCGTTAATTGACGTACTGTTTCACAGCTTATTGGGCCCAGTTACAAAGCTCTCTCTCTGAAGTGGTTTGGTGCTGTACTGTTTGAACGCACGGTTAACAGGAAAGCAAACGAAGAATGACCAAGTGAACATCGGAAACAGATGAGCACAGGAAGTGTGACACGGCGTGGCTGACAGCCCACAGTAGTTTAATTCATAATCGCACTCAGAATATAACAATAAAGGCCTGGGTCTAATCAGCTGCTGTTGTTAACTCTGACATACAGGTCCATGCAAGAGTTTTATTTCTTCACAAACGCAGTTATGCGAGTTCATTTTGGTGATCACTGAACTCGCCAAACCAAAAAGATATTTGGTTATTTTAAAAGATTGAGACCAATATGGAGACTTCTGAGGAGTTAGGACTTGCATTTAAAGTGTGTGCTGTAGTTGTGGGAATGACCTGCTGATACATCATGCAGTCTGATTCCATCTATGGGTAACTGCCAAAATAAAGGCAACACTTGTGGGGGTGGGGCTGGGGTGCTCAATCAGTCGGTACTGTACTGGCCATGGCGCCCCCGATCGACATTCGCGGTACTGCACCCATTTAATTGATCCCCCATTTATTCAAGTGTAGCCTTTATTTTGGCAGTAACCTGTATAGGCAATGTTTCAAATGTTTCCCGTTTTTTTCTCCCAGTTTGGTTGCCAATTATACCCTCTATTTATTTCAATTCACCCTTCCCCATGAGTCCGCCGCCTGTTCTCCGGTTCGAGCCAATTTCCCGAGGCTGGCAGATCCGCCTCCTACTCTTTTACAGGGACGCCCTTCTTCTCCTCGATGAACTCGTGCCGGTGCACCCTCCCCCCTCCCCTCGGAGCGGACAGCCAAATGCCATCCCCGATCGGGGCTAACGGCCAGGGCTGGTCTGGCACAGACAGGTTTTGAACCGCGTCCGAGACAGGCAGCTCACACTCGTATAGGACCAGCCGAAATATGGGTGCGTTAGACTGCTACGCTCTCCGCCAGCCCCCCCTGTATTGGTAATGTGATGATAAAGGTCAGATCATTTTGTTTGGCATTTAATTGAGTGAGTCTCTTTCTCTGAATGACGTTAACTTACAATACATGAGTGAGTGAGTTCTTACATGAAAATGTGAGAAGTTGAAAACTGTCCGACATTCCCATAGCATTCCTCTAGGCCGAAGCACTGCAAGTAAAACTCTACTCGGACTTCTGCACGGCATGTAACTTTCTTCAGACACAAAAACCCACCACTGGTGTGCATGGCCAAAAAGCTGAACTTGGTCTCAGCCGACCATAGCACCTGATTCCAATCAGAGTATGGCAATGGAAGTACAATTGAAACCGGGTATTGTAGTCATACGAGACCAAAATTGGGTAATGTTTGGTAATGGCCTGAGTTAACGAAAGCATTATCACTGTATAACAAGCTATTAATGTCTGCCAATAGATTGATCACAATATAAGGACTATTACTCATGTAATACGTCATATATTCAATGTTATGGATGTTATGTAAGAAGCATGCAGTATATGAAACATGCAGTGCAAAATATGTACCTTTGTTGTCTCGGGAATCCATTTGCTGTGACATTAGTAAAAATGGAATATAAAAACCTGCTGAGATCACATTAAAATAGGTTGCCCCTCTCATCCCGCTAAGGCACTGTTCTAGTGTGTGGACGGGACGCACGATTTGGTATCGCATCTGGGCCGTGACAGTCCCTGCATGCGCCGGCAGCCCCACAGTGTGGCCGCATAATTAGCATCGCTCGGGGAAGGAAGGGATCTCACTCAGCCGAACGTCTGTGTCTCATTGCGCAACAGCGACCCCTTCTGGTCAATCGGGCGACCACAGTCTGAGGCGCTGTGTGCTGTCTATTCTGTTCAATGTCATGCTTGAACATGAAACTGTGTGTGTGTGTGTGTGTGTGTGTGTGTGTGTAATCCCTTTATCGTTTAGGGAAATTTTAATTGCCTCAAGAAAGGCTCAGACAAAATGGAAAAAAAGTCTACTTTTCATAGAACTTAACAGAAATTCTGTCAGAATACAATACATTTTACTGCTGAGCAGAGGGTTTGGCTGCAAAGACACAAATGTTCACTCGGCTATGGAGAATTTATCGGCAGATTCAGACTCTCCCGGACGGCAAAAGTGCAGAGCAAACAAATGTGGGGGAATTAGGGCCAGCCATGCAGAAAATCTCAGAATTTGTCTGAGCCTTTTTTTTAGAAGTCAGGGAGGCTCTCAATGAGCAACACGACGGTGGAGCACGCAGTGGGAAGTAATCCTCTTTATTCATGAGAGGTCTGGACTGGGCCGGTCTGGAATCATTCATAGATGCCCTCTTGAGAACATAAGAACGCATTTTGTTTGGTTATATGCCAGTCAATTTCGTTTGATTTTAGAATGCATTTTTGTAAGTATTTGTTTGGACTGCTACATCGATCAATCGCGAGACACATACTGTAGCCGTGCTATTGGTCAAGGTTGGGGTTATGATTTTAGGGTACGCTCCAATGTGCAACGTTCTCCAGCTCCTTCATCCATCATTTCCTCAGACCCTGGGTTAGATGCTTGGCGATACCCAGCTCATAAAATGTGTTTTGGGGGACATGATGGGTAACCAGAGTACAGCCTCATACCGTTTCTATCCTTTATATTTAGGCTCCTTCTCTTTGGAGGAAGCGTTTGGACGACCCTGTACGATTTCTTTTAATCATTCAACATCAGTCGTTTGCTGTTCAAGATAGTTGCCATTCTGTGTATCTCATTGTAATTTTTAATTAAAATGAAGTCATTTCATCTGATGTGTTTTTGTGTGGCTACATAATGACCAATCAATGAGATGAAGATATGGGATTTGCCACTATTTGCTATTGTGTTCGTTTGGGAATATCATTCTTTGTTTGGACATACAATGTTTGGACATTTCTTTGTTTTGTCTTATCATACAAAAAAGCGTGAAACAATAACCCTAATGCTGCTATGGAAACACAACTTATAGCGTAGTAACAGCAAAATAAAAGTGTTTGCCTATATATCTAGCCAAACAGTCAATGACTCCCCAATCTTTTACCATGCTTTTTAAAAACCTACACATAAAGACCACTACGAGTAGTTCCAATGACGTTGTATTCAAATAATACTGCCTGTCTTTATAATGACTAATGAACACAGTGCATTTTGGTCAGTAGGTCAGTAAACACACCACGGGCACATTAAATCCAGAACAGATGCACGCACACAGCAGTAGAGGGGAGATGGGGTTTTGTTTAGCCAATATCGTTTGTCGAACTTTGCACCACAAATTGTTGTTCAGTTACTTGACCGCAGTTACTTGAGTTCATAGTTTAGAGACTCCCGAATTAAACTGCATTAATCCTCTCAGTATTGGACGTTACGGTGAATGAATCGCATTCTCAAGTATGTGTATAGAACAAATATCAGAAATGTAGGCTATAGAACAATTCATATTAATATAACTTAATATTTCATAAATTAGGAAGCTTGATATTTCGTATTAGAACATGAGACACATGGAATATTCAAACACCTTCCCTGTGACTTATTGGGTGTTTGTTTTTGTAAAGAACCATTTCTGCCTTTAAAGGAAATCCAAGTTTCCAGATAATCTGCCTTCTTGTAACATAAAACTACTATAAAAGCAACTTATTTTCAGCAAAGTGTGCAGAAAGTATTACTATGGTAGAAGGTGTGGTGAGCGCAGTACTGCGCTGCCTTGTTGGAGCCTACAGAGGGCAGTATTGCACTCTGCCAATAATTTGCTGAATCACTAGGCATTTCAAGCACCTTGCAGTGAGTGTATTCTTGTGGTCTATGCTTTTTTTCATCCTTTTACCAACAAATTATAGAAAAATAAAATCTTCCATTGTGCATATTGTAACTGGCCGTCTTTCATTATTACTGTATGTAGATGGTTTGGTATGTTGGTAAACGGCGATGTTATAGGTAAACAATGAGCCTAGATGGGCTGACTGCCCTGTTCTCGACATCAAAGATGTAAAAAAAAAAAGCCTCATTCACCCTGTTCAGATGCGTCTACACAGCCACCATATTGGCACGGGCAAAATCCGCGTCTAAACAAACGCATGTGTATTGAGAGATGCAGACTTCCCCTGATAAAAGAACTGGTGGTAGTTTTCAAAACAAAGGGCATTTTTTTATTTTCTTTCAAAATAAACCAAATGGCTTCCAAAGGCCAGATCGCACAAATACATAAATAACAAAGAACGCTTGAGAGGCACGCAATAACCCCACTACAGCATGGCCATTCACAAAAAGACTAAGCACAGAAACGCAGACGGACAGAGTTTAAATAATGAAAACATAACGGGGCCACAGGTGGAACACAATCAGGAACAATGAGACACAAGTGGAAACACTCAAGACAATCAAACCATTCAGCAATTAAACAATGAGACAATCAGGGAATAATCACGCGTAGGCACAGAGAGGGAACAACACAAAGTTCAGGTGGTTCTTTGGCGGCCCCTGGTGGAGAAATCCGGTGAAATCACTGTGATACGGAAGCAGCGGCGGTGGCCACAGAGGTGGATCTGTTGGGTCCAATACCAGCTCATGAGCGTGGTAGGGGAGCTGGCGCAGAGGGGAGAGTGTCACTCAAAACTCTTTATGGCTCTTTGATCCAATCGGACGGGTCAGTGTATTAAAGGTCATTGTCAGAGAAACAAGGTCCACAGGTTAATGTTCAGCCAGCAAGGTAATCATTCATTGCTAATGTGACATTTGTGGATTGGACACCACCCATCCCTTAAAACGAGAAGAACTGCATAACAAGCCAGCCAATGTGTTATAGTTTATTTGTTTTAATCATTTACAAGGGGTCACTTTATCACAGACGCCGAAATTAAAGTGATCTTCACAATAGACATGGACAAACACTGAGTTCCTGATTATAATAGTAATAAGCACAATAATATGAATAAACAATGTTTTGTCAATGCTGAAATAATGAGATATTGAGTAATACTGGAGGTGAAAACACTGTCGATGGCTGTCAATGTTTGTGGGGTTTTTTCTCTACACCAATAAAATGAAGTGTAAGAAACTCTTGAGTCTTTTATTGAGTGCGCACACCAACCTTATTTTACATTTACATTTTAAGCATTTAGCAGACGCTCTTATCCAGAGCGACTTACAAGATGTGCATTAATACAAGGTGAGAACAGTCAAAGTTAGCGTACAAGATCAGTGCAGTAAAACGGCAAAAGACATAATTGCAGGCGTCTGCGTATCATACCTGTAACATTGGGAAAGAAAAGGTTAGTGGTTTTTTGTTTTGTTTTTTTGAACAAGTAAACAGTGGTAACGACAGATTGACTAGATGGACAGTGTTCAGTGGTAGTGGAGTCTGAAGAGGTGGGTTTTGAGTCTCTTGCGGAAGATTGGAAGTGATTCCGCAGTCCTGACCGATTGCGGGAGGTCGTTCCACCAACGAGGGACCAGGACAGAGAAGAGGCGAGAAAATTTGAGGAAAAAAATATATATATATAATATATATGGAAGGGAAGAAAGGATGGAGGAGAGAGAGAGAGAGAGAGAGAGAGAGAGAGAGAGAGAGAAACCCAACAGGCTGGTGACAGGAAAAAATAAATAAAAAGCTTCCTTTTTTTTTTTTACTTTTTTCTTTTATAATTTTTTTTCTTTTTAAATTTTTTATATATTTTTTTTTTTTGTCAAATTTTTTAGTTAATTTTTTTTTATATATATATCTTTTTCCTTTATATATATATTTTATATATATATTTACAGACACTCCCTGTAAATTTCTTTTTATATATATTTTTTTCCTTAATATATATATTTTATATATATATTTACAGACACTCCCTGTACATTTCTTTTTATATATTTTTTTTTGTGGCAAATATACTTTATTATATATTTTTTCCCTTCATATATATATTTTATATATATATTTACAGACACTTTTGTAAAAAATTTTTATATATCTTTTTTCCTTTATATATATATTTTATATATTTTTTTTTCAAATTTTTGTCAAATTTTTTTATATATATTTTTTTTCCTTCATATATATATTTTATATATTAATTTTTTTGTCAAATTTTTTTAATTTTTTTATATATATATTTTTTTCTTTATATATATATATTTTATATATATATTTACAGACACTCCCTGTAAATTTCTTTTATATATATATTTTTTTCTTCATATATATATTTTATATATTTTTTTTTTTCAAATTTTTGTAAATTCTTTTTTTAATATATATTTTTTTCCTTTATATATATATTTTATATATATATTTTTTTGGTCAAATTTTTTAGTACATTTTTATATATATATTTTTTCCTTTATATATATATTTCATATATTTTTTTTTTCCAATTTTTTTAATATATATATTTTTTCCTTTATATATATATTTCATATTTTTTTTTTTTTTTTTGTCAAATTTTTGAGTACATTTTTATATATATATTTTTTCCTTTATATATATATTTCATATATTTTTTTTTTGTCAAATTTTTTAGTAAATTTTTATATATATATTTTTTCCTTTATATTATTTTTTTTTTTTTTTTTTCTCAAATTTTTGTCAATTTTTTTAATATATATATATTTGTTTTCTTTTATATATATATTTTATATATCTTTTTTTTTTGTCAAATTTTTTTGTCAAATTTGTTTTATATATATTTTTTTCCTTCATATATATATTTTATATATTAATTTTTTTGTCAAATTTTTTTGTAATTTTTTTTTTATATATATATTTTTTTCCTTTATATATATATTTTTTATATATATATTTTACAGACACTCCCTGTAAATTTCTTTTTATATATATATTTTTTCCTTCATATATATATTTTATATATTTTTTTTTTTTGTCACATTTTTTTAAATATATATTTTTTTCCTTTATATATATATATATATATATTTTTTTTGTCAAATTTTTTTGTCATTTTTTTATATATTTGTTTTTTCCTTTATATATATATTTCATATATTTTTTTTTTTTTGTCAAATTTTTAGTACATTTTATATATATATATTTTTTCCTTTATATATATATTTTTTATATATATATTTACAGACACTCCTGTAAATTTCTTTTTATATATATATTTTTTCTTTATATATATATTTTATATATATTTTTTTTTTTTTTTGTCAAATTTTTTGTCAATTATTTTTTATATATATTTTGTTTTCCTTTATATATATATTTTATATATATTTTTTTTTCAAATTTTTTTTTTCAATTATTTTTATTATATATTTTTTCCCTTCATATATATATTTTTATATATATATTTACAGACACTCCTGTAAAAAAATTTTTATATATCTTTTTTTTTTCCTTTATATTATATATATTTTTTTTTCTCTCATTTTTTTGTCAATTTTTAAAAATATATATATTTTTTCCTTTATATATATATTTTATATATTTTTTTTTTCTATTTTTTTTGTCTATTTATTTATATATCTTTTTTCCTTTATATATATATTTTATATATATTTTTTTACAGACACTCCTGTAAATTTCTTTTTATATATATATTTTTTCCTTCATATATATATTTTATATATATATTTTTTTGTCAAATTTTTTTGTACATTTTTTTATATATATATTTTTCCTTTATATATATATTTTATATATATTTTTTTTTTATCAAATTTTTTTATATATATATATTTTTCCTTTATATATATATTTTATATATTTTTTTTTGGCAAATTTTTTTGTCATTTTTTTATATATATTTTTTTTTCCTTTATATATATATTTCATATATATTTTTTTCTCAAATTTTTTAGTAAATTTTTATATATATATTTTTTCCTTTATATTATATATATATTTTTTTTTTTCACATTTTTTTGTCAATTTTTTAAATATATATATATTTTTTCCTTTATATATATATTTTATATATTTTTTTTTCTATTTTTTTGTCTATTTTTTTATATATCTTTTTCCTTTATATATATATTTTATATATATTTTTTTTTTCTCAAATTTTTTGTCACATTTTTTTTATATATATATTTTTTCCTTCATTTATATATTTTAGATATTTATTTTTTTTGTCAAATTTTTTTGTACATTTTTTTAATATATATATTTTTTCCTTTATATATATATTTTTATATATTATTTTTTTTGTCAAATTTTTTTATATATATATATTTTTTTCCTTTATATATATTTTATATATTTTTTTCAAATATACTTTATATATATATTTTATATATTTTTTTTTTTTTTCAATTTTTTTTTACTTTTTTTTCTTTTTTAAATTTTTATATATTTTTTTTTTTCCTTGATATATATATTTTATATATATTTTTTTTTATCACATTTTTTTAATATATATATATTTTTCCTTTATATATATATTTTATATATTTTTTTTTTGCAAATTTTTTTGGCAAATTTTTTTGTCATTTTTATATATATTTTTTCCTTTATATATATATTTTCATATATTTTTTTCAAATTTTTTTAGTACATTTTTATATATTTATATATTTTCCTTTCCTATATATATATTTTATATATTTTTTACAGACACTCCTGTAAATTTCTTTTATATATATATTTTTTTCCTTTATATATATATTTTATATATATTTTTTTTTTCTCAAATTTTTTTGTCAAATTTTTTTATATATATTTTTTTCCTTCATATATATATTTTATATATATTTTTTTTTCTCAAATTTTTTTGTACATTTTTTTAATATATATATTTTTTCCTTTATATATATATTTTATATATTTTTTTTTTCCTTTATATATATTTTTTTTTTGTCAAATTATTTTGTCAAATTTTTTTTTATATATTTTTTTTTCCTTCATATATATATTTTATATATATTTTTTTGTCAAATTTTGTTTATATATATATATATATTTCCTTCATTTATATATTTTAGATATTTATTTTTTTTTTGTCAAATTTTTTTTGTACATTTTTTTAATATATATTTTTTTTTCCTTTATATATATTTTATATATTTTTTTCAAATATACTTTATATATATATTTTTTTTTGTCAATTATTTTTTTAACTTTTTTCTTTTAAATTTTTTATATATATTTTTTTTTGTCAAATTTTTAGTTCATTTTTTTATATATATATATTTTTCCTTGATATATATATTTTATATATATATTTACAGACACTCCCTGTAAATTTCTTTTATATATTTTTTTTTCCTTAATATATATATTTTATATATATATTTACAGACACTCCCTGTAAATTTCTTTTTATATATATATTTTTTCCTATATATATATATTTTATTCCCGGGACGAGATACAGACTTTGCATGTGAGGAAAATTCCAAAATGTCAAAAGATTTGGCAAAAGGAATGTTGTGCTTGCAGGAGCCAAGTAAAACAGTCTGGCTGACGTGGCAAAGTAGGCGTAAGCGTCACAACATAATGTTGTTTTGGTCTGGTTTGCTTTCTCTCTCTCTCGTTCTCTATACACACACACATATATACACACATATATATATATATATGTGTGTATATGGAAACTAACTGAAGAGTGGACCAACTTGTTTTTGGTCTACGAAACAAATTTGTATTATAAACCATATGTACGTAAGAATTGAGTAAACCACCCACTGACCTATATATATATATACACATACATACATACACACACACTCTTTTGGATTTTGGACTCCAATTGAATTTTAGTTCAATTCCACTTTTTGCAAATATGCTTAGCGGATACCCTTAACCCAGCACGCTTGCAAATTCATCTTTGCAAACAGTTCATGCAGCTGAATTCTGACTTGAGCAATAGTGTACTGTTCAAGGGTACAGCAGCAGTGTCCCAATTGCAATATTAAACCATAGTCCTCAGGGCCAGACTCCTGTAACACTGTGGCACTTATTGTTTAAAACATTTAAAGACAGTACAATCTACAGGTAATTTCCAAAAGAAAGGAAACACCAACATGAAGTCTCTTAATAGGGAATTGGGCCACCAGAACAGCTTCAATGCATCTTGACATCGATTCTACAGGTGTCTGGAACTCTATTGGAGGGATGCAACACCATTATTCCATGAGAAATTTCGTCGTTTGGCGTTTTGTTGATGGTGGTGGAAAACGTTGTCTCAGGAGCCACTCAATCATCTTCCATAAGTGGGAGATTGGGCTGAGATCTGGCCATGGCATTTGGTTTACCTAGTTTTTACGCTCATCAAACCATTCAGTGACCATTTATGCTCTGTGGATGGGGGCATTGTCATCCGGGAAGAGACCACTCCCATCAGGAGTGCTTAATTCCACAAATAAGTTCAAGGTCTGAATACAGACAGACAGACAGACAGACAGGTGAGGTGCGTAATTTTCTCCACGTTGTGCACTCTTAACTCAACTCTGAATAAGACCCTTAGTGAATGGGGAGCCTTCTCCTGGGATCCTGTTTCACAGCTACAAAACACAACAATTGACGATAAATTATAAAAACATCTCACTGTCAGTATTTTTAAAATGTGTTAATAATGCTTTTATTAATTAAGTCTCCTACATGTTTACTCTTAGCTGATTGTCTTACAAAGCATGGAGATTAATCTATGTTTGATAAACAACAGAGAGGTTTTACTCTGAAAAATATTTATTTCAGCGTGTAAAATCATAACAGATACCGGTAAATTGATTTACTGTGGCAGATGTGATATTAGTCAGGTAAATAACTTTGTGTAGAAACCAGGGGACACTGATATGGAGCTAGATTATGCTTATACTGTTAGGATAAGAATGAATATATGCAATTTGGTTTTATGAATGACAGGATAGAGTTCAGTAGAAACATTTTATTCACACAAATTATACAGGGTTGTACATCCTTTAAACACAGGGATTAAATGACCCAGGATATACTGCAACATAATCATCATTATTATACTTAAATACATATTAAACTGCAACATATATGTATAGTACTATCAAAACTGTGGATGAACCAGATGATTGTATTTACAAATGAGTATATGTACATTGAGCAAAAATCCAATCCAAATTACTATTTAAATAATGTTCATATAAATATAAAATATATACATATACTGCATGAGGTTTTTTTTCCTACAGGACACTCTAATTCCCACAATGCATCAGTTACCAGTCACTGCATAGACTAACCTCTGTCAGGCCTGTTGCCTTGTTTGTGAATTTTCCCCACCCCTGTTTCTAGCCTCCACCAGCCTCCAGACAGCTGTCTGATAGTGAATGCCCCCTGCCCCTTCACCACTAGGCATTTATATTCTTATTTGGTGGAGCTACCCAAAGCTATACACAATGAACATTATCTTCACAAAATTGACTGTGGTGACATTTTCGACCGACTGAGTCCAGTGTCTGGAGAGAAGCCAGGGCAAGGTGGCACGTGCTCCGCCCCGCCCAATCGCGTCCTCCCCCGCTGTTCTAGTCAGAGTCCTCGCTGCTGAAGTAGGAGCTGTCGTAGCACTCTGCGATGTAGGGGAACTTGTAAATGCTGGGGTTCAGTTTGGGCACCCAGTCGCGAGGCACCAAGAAGGTGGCCAGGTTGAACAAATCAACGAAGACCTTGTAGCGGTCACTAAAAACAAGCAAACGAACGGAAAATATTACAATTTAGGTTTATTTAACATCAAGGTGCGCACATACTTTACCAAACTGGCCAAACTATGGCTCATGTGATGTGTAATTACCATGGCATTAAGCCACATGGTACTAGCACACCACTATATACAGGTAACTACCAAAACAAAGGCAACACTTTCAACAACGAGAACTATGCGGAACTGGAACCTTGGCGAAACCCAAAGTTCCCGTACCAAGAAAGTACCAAAAGTTCTGGTTCCTGTTTTTTTGTGCAATGGAAAAGGGCCCTTTGGTAACACAGGGAGGACACTGAAACAGCCCTGGCCCGGGCTAGGGGAGCCTAAACCAGGCCGAGGGGGCCTATCCGGTCCCGACCACGGCACAGTTACACTACGGTATTGCATCCGTTTAAAGCATTACATTACATTACATTACAGGCATTTAGCAGACGCTCTTATCCAGAGCGACTTACAGTTTACATTTCTTTACAATCCATTTATACAGCTGGATATTAACTGAAGCAATTCAGGTTAAGTACCTTGCTCAAGGGTGCAACACCAGTGTCCCACCTGGGGATTGAACCTGCAACCGTAATGTTACAAGCCCAGTTCCCTAACCATTATACCACACTGCCTGCCTGCCTAAAGGATCCCTCATTTACTCAAGTGTTGCCTTAATTTAGTCAGTTACCTGTACATATATGGCACTATAAAGACGGCAGCATACCTGACAGTGGAGCGTAGGTAGTGATATCCAGACGACCCCCCAGTGCCAGCTTTGCTGCCAATCATTCGATGCACCATGCAGACGTGGTTGTCTGGTACAAGAAAATAAAAACATTTAAAACAAAATTTTCCACACAGTACCTCAGCTCTCTGGCTCCCGGGGGCGAGATCAGGGATTGCGTGAGGAGTGTGTGCGTGTGTGTGTGTCGTACGTTATGCCATCGGATCTCAAGGGAACGGCTTACATCTCCATTTTGTCATGAGGGTGTCGATGCTCATGAGAGAGGTCAGCAGCTGGAATGGGACCTGGAAGCGCGGCTCCTCCCTGCGGGTACAAGACAAGACCGGTGCGACACTGAGTCTCCTTTCAGTCCACAGTGACAAACAGCATGTGTACCTGAAATAATGGATACTGTGACAGTGTCTGCGGGGTTGGCTACTAGAAGGGACTCTAGGGACACATTTGTATGAATTTATGGTGATCATTATTAATGTATTTCAGTATTTATCTCCTTTTTTTCCCCTTTCTACTCCAGTGTGTGGACACAAGACTTGCACAGCATTCACAGGATATCAATTGAGGTTGGACGTGCCAGACTTGCCACGCTGTCATTTCGTTTTTCGGAGAGGACGGACAATGGGAATAAGCCAATGGCTTTCTTGTGTAGTCCTCCATGATTTTTTTGCATGTCGTTTTTTTAAAACGTCAGTGATACGATCCTGACTGATGTGTATCTCTAATGAGCACACAAATAAAACCCACCTGTAGAAGTAGATCATCAGTGCTCCCTGCAGGGCCTTGAAGGAGAGTCTCCTCTCGCCTAAGGGATTGAAGTATTTATGACACTCATTAATTTAGTATTTTTGAACTGATGAGATAACGAGTTGCACTTAGTATCCCGTTAGCACCTGTGTTGTTTGTGGCTGCCTACTTGAGGAATGATGCGCTTGAAGATTGTAACGTCGTGTGGTCGTTTATCCACTCGAGCTGAATGCACTTTGGATAAAAGCATCTGCTAAATGATTGTAATATAATGTAATGTAAAATGTCATAATGTGTCTCTGTATTACACTCTTCATTAGCATAGTAAGGACACTTATCCTGGGTGATTTATACATGTTAGGTTTAATCCAGTATACTCCAGTTTATTCAGTTCACTGAATAGAGCTGGAAATTTGCTAAAGTAGTTCAGGCTAGGTGCTTTGCTTCAGGGTATATCTCACCTAGAACAGTCATTACTAGCATTCACCTGGCATTCAAACCCGTAACTTTCTGGTTAAATGCCAAGCCACTAACCGCTACGCCACACGTTCAAAGTAATAATACTATGTCTACATTCTGGATACTGTTGAATTAAATGTTGTGCCTTGGTCAGCCTGCCCTGATTTTGTGAGCATGTGGGTTATCAGGCTGTTGCCATAGTAACATGAACGTGGAGGAGATGCTCACCCTTGCTCAAGAGATGATCATGCCGTTTTTCGTCAAACAAGGATGTGAAAACCTCTTTCTGCTTGCTTAGATCTTCCATCATTTCTTCCTTTATCTCCGACTGCTGTTTCTGCTGTCAGAACAGTCCCAAGCACACACCCAGTTAATGCACAGTGCACACTGGTGTTACTGGACTGAATAAACAAGGAGCTGGTTCTGTGTGGCTCAGTAGGGAGAGCATGGTGTTGACAACGCTTAGGTTGTGGGTTCGATTCCCATTGGGACCACATATAGTGAAAAATGTATGCATTCACCACTGTAAGTCTGCTAAATGGCATATACTGTATATACAAGGACGTGGAGTTAAAAAAAAAGATTAATAATTCTGAATTGATTCATGTGATATATAAAAAGTACATACCTCAAGTTTCTCTGTTTCGATCTTAAAACCTGCTTCAATATTTGCTTCCAGTTTGCCCCAAAAGTTGAATCCGTCTGTTTCAAGCCCTGGTGTTCTCTCCAGCCATTTCTGGAAGAAAGGAAATTTGCGTAATGCGATTGTGTAATATGTCTACTTCCATGACTGACACGTGTTGGAACTCCTGAACTGATAAATATTGACTGTGGGACAAAATGACACAACCGTTGAAGATCATGCAAGGTCATATTTACATGTGGTGACATGCTACCTAAGACACATTTAGAAAAACAAAACAAAAGATAAGCCCTTATCTGATTTAAAACCATCCATGTAAAATCAACATTGAACCACACATTGATCCAATGTGGCCTGTATATAATTTGATTATGAATGTACTAATAAGCACATTTCTGTCACAACTTCTGTCACAGAGCATTTGTCATTATGTCGGTAGTCATTAAAAGGTTCCTGCGTCATAATCAAACTGGTTTAAACTAAAACCAGTCCAGAAATGACGTGTATGTTTTCTTCTTTGCGTGCATTTCAGACAAATTACTATGAAGGAAGTTGGAAGAAATAGATCATCCTTGTGGATTAAAATCCTTTTTATCAGAGCCAAACACAACAAAGAGCTACCTTATTAAGTGAATACAAATGTTAATGATTAAAACAATTACCTGGTTTTAATTTCAAAATGACAAAATGAGACTGTTGATACCTGCCTTGTGTATTCAAACAGACAGTTTGAACTCATGAACAATTTTGGGTGGTTTTTCTTAAAACCTCCCATCAGTGTTTTGAGATGATGAATTTACTCATTTTACATTTTACACAGTTTACATTTCTTTACAATCCATGCAATCCATTTATACAGCTGGATATTTTACTGAAGCAATTCAGGCTAAGTACCTTGCTCAAGGGTACAACGGCAGTGCCCCACCTGGGATTTGAACCTGCAGCCTCTTAGTTACAAGCCCAGTTCCCTAACCATTACACTACACTGCCGCCCCTTAATTTTTATCAAATCAAAATGGCCGGTAACATACCTCAGGTCTAGAACAGAAAAGTGTCCGCTTTGACGCACCAACCAATTACTTACAGCCTGATGAGGCAGTTGATTGTCCCAACCACCATACGTACTACACGATAAGTCTAAAGGTTAAGAAACTGAGCCTTGTAACTCAGAGGTTCAATTCCGAGGTGGGGGCACTGCCATTGTACCTTTGAGCAAGGTACTTAAAACCTGAATTGCTTCAGTCCAACATCTAGCTGTACAAATGGATCGTATGTAAAGAACTGTAAGCTGTGGAAAGTTGCTCTGGATAGGAGCGTCTGCTAAATGCGTCTGTAAATATGCCATCGTTGGTAGAGTGAAGTCTGGCAGAAGGGCGTCTGGTACCTCCACGAGCTGCAGTAGGGTGGGCTCCGTCTCAGACCTCAGCAGAATCTCGTTCTCATGGCCCCGGAAGTTGTCTCTGTAGTGCCGACGGTTGTAGGGCACCCTCTGGCTGTCCGCAACACCCAATTTGTTCTCCAACAGGCGGAACTGTAGACTCTGGAACCCTGAAGCTGGGGTCAGGTATTCCCTGCAAGACAAGGAGGCTCCATCAGACATGTGGCAACCAGTGACCTGATGCTTTTGAAGGGCATCAAAAAGCTATTTGACATAAAATTAAATATCAGTAGTTTACCTCACAATTATTATCTATCATGCGCATTTTATTGAAGCTTGGAATGCATTTAGGGTGTCCTTGAAAAATCCATATTTAGTCCATGGGCCACAGAGAAAGTCTTTGTTAGAGTAAACCAAGCACACCTCTTGGTACATCAACAAAGCTTGCAAGGCAGATCTATAAATGCTTATCTATGAATGTACTTCCCTTGATATCATTTCCCTGTAGGACCGCTCAAGGCACCTTTCAAGTGTATGCATGTTTCCCCTCATTCGTGACACTATTTCACGAGACTCCACAAGACTTTACCTGAAGTCAAAAAAGTCCAACGCAGACATGGTCTCCAGGATGGAGAACTGCTCAACAAGGAGTCTGAATATCATGGTGATTCTGTGGATCCTGGTCACGACCTTGAGCATGTTCCGTTCGTCTCGAACCTGCAGAGACATTTCAGCACAGTTTAATGCAATGCATACTGCATTGTTTAATTCAGTCAATATTATGTGTATTTATGACACGCCCTGGTTAAATACTCGATTCTGATTGGTTGAGAGGGTGTTGATTATGTTCCAGTAAACTGCACGGAGAAACGCGACTTCGTAACGCACAGCTATGGAGTAGCTCCAGCGAAAGTGGCCTAGTTGTTTGATTGTATTTGAGTGTTTACTTATTTATGTTACAAGTAGCTGTGGTGTATGCTGAATAAACTACTCTGGGCTGTGCAATGAAAATAAACCACTTCAGGGTGGTTAGCAGCCCCTGGCTTTGCCTCGTGCCCACATCACACCACCCTGTCCTGGTTTATTTCCATATTACAGCCCATCATAGTTTATTCATTACATGTACAGTGTTACTATTGAAAAATGAACTCACTTTTTTTTTTGTTCGGGAAAAAATACAATTTTCTTAAAACAACACAAACAAGAATACTCCTTTTATAGTAATAGCCCGAAAACGTGAAGATTCAGACATCCCACCTCTCACGGCAGGTCCGGGAGTCTCCCGGAATTTGGCATCAGCTCCCTGTCACCCGCGAGAGGTCAGATGGGTCAGATATCGTCCATAACTCTCCACCACAGAAGCTTTCTTTTTTTTTTTGCAGGAGATTTCTGACCTCTCTCGCAGGCATCAGGGAGCTGATGCCAAATTCCAGAGCTTCCGCGAAAGGTGGGATGTCTGAAGGTTAGATTAACAAACAAGAAATCTATTTGAACCTAAGATCATGCCTATTTTGTATTAAACATTTTTTGAAACAGAGCTAATTTGAAACCGTGAAGTGAACTTACCTGGTCGTTTATGAAGATTTCTCTGACCGAATCCAGTTCCCACAGTACCTGCTTGAACCATAGTTCATAAGCTGAAATCATAATTTTAAGAATTTTAATAATCATAATAATGACATGAATCCTAAAAACGTATTTAATACTTGTCATGCTTTTTTGTACACAATCAATATAAATGTACCTTTATATTATCTTTATATGTATTATATAATATGTGTGTATTATATAATACATATATTACACACATATTACACATATATCATATATGGTATGCTCAACTGTACCCTGCCCTCATGAGAAGCAGTAATTATTAAAATATTAAATTCGAAATAATTGTGTGATATATTCAGATTCTATATTTTAACGTTATACCTTACATAACTCAGAATATATACATTTTAATAACTGACACATGCTCAAAAAAGTAAGTATACCCAGTATTTTACACGACATTAAAAATGTACATTACTTATATGTGTACATTTGTAGGGGCCCATTTTTATTTGACAAGTATGCACTGTAACTGCACATGGACCCCGACACCATTTTAAACCGTTGCTAGCTTTAAAGCCGTGCCTCACCTTGATGGGTGATGATGAACAGGTGTTCATCGTGAATCTTGTTTCCCTTCAGCTCGCTCTGCAGGACCTGAGCCGTCACCACCTTGTCCAGCTGTGGATAAAAGGATCGTTCGCTTTCATCTCTGCTCACTCCCACGGCCGTGTCTCGTGTTCTTTGTTCACAAAAAGCTACTGCTGACCAGCAACGTTGCCAAGTAAAGAACATCAAGTTGTTCACGGTTCGCCGTGACCTTCACGTGCGATGCATTGACATCAAATCTAAATGTCACGACTGTCGTCGTTATTGTGGTCGTTAGCAATGTTGGCAAGCAAAGAACACGACTTGTTCACGGTTCGCCGTGACCTTTATGTGCGACGCATTGGTGTCAAAAATAACTGTTGTGACAGTTGTTGTGGTAGTTAGCACTGAACGAAACGGTATTTACTTGTAGGTATTCCCCGTAGACGATGCCGCCTTTGCTGGCCTTGTTGACCCCCTTCTGCGATTCGTCCTCATCCTCATTCAGAAGAACCTTGTTTTTGAAAAATCTTTTTTTATAGGACAGAGCAGACATGTCAAACCATAATGCATAACAATTCAATAACATAATGCAATAACAATTCAATACGAGGATACACTTGCGTTCACACCAAACAGTAAACAGTAACATGGTGAGTTATGTTTTACGTTATAGTAGTGTATTAAATCCTATAGAGCAAAACTGCATCTAGCAATGATGCCAGTCTTGGTGAGAGATACATACTCGCGCTTCTGTCCAAGAAAAGGGCATCCACTCATGGTTTATCAATCACTTCACCGCAACAGTATCTGCCTGCGTTTTTTTCACTGCTGTGTTTCTAAAGGTGACTGAAGCCGTTCACTGTACACAGATTATTTAAGGACTCCCCTCATCCAATCAAATACACCATTTCATGGCTCAGCCCACGTCGGAGTGTTCTGTGTGTGTACCTTTCTGTACCTTTTTTCTTTTCTCTGAGGGCGGAGTGTACTTTGTCCTTGTCAATGGACAGTGCACGCACAGGTGATGAACAGGAAAAACAAAATACAGTCTGGAGACAACAAACAAACACAAAACTTGGTCCTACTTTCTTTGTTTTTTCTTTTTCCCAAAGATCCCCATGTGTACAAATGTCTATGACTGTGTTTTTAACGTTTTTTTTCTTATTATTATTTTTACCATCTACCATTTTTATCTACCAAAAAGCATAATGTATTCTAGAGTGTATGTACAGCGAAGTGCCTACACTAAAGTTCCTCCAGTTTAGTGTTTGTAGACATGAGGTTAGGGTAAATATTTATAAAGTTCTACTCACATACCTTTTTTCGCTCAAGGGCGATGGCCAAAGATTTGCCTTCACTCACGTGAGCAACACCATATAATGCGCTTAAATCATTTTTAAGTGATCACAATGTGAACCAAGATCAATTCATTTTGTGAAAGGGAGACACATGAATCAAACACATGAATTCATTTGTGATAGGGAAACAGGGAAATATGTGCTTGGCTAATTGAACAATCCTGGATAAGAGCAGAGGAACTTTTACATAATTACACAATTACATAATTACAGATGATCAGGTCACCCATTCTCAGGAGTACAGGGGCAAACACCAAACTACTGTATACTACAAATACTGTAAAAACACATGCAAGCAAAATCGTTTTAATTGATCTCCCTGACTGACTATCTTGCCTGTGCAAACTTATGAACTTGTGCATCTTATTGGCGAAACTAATCCAATTCTAATCAGAATATATCTGTCTTAATGGGAAAACAGTTAATGGTTATCAAACTAATTAAAAGAGTTTTAAAAATGACAGTCATTCAATATTCATGTCTGTGGAGTGTTTTTGAAAACATATCCTGCATTTAAAGGAGGTATATTTGTCAATGTGTTGAAACGCACAATTTCAGTGTTTACTGAATGATACACTTCCAGCAGTCGTTACAAAATACACATGAATTGATTAATCTTTAATTCATGTGTAATACCATAATTACAACAGCAATGATGCCTTCATTTGAGATGTGAGATTTTTTTTAAAGCACAGTAAAAAAAAAAAGTTGAAATGAAATGTTTATGAACATGTGGGCCAGAAGTCATACCACGATGTGCCCTGCTCCTGCCTCCTGGCTGAAGCTAAACAGGTGTGGGCTTGGATAGTACTTCTAGACCTCCTGGGTAAACTGGGTTGCTGCTCAAAGTGGTGTTGGCGGGCCAGTCTCCTCCTCACCAGGGTCCTGACTACACTGTGGTCACTAAAGATCCCATGGCACCTATTGGGGTACCGTGGTGTCCTGGAAAAAAAATGTCATCCTGGTACCCTAATCATCCCCCAGTTTTATTGACTTAATAATTCCCTCCTTCTCTACCTCAGCTGATGTGTGGTTAGTGGCACAAAATGGCTGCCGCCCATCACCCAGGTGGGTGCAACACATTAGTGGTGTAGGAGGTGAGTTTCCCTTCTTCACTGTAAAGTGTTTTGAGATCACAAGATGCAAGACCAATGCAATCCATCAGATCAGATCAGACCATGTCATTTTTAAAAATGGGTAAACAAAATGTTTAAAAACACCATGATACAATTGAATCACCACAACAGGCAATTAGTGTTAAGTTCATATATTCCACAGTTCAGGAATGCGATAAAACCAGATAAAGAGAATCTGTTCAGATGATGATGGGCTCTCTCAGCTTAAGGAAAGTCACTTTTATTTTTTCAGGTTGTAAGGTCACATCCAACACACTAATTGTAAAGCCAATTGTTATTTATGCCAACCAGTTAAAAAAAGCAATGAGGCATTAAACAAGATCCTAGCACAATAACAAAGATTTAGTTTCTGTGTTACATAAGATTAAATAATGTAACTTCAACATTGTTTGAAGCCAAAATGAAGCTTAATGTGAATTAATGCCTGCTCCCTAATAAGGGTAATTCTAGTTTAGTTATGCAACATAACTCAACACAGACAGACCTGATAACATTTTTTTTTTAAATCATATTTTAATTCATTTCGCCCCTGTGTACTGGGTTGATGACAAGTTTCAAGTCTTTAAACATACGACGTTTGGTTAAAGATTAAACCTGTACAAACACAGATGAAAACAAACTGTGTGTACTGGAATAAACTGAGGATGGTGCCATTGACTGTTTCTCAGAAACATTGAACTTTTCCAACCTGACCTTGGCGTCAGTCCATGTCCTATGTCATGTGCAGAGAGTGCATATTGACACAGACACATGACTAAATTGTAGACCCCAAAGGATTAGATATGTGCAAAATATATTTTCAAATCCAGTGCTCCATTTGCATTAAAATAGCATTGGTTGATTATATTATTGCCAAAATCTGAAACCTTTTCTGCCTCAAATCAAGTCAACATAAGTATCACTTTTAGACTAAGAGAGACTAATACACACATTTTGCTTGTGTAATGTACAGAAAACCATATGTTTGCCACTCCCATCTTCCGATTTACTTTAATTTTGATTGACAGTCTCTGGTAATGGCTTGCGGTGCAAGTCCACCTTGGAAAAGCATGACTGGTGAATACCTTTCTCCCAACAGAGTAGTGTCCTCTGTTTTTTTTGTTAACATCATTGCTCTATTTAAACTGCACTTCTTCTGTGCTGATGACGTCATCACGTACTGAAGATGACACTGTTAGGAGTGTTTGAAAAAAAGGAGGAAGTTCACATAAATCGTGACTACAAAAACAACTTTGAAAAAATAAAGGGTCTTACCTGGTATTTCTACCACCTTAATAAGCTCCACATAATATACCATAATAATTGTCATAAGCAAGCATAAATATTATAATCACAACTGGTTTCAAGAGGAAGTTATGTCACTTGCTTCAAAATGCTTATATTACATTCTTCAAAACCTTATATCAATTGTTATAAGCTGATGGTAATATCCATGCATGCTTATGGCCAGGGTTATGGCCCTTATGTAGTGCTTACAAAGGCATTATAAATTGCTCCTATTAACCATTAACAAGTAAAGTGTTACCATGTTTCTTAACATGTTTTTTTTCAAGAAACAACAGTGTTGTGATTATTGATAAGATTATTATATTTGAGTACAGAGTATAATAGTATAGACATCCATAACAAAACTGTATTGGGCAGGTTATTTTTTTCATGGAAAAGCAAAGATATTACTATTATTCAGAATAATAAGAGCAAATGAAGTCCACCTCTTTCATTGTCACTGAAACTCAAAGCCATCCTGAAAAAAAAAAGATAGCTTCATAGGCTTGAGAGACACAAGTGGATCGACCGATCTCTCTGACTTAACCATTCATTTCTACCAATCAGCCATGAGAGGGAGACATGCTATCAGGCTAATCTTCACACCTGAGCAATGATTTGGCATTACAAAGCTGCACTGTGGTCTTCCAGACATTGGGACAGAGGCAAGGGTTAAATTGAAAGAGGGATATTTCACGCCTTAATCTACGAGGGACAATTATTCATCTATGCACAGGACAGATAATATTTATTTCATACATATTATTCTTGCATGCACATTTAATAAATCACCAGTCACCAATCTGTTCCATATATTTTTTTATTATTAAATGTGCATGCAAGAATAATTTGAAGAAATTCGTAAAAAAAAAAAAAAAAACACGATTTCTGATTCCCACAAATAGCATAGCGGGACTCCGTGTTCGTAATCACAGTGCAGGCCCTCTGTTTGTCTTATATATAATAGTTCTTAAAGAGAGTCACGCAGTGTGAATGGCACTGGCAGCACAGTCGGCTCAGCCTGCATGCGGCTCTGTCATTCGGTACCTAGGAATAGAAACGCACTGTCCTCTGGTGAATGGCTCAAATCTGTGTGCATGAAAAGAAACTCTTCCTAGGGTGCTCAGTTCTGTTCTCGAGGGCCCTGATCTGACAAAGCACACACAGCACACACCGGATTCATCTGATTAGCGCCTTAATGGAAAGAGCGCCTTTCAACGCCGAGGGTGCTAATGGTTTGAAGAGAGCTGCGGGATAGTGGCTGTCCAACATTTGGGTCAGGTACCCCTGTTCTATACACTAAAGTAGGGGTGTCAGAATCGCGTTGTGGAGGGCCGCTTAGTCTGTGAGGGGGTTTGCGGTTTCCTTTCACTGACAGGAAGTGTAGGCCTCGGAAACGAGGTGCGTGGACTCTTTAGCCAATCGATGACTGAAATCGGTCAAGGGACTTGAGTGAGTTTCGGAAAAACACTCTTCAATTAAGCCGTGAAGTGGTGGAAGACGCCAAAAGCCAGCAAACACGGCAGCCTTCCAGGACTGGAGTGTTTACACCCCTGTACAAATGGGAACACACACAAAAACAATAGATTGAAAATGTATCACCACAGGCAATTTGTGTTGAACCTATGTGCATTCAGCACTGAAGAAATGCTCAGTGTTCTGGCAGTGGAAATAGTTATCTCCACCTCACGAGATACCCTACAGCAGGGGTCGGCAACCTGCGGCTCCGGAGCCGCATGCGGCTCTTTCAGCCTTATGTTGCGGCTCCGCGTGGCTTGGGAAAATAAATAATAAGTATCCAATTGAATCGGGCGCAAAATTGGGCGCATTTTTTTTGGCGTAGCACCCCCGTTGACAGAAAATCCGAGGGGCGCAATAATTATTTTCGCGTTGCACCCCCCCCCCCCCCCCCCCACCCCGTCGACAGAAAATGGTGCGGCTCCCAGTGTTTTCTTTTCCGTGGAAACCGGGTCCAAATGGCTCTTTGAGTGTTATGGGTTGCCGACCCCTGCCCTACAGGAATATCATTTTTTGCAAGATTTATAAAGGCGCTTTAAATCCAGCGATGATCTCAGCTCCACTGTAATTTACACACCTGTTAAACGAGACCAGACTCCAGCACTTCCAAAACCAGGCAGATTTATTTTAACAGGAGTTATTTTAACAAAACCGATGCCTCTGCTTGATCTTCTCGAAACATGCTCCGTCCGTCCTTAACTTTGAGTTTCAAAACTGTTCTGCCTTTTTTAATTTACTACAATCGTTTTTATTGATTTCAGTGACCACTAAGCTTATAATTCTGAAATGGAAAAAATCCAAAATGCTAAAATTCATAACTCAAAGTTACAGCCATTGTGGTCAGATTCAACAGTTTATGTAATTCATGCAATCGACCTGCTTAAACCCAGAAGGGGTAAAAGACTATTGGTTTTGGGTTGCTCTGTAAACACACTCTGCAAGGGAACCTCAGGAAGAATCAGTTGACAAAGTCCACAGACTGATAAAAAGTTGTACCTATCGCACAGTGGATCTTATGACTGCCCCCCCAAAAAAGCACAGATTCTTCACCCCACAGAGAAGCTGAAGCAAAACTCCAGAGAAGGGCCTTTGGGAGTCCCAAAGCCAGGGATGTCCCGCAACCTTGTGCTTCCATTTCTTAAGCTGAATATCATTACAAGCAGTTACGCTAGTTAGGGCCAGCCTTGTTACATTTGCAGTCTGAGAAACATACTGTATGAAGACATTATCAGCCAATAAAAAGGTGTTGGGTGGTGGTGGGGGGGTCTCTGTCAGAACCGAGCACGAGCCAAACACATGTAACCGTAACGCTTACCGACATGAGCTTACACCACGGATCATGGGAGGCACAAAAAGCGGCTAATGATATGGTTGACCTTCTTCTTTTCCTTCAAAAGTTACAAAAAAGTAGTAAAATAGAACACAAAACATTTGGTTAGCTTGTATAACAGCTTGTCTAAGGCTTTCTTCTGACTTTGGTCCATTACAGAATTCCAGGGTTTTTGACTTCTCAGTATACAACATTATATATTTTGTATATATTACATGTATACATGCGATCCATATTAGTGGCCAACAGTGAGGCATCGCGGTTAAGATCGTGGACTCTGTATGTATGGGGTCAATGACTTCTGCCCTGGGTGGCAAACCGCTGTTATGCATCAGGGCAAACATCCAGCTGTTTTTAGCGGCTTTAAGGGCCACTAATGAGTCAGGGTACATCTGCTAAGTTTGCTGCATGATAATGATGTCAAAACAAAATTTGACATTACTCAATCTTGTGTTTGAATCTACTGTGCACATCGTAATCCACGAAAGCCGTATTCTAAACTGATCTATCCACAATGAGTTCATCGTTTGTACAACCCTGCTGTGTATTTAGCACCAATATTCACTTTGCATATTTCTCCTGTATATGGGCTTTTCTTCTCATACCATGTTCTGCAGTAGAGTGGCTTTGTTAAATATATATGTATAAATAAACCAAAAAATCTATATAAATCACAGCCAGAGTGTGAATGTTCTGGCAATGTTGCCGTTGGTAAATCAAGCATAATTATGGAGAAAGATGGCAGTTGGTTAATTCATTGCAGTTGCACACTACACACAATCGAGCCATCTGATCTAAGCTACGGTGGATTTTTCCACTACTTCAGACAGCCAGACTGAATATTATGGCATAATAATCTACCAATACGGTTTAATCATGTTGTTCCGTCGTAATATTTATTTTCGGTGTAAACAAAGTCCATCTTGAGCAGAATGCGCAGATAATGAGTCACTTAACGGAAAGGGGGGGGTCTTGATTTTGTAATCAGTTGGATCCCAGGTCTGCACCGTGTTTACGCGTGTCTCAAGACGGCGTGCGCCTGTAAAATATTACACTTAAAAATAAATCAAACAGAAATAGGAAGTTTGATTATGTTAAGCGCGAGTTTTGGAGTGGCTGTATGGGACAGGGGTAAAAATAGCTTCATGTCAGTCTCACTTCATCTGTGTAGTAAATGCCTCCTGTTAGCCTGTGAAAGTGCTCTTTTCTCAAACTTCATCTTCCCAGCACTGCCTGTGTTTTAGAGCTGTCCGTCATCTGTCCATCCACACTATTAAAGAAGCAATGCCTTTATTCCAAAGGAATTACGGCTCGAGACACTGCGGTTGTACGGCACGCAGCTAAATAGCTTTATCCTCGTACAAAAGCGTCAAACACAATTTAAGTTGAAGAACAACACAACTATGCATTCAGTTCCTATCTGTACGGTAGTGTACAGAATGTATTGCTTCATGTATACAGCCTAAGTATAGTTTTCATTTTTTTAAATAGAGCATGGTGACTTTTGTTTCTCCCTGTGTGCATGTAATGTACAGTATATATATATATGATATAAACATTGATAGATATAGTCAGAAAGGGCAATATTTTCAGACATTTCAACCCATGAGGTCTGTATCCCACAGCACAATTTTGAACAGTTCAAAGGGCAAAGTAGCTACATGAAGGGCACTTTGAAAGCTTTTGGGCTTTAACTCCAATACGGTTCCCTGTGACAGTATTCACATGAAGGGTGACCTTACACGAAGCAGTGTACCTGCAATAAAATGTTGCGCGCGATGCGATCACGCGCAATCCAAAAACGATCAAACGCGATTTAAATCGCAAAGGATTAAAGCGCCATCCAGATTAACGATGCGCCACGTCATTAGATTTTACGACTGACACAACGTTGTAAACCTTTCCCCTCCCTTCTCCTCTCAGTCAAAATATATTTACATTTTTTTGTTCAAAAATCCCACACAGACTCACTTTCAGGGTTATGCGAGGATTTCTGCCAAAGCCAGATGTTTCCTTTTGAGGCTTTATCCAGTAGGTTTACATCTGGAGGAGATGATAGCATTTTATTTTAGCACCGAAGACACATACACGGTATTTATGGATTTTAAATAAACACTTCACAAGAAAACGCATTGATTTGATTTCACAGCAGTCCAGCTATAAAGCGACAACAATACGCAATATGATCTCCTGTGTGTTGCACTTTATTTGTTAGGAGAAGTTGTCTCCTTTTACATACAAAACTACATGGTATTTTTTCTTCTTTTTTTAGGCACTTGGCACATGTACATCTGGGGAACACATTGAAATGACCAGTGATGCTAACAATCCCATACACTACCATCTTCAGACACATTGTTGTATTGAATAGAAAAATGTGTATACACACACACACACACACACACATACACAAATATAAATCATACACCCACACACACACACACACACGCTCAGGCACACACACACACACAAATATAAATCAATAGTGGAACTAGACCGAACAGGTGCACCCCACCGCAGAACACCATTGACTGCATTCACTATTTAAACCTGCACAGGAGCACAACCATGGTAACCACATTGCATAATCTTCCCAGTGAAAACCATAATGCATAATATGTCGATTTACAAATTAGTTTACAAAGTGTAGGTATTATAGTAACAGAGTGAACAGTGTGTGTTTATATTTCATTGCCACAATTTGTTACAAAATAATACTAATTTGAAACCATGAAGCCAACACAATACAGAAATAATGACAATGTGAAGGATAATGGACTTTTTTGTGCTGGAGGTTTATAAATTATAATTATGTTTAGTTATAGTACCTTCATTGCAATAATAAGTTTAATTAAACATATTATTACATATTATTACCTCCATGTTCATAGTTTACAGGTAGACATGGTGTGCTACATTAAAAAAAGCCAAGTGTGAATACATTTTCGTTCAAATGAGAAATAGCGTTTCATAAATATGGATTTATACACAACAAAACAATACATACAAATTTTAACTGTGCCAATATGCTGCCATACACGTCAAATATGTTACATTTTTCCATAGGTTTTAGGTGTGGCTAATTCAATCATACATACAGTAAAAGCCATTTAATATCCTAGTGGCAGCTCTTTAAATATAAAACACTTTCTGAAAGGTGATCTTGGTTTATATATATATATATATTTAAACATATATATAAATATATATATATACACGAATGGTGAAAGCTGTCCCTTTAAAGAGGGACTTCTTAGTCTATTAAATATTCCCTAATAGGATGTGTGCTGTCTTGCATATTTACCATAAAGCAAATGCTACCGATAAGTGCTGAAGTGGCCATGTATGAGCGCCAGTGTTAAGTGAACAGTCACCGTGCCGACACTCCTGGTCACACGTCCGTCTCCGGGGTGTTCCTCGACAGGAACCACACTTTCATTGGCTCTTTTTTGCCCTTCATTACAATGGGCCCTCGATACTCCAGGAGGAACTGCGGATCTGCGTTTTCAGCCGACAGCAAACACCTGCAAGAAGAGCAAAGGCAGGCTTTTTTTGTCATTCGTGCGCTATTTCAAAACCGCTGTTGCATTTTTTGTCTGTGCAAATGTAGCGGATGGGCTCACGTGAGCGCAGGACCGTCACACAAATAAACTAGACTAAAATCCAAGCAGTTTCACTTAATGCATTACATTAGACCACCGGCATTTAGCAGACACTCTTATACTCACAGTTTACATACAATCCATTTATACAGCTGAATATTTACTGAAGCAATTCATGTTAAGTACCTCGCTCTCAGTACAACGGCAGTGGCCCACCTGGGAATCGAACCTGCAACCTTTGCATTACAAGCCCAGTTCTCTGACCATTATCCTACACTGCTTAACACGAGTTGCTAAAGAACTAAAGAAAAAAGAGTTACGGCAGTTGCAGTTGATTGAATCGGATAGATGATTTCTGCACATGTGAATCACGTTTTTGGACACTTTGCATGTGATTCACATGTATACCACTACACCACATATAGTCACATGTGTCAGGCAATTGCATGCAGTCGCATTTACTTCACAGGTACTCGCGTGTGATCACATACAGTACATACATGTTTTCTGGACATTTCACATGTGATTCACACGTGAAATTCATGTGTCACTTTTCATAATTTTTCCCTTATTCATGGATACCCTCTCCTCACCTGTACGTGTACTCTGAGACGTTAATCTTTCCCTTTTCTCCCGTGGTTTCCGTCCGACTCGTCAGGTTGACCGTGTTTCCAAACAGGCAGTAGCGAGGCATCCTCTGACCTATGACCCCAGTCACCACCTCCCCGGTGTGGATTCCAATGGTTATCTGGGAAACGTTTAAAAACATTGACCCTTTTACACCTGCAGGGCATTCAGAAGGCTGTGATATTTCTGATAACTTATTTTCTAAGAATTAGATTATAGAAGATTCGAAGATGCCAATCTGTCTGGCACTCCGTTCCATTATCCCTTAGAATGTCTCTGTCCCTGACCACTTTCAAAAGCCAGCTGAAATACTCACACCTTCTTCCCAATCAGTCATGTTTTTTACACATCTATATATATATATAGAGAGAGATTTTCTCTTTCTGTATAACATAACATATGCCATTTAGCAGACGCCTTTATCCAAAGCGACTTACAGTAATGAATGCATACATATTTCAGTATATGTGGCCCCAATGGGAATTGAACCCACGACCTAAGCGTTGTCAGCACCACGCTCTTCCTACTGAGCACACAGATCCAATCTCGCTCTCTCTTTCTCTCATCTCCCTCCTTGCACTTTCCCTCCCTCTTCTGTCTTCTTCGTATGCACTTTCCCTTTTCCCCTTTCTGTTCACTCTGCAGGACAGGAACCCACTGAAAGAACAGATTATCTGAGCTGGGCCCGGGCTGCGTTTTGTCCTTTTTAAACATTGTTCTTATTCCTGTCTAAATAAATAAATGAAATGAAATCTTCTGGGCTTTACGCTGATTGGAATACCCATTTTCATATTGAACATAAGACCTTCTTAATAAACTCAATAGCTTATAGGGCAGAGGTGAGAGCCCCCACCCCCCAAACCCATCCACCCCAAGAAAGGAACTGCTGTGTTAACCAATCAGCGTGCCTGGCCGCTTTTTGGGGACAAACAGTGACGTTTATAATGGGTTTACAACGTGAGCAAAAAAAGAGAGCAAAACCTAGCGGTTAATTAGCTATGCTAATGTGACATTTGGTCTGGCTCCCAGGCTAGAACCAGACAGAGTGACCTTCTTCTTAAGTTTCCGACGAAGGGACTGAAAGCACTTTAAAAAAAATCTCACATTCCCCTTTCATATTTAACTTGTGCCAGCATGGATGGATAAAATCAGTGCATTAGTGGTTTTGGGTGGCACAGGCGGTAATCGAATCTGTCAAGTTCTGGAAAACATGTGGGCGCTTTCTTGCCATTAATTGACACACTGCGTGTGCCCTACACTCACCTAATCAAACCGTGTCACGATTAGGCTGTGAACAGACAGGGTCACTCACAGTGGAGAATTACTTTGAGAACAATAGTTTTAATGGGGCCCCTGGGCAGCGAGACAGCTCACGCCCATCCCTTACGGTCTTCCCATCTTTCGGCCGATGTCTGACAGAATTCCCCTGGTTACCGATGTATAAGCGCCCAACACTCCTACTCCCCAGGTGCCTAGGTAACCAGTGCCTAGGCAACCAGTTGTCCTTCAGTGCGAGAGGAACCACAGGTCTGATTGTAACCACGTGTCCTGTAGTATGAGTGTTTGTGGTGTGGAAAACAGACACTACCTCAATAAGGAGCAATACTAAATACAATAAATTACAATTCTGGATTAGTACTGCAGCTGCAGGTACTGCACCTCATAAACAAAATCACTTGATAAGATCACCAAAATAAGGCCAATGCATATAGAGGGAGAATTGCTATAAATTGTGATGACATAAAAAGTGCTATAGGTGCACGTGTGGCTACAGGACAGTCTCCATAGCACCAGTGATGGGAGTACTGCAGGGGAATATAAAGTGGTTCAGGATCTCTTTCTGGATTCTTCAACTCGTCCTGAAAGTGGTCCGTCTGCACACTGCAGCACAGAGAAACGGCCACGCTCACAGTTTTTAATCAAAAAGAGCACAAGCAGAAATGCAATTTTACTGCATGAATGAACACTTTTGAGAGTCACAGGAATTGTGTTTCCATCATGCTGAAATCTGCCATTTTATATATACCAACAGAATATAAGAATGACCAAGATTGCCCCCAAAGTATTTGGTAAAAGAATTAAAAGAAAGGCACAATTCCAGATAAATATCTTTAATTTAAGGTCAACTTCAACCAGTGTGGTGAATAAGACAGTAGATTTTTTTATTTGCAAAGTTGAGGCAGGTCATTTTGTGAAATGTAACTATAATGTTTACACTGAAGAACCGATTAAATATCTGGCATGAAAACATCTGCGTTTTTGCTGCAGATATATTTCAAAAAGACGTAGGTGGGCGGTTTGAATTCCACAGAGTACAGAATAAACGGAGCGGGATGCTAAGGCATGAAATAAACCCAAACAGCCCCTCCCCGTCGCTTCGCCACGAGAGCCCACCGCAATGCCAGTGAGTGGCTTCGGCAATATCGAACGGGATTTCGAGAAAATCGATGCAGCGTTGCTTTTCGGGCTTTATTCGCGCTGTGAGGTCAGGTCTCGCGGGTCGTGCAAAGGCTACCCCGCTAGCCGTAGACTGCTCAGCTCCCGCTGGGTTAAAAGGATCCATCTACTCTGAAAGAACTGGGTTACTCCAACACGCCACGGCTCGCCATGTCCAGTCCTGCCAACGACAATTACCGAAGCCGCTCGCTTTAAGGCTCACACAACATGACATCGCTGCTATGCGAAGTGAGAGGCAGAACGGCAAAAGAGTGTCAATTTAAAAAAACTGCTTTAAAATGCGATGTTCTCTGTCTTATATAACCTTCTTAATGTCAACGAATTCACTCAATCAATAGGGCTTTTCCCCTTCCCGTCTTCTCAAGTTCATCATGCAGCCCCGATCCTTTCACAAACTTTAAAATGTTCGCTTTTTTCTGTTTTCTTGAACTAAATAATACGGGTTGTCAAAAGAGAGAGACAGAGAGAGAGGGGCAGGGGGGGCACTAGATGTTCGGGACATTGTTAATGGAGGGGGTATTTTTAAACGCTGGACAGTGAGATGATTTGAAGTTGCTTGTACTGCCAAGCTGTGCTCCAGTGTGCCATCTGCCTGTTGAGCACGCCTTCATTACGCAGACGTGATTTTCCAACACTTCATCTCCGGCAGTCACCGACACAATAACAAACTCCATCCTTCAGTTTAAACAAAAGCACGCTGTTTAAGATCAACTTTACAACAGCTTATTCTTGCGAATAGAGATTTTTGGGTACATCTTTGGTCGATTTGAAAGTGTTGAATCATGCGTGCAGTTTTTCACATGCCATTGATCTGCTGTGGTATATTAAAATGATTAGATTAAATATACCCACTAGATGACAACAAAATGTTCGACTAATATAGTAGCACTACGTACAACTCCAATAAACCAACTCTAATGGTGTATTGTACATTTTATTTACAATACACCAAGAAAAAATGAAAAATAAATAAATATATATAATGTGTCTGTCTAAGTAAATTATGTATGACTATTACAATGAATGATATTGAATTACCAAAATGGTCATTGACAATGGTTATTTGGTTATTTGTCTCAAGTTCATTTTTTATCAACAGTCTATAGGTTGTTAGTGACAGGTAGCAGGTATCCAATTGATTGACTGACGGATTGAAAGAATCTGCAGTCTCTCATCGGAAGGAGAGAAATCGCTGCAGCGTCCTTATTGTGGATGATACAATATTTTTACCAAATAAGCAAATGGACCAAAATGGAGCTTTGTTGGCAACACTGGTTTAGGGACTGGGGCTGTACAGGCAGGATGCAACCCAGTAACATTTGTACCAGTGTGTATATATATATATGTATATATAAGGCTTCCCTGATCCTATCCTTAGTTTTTATAAGGAATTTTCACTGTTTAATGTTTGCCATAATGCCGCTCTGACCTTTGTATGTGTCTCAGAGACATCTGATTGGGAAAACACTCCGGAGACTTGTTTAGTTTTGTGCAGTAGTCATATGGCACAGCCTCAAACTAGCATCAATATGGTGTGGTCCTCCTGACCACGGACTAATTCTCAACAAGACCGTGACACAAACACACACAAAAAAACACAAAAATGAAAGTGCAGTGGTCATCAGGACCACCGCAGAAAAACATCAAAACATTAACACTAAGGAAATGACATCATCCTCACTGGCCTCGCTAACAAGCAGGACCACAACTGGGCCAATAACTATTTTAAACTGATGCGGTTTTGGCCTGGCATCTTGTTCTCCGACTGTATTTACTTTACTGTAAGACCTGGGTCACGTTAGTCTGGCTGTGGGGAGGGGGCAGTGAATCAGACCGACACTCGGTTTGTGTCTTCCAGCAAGAGAGCTGCTTTACAGTCAAAAACTTCACAACTGTTAATAAACAGTTCTCTCGAGTTCTCTCACCATGGTCACCACGGTCGCACTCATCCATTCCCATGTTATCCTAGCTTGCGTTAAATCTTCTTTCTGGTTTCCGGTTCAAAATTGGAAGCGTTTTGATATTTCCTGCATGCACACGACTCTCTTCATCCGTCTGAAGACTGAGATGATGACATCGCTGGGCACTCACCTGTACGGGCTCCTCGTCCACCTTCACCTGGCCAGCTATCTCCAACATGTCCAGAGCCAGGTGGCCGATGGACTGGGCGTGGTGGGTGCAAGGCTCCGGGAGGCCACTGACAGTCATGTACTTATCCCCAACCGTCTCCACCTGTAAGAGGAGGGGGGGGTTCAGGGTACTTCCTGTTTGGAGTTTGAATCCAATGGAGTGAGACACCGTGGTCTGGATTCTATCAACATTTGCCCTTAGTGTTGACTTGGAAAAAAATGGTGTGTGACTACTTTTCTTCACATATAGTTTGGCGAGTTGATTTTGGTGATTTGTGATTGTAAACTTGGCTGAACTTGAATTGGCTTGTGAAGAAAAGACTTACTGCTTGTATTTAGCCGTGAGTAAAAGTTAAGGACGGATGTTGGTTGAATCCAGCTTGAGCACTGAGACAAATCTGTCTCTCAGTCAGTAGTGTACAGGGTGGAAGACACTAATTTACTTTTCCTGTATTGTTGCATTATATATATTTTTTTTACAGGACAGTACCATTACCTTCGTTTTGGTACAGCAAAAGAATAATCTTCTTCACAGAGCTTTCAGTCTCGTAATAACCCCCCTAGATAGCTAGAGATACCCTTGGTCTGTTACAAGGTCACTGCAATATCAGCAAAAGTCTGTGGAGAATTCTTAGGTCAGCGAATAAACTGCATCTCTGTGATGTTTTGGAGAAAATCCTTGATAAATCAGTAATTTCTAAAATTAACTCCCATTCCAGAGGGAGTACAGGAAAAAATTCCATTGCTGGGCAGAGAAATAGTGGACATGATGATAGATTCCCCTGCTTTATTTAGGAGTTGCAGACTAATTGATGCAGAGATTAAGATGGACCGCTGGTGATTCTGCATTGCAGCATGTTTAACATGGGGCTATCCAACCCTGGTCCTGGAGGGCCACAGTGTGCAGGGATCAGACCTCGGTCAAATACGTATGTGACATACTCTTTAAAATCTGAAAACACTCCTGCAGATTCCTGAGAACTTGCAGGCTGGCAGTGTAGTGCAATGGTTAGGGAGCTGGGCTTGTAACTCAGAGGTTGCTGGTTCAATTCCCAGGTGGGAGCACTGCTGGTGTACCCTTGAGCAAGGTACTTAACCTGAATTGCTTCAGTAAAATATCCAGCTGTATAAATGGATTGTATGTAAATAAATGTAAACTGTGTAAGTCGCACAGTATAAGAGCGTCTGCTAAATGCCTCAAATGTAAAAATGTAAATGTAGAACAAAATATCTTACTGGCTAAAACATAAAATCATGGGAAAGCATCATTTTTTCTGAAATTTGGTGAAGATGGATGTGTCCTTGTTAGTAATCTGCAGGAAATGTACAGGTGTCTAAAAATAGTTTCAAATAATTATTTCACTCACGTCTGGCTGGGATACTCAACCCTGGTCCTGGAGGGCTGCAGTGTTTGCAGGCTTTTGTTTCAGCCAGGCACTTAACCATCTGAGTCTCATCAGAATCACGTTTTGAATGAACCAATGGACGGAGCTCCCTCCCCTAGTTCTAAGAAACATTAGTGTTTCAAACAGAGCTGGAACATCTTCCACATTAAAGCCCTCCAACACCAGAGCAGAGTCTCCCTCAAGTAAGGGCTTCCTTGCCCTCACTTCTTCATCTATGATGAAATCACTTGTGAATCTAATTACACATATTGTTGCTACCGGCTATCACCTTTGTTTTAACTGCCTGCGGCTGGCCACCTAATCAAAGTGGACACACTGTCACGTAGGCAAGAATCAAAAAAGCATTTTCTTTTAAAGTCACGCGCAGTTCTCGGATGCCAACGTCTTGAATCATCCGAAAAGCTTGGACTGTTCTGCCAGCTGACTGAAGAGCCAGCTCACTCACGGTCTCCCTCGCCGAGCTGCTGCGCTGTCTCACGCAAACAACAAAAGTCATTTCAGGGAGAGCAAGAGCCGTGGACCACCCACTTGTTGGAGACATAAGATAAATTTCACCTCTGCTGGTGACGTTTTGTTGAAATTTCGCGGGATTTAGTGAGGCGTGCCTGACTGCTTAAAAGTGC
>JAINUG010000084.1:882500-1120000 GCA_029706075.1 Aldrovandia affinis | reverse complement strand
GTTTGCTTTCACACAGTCGTAATGTTGTCCTGTATGATTTCTTCACTCGTGAACATATTAGTGCTTTATAAATGTGTGTAGAGGATCAAGATCAAGGGTCAAGATTGAAAACTCTACACTGCCACATTTGTTTTTGCTGAACATTGAGTCAAAGAAAAGCAGTGTAGTGGTTGAACTGAGCAATACCAGTTAATATCCAGCTCTAGATGGTGACCCCTTTCTTTAGACACATTTCATACACCTGAATTCAGATTGTATCATTATGAGAAGCTCAGAGAAGCTTCTGGAACAGCGGTTGGCATGCAGCGCAATCACTGTTGAGTGCAAGAGAGCAGCCTATGCATACAGACACCTTGCTGTGTGACCTGACCTTGGGCAGGCCACACACACACAAACACACATACACACACACACATATATACACACAGACACATGAACACACACACACACATCGACACACACGCACATATTTATATACACAGGCACACATGAACACACACATCGACACACACACACACACACACACACACACACACACACATATCTATATACACACGCACACATGAACACACACACACATACACATATATACAGATGCACACATGAAAACACACACACACACACACGCACACATGAACACACACACACATGCACACATATACACACACACACACACGAACACACACACACACACACACATATACACATGCACACACACACACACACACACACATATATACACATGCACACATATACACACGCACACATGAACACACACACACACACACACACACACACGCAGCGGCCTGGCCTGACCTGGGGCAGCACACGGAAGATGGCGTTCCCGCACTGCGTGAGCACCAGGTCCTGGTCGAACATCAGGTGGAAGGGGAAGGCCTTGCAGAAGGTGTAGGGGCTGATCCTGGTCTCCTGAGTGCCGTTCTCCTCGAACCCGTCCAGGTCCTCGTAGAACGCCTCCTCCTCCGAGTCCTTCTCCTCGATCAGGAACTTGATGTGGTCGCACTCCTCGCTCTTGTACTGGATGACCTGGCGGGGCGAGAGGAGGAATCCTCAGGGTCTCTCTGGGAAACCAGCCCGCCTTACGCAACAGCGCTGTCCTCCAATAAAACCTTTTATTGGGTCATAACGCTCCATTGGGTTGGGGTGCAAAATTTACATCTACGTTTAAGGCATTTAGCGGACGCTCTTATCCAGAGTGACTGACGCAGCTTACAGTTTTTTGCATACAATCCATTTATACAGCTGGATATTTTACTGAAGCAATTAATTCAGGTTACCTTGCTCACGGGTACAACGGCAGTGCCCCACCTGGGAATCGAACCTGCAACCTCTAAGTCACAAGCCCCTTTATCTAATCATTACACTACTATGCCAACCAAAATAGGGCTAGTATCAAGCAAGACAAACCACAGAACGGTTGTCAGCAGGGCTGACTATGTGTGGCGGAGCTCAGAAGGCGTGAGTTAAAGTCGAGCGCGTGAGCGTCCGCTGCAAAGGGCAACGTCGATAAGAGTATGATTAGGTCCCAGAGTTGGGGACTTAGCAGGCTAATCGTCTCTCTTGTCACATCGAGATCCTTGGTTGAAAACTCGCTGCAGACAGAACCAACTCCGTTACATATGCACTCTGCTTTGCTTCTTCGCCCCTCTAAGGCTGTCCAGTTGCTTTCTAAACTGTTGAACAGAGATACGATGGACCTTTCAGTTCAGCAGTGCAGGGACACCACTGTCTGTCTATGTACAGAGATGCAGGGACACCGCTGTCTGTCTATGTACAGAGATGCAGGTACACCACTGTCTGTCTATGTACAGAGATGCAGGTACACCACTGTCTGTCTATGTACAGAGATGCAGGCACACCACTGTCTGTCTATGTACAGAGATGCAGGTACATCACTGTCTGTCTATGTACAGAGATGCAGGGACCACTGTCTGTCTGCACCCTGTTTATGCAACACGACTGGATGCATCCTGACACAGACTTCAGGGTCTGGGTGATCGTGGCCCCAGACTCTACACGGGATGCACCCTGACACACGGGAGCAGTGACAGACAGAATGGCACTGAGACGTGCAGAAATACAACGCTTCGGCTCAATGGCGCGCGGAAATGATGACAATGTCTGTGGGTTCACCCTGACACATTGCCAACAAAGTTTTACATAGAATGCCAAAAACAGAATCAGACAGCAAACAACTCAGGCTTATAACATTACAGAAAAGTCATTTCCCAGAAAAATTACTGGGAATCTCTGCACAGATCTGTTTTGAGACTTATACATCTAGATAGACAGATATATGTATATGTATATATATAGAGTGACACCTGGAGGAGTTGAGGAGGAGTGGAGAGGGCTGCTCCTCCTCTGACTGCTGACCTGGTTCCTCCCACAGCCTGGGAAACCTGCAGGACTTCAGATAGTAGCAGCCTCAGCTACAGGCACACACAGCTGAGGCTGATTGGAAATCAGCTAAGCTGCTACTCGTTGCCTTCATCAGGCTCATTATAAAGGCACCATTTTCCTCTCTCAATTGTTTTTTTCTTCTTGGTTTCATTGTTTTGTTTGAGCTGCAAGTTCGGTATTGGTTTTGTTATTTCCGTACCTCACACCAGAAGAATAAAACGGCCCTGGGCCAATCCACTACCTTTCTGTCTCATTTCTGTCCACTCACCACCTGGCTCGGTGGCCACACCTGGTACTGCGCTACAACATTCAGTCACAACACAGCAAGTGTTTTCTCAAATAAAACCTTCCCACACAAGTTCTGTTTTTTTGTTATTCTTTCTTTTTTTTTTTTTTTTTATACAACTGGTAATTAATTTGTGGCATTACACCCGCCAATCTGAATACACGCTGCAGCGTACTAATGTGGAATCATGTTAGGTGTACAACACAACGGATACAAAAGATAAAGAGAATAAACAAGTGCTGGGGGAGAGATTAGAAAAACAGGGAGCCGAGAAAGGCAGAGATGTTGGTGCACGGCGGCCTTTTAGCGCTGACGTCAAACCGCCGTATCCTCGCACAGTCTCCATGGCAACGCTGGCTAACATTTGGATAAATCATGTGTCACATTTGGAAGGGAAGTCAATCCCGCGCTTTCATGTCGTGCTTACTAAGAGAAGCACGCCGCGTTTAAAAGAGAAGTCGACACTTTAAGGGAGAGGGAGGTAGCTTCAAAAACAAAATGAAAAAATGTAACATGAGACCCAGCACCACAGCCTTGGGACTATGTGCGAAATGCCATGTTTGTGTTGTGAAACAAATATGTGCAACAAATCTATAGTTAGATTTAGCTGAGACAGTCCAACTTTGCCGCTTCCTCTTTTTTTCTTGCTACATCTTTTACTTATTAATGCAGGTGTCAATTTATAATCCCTGTTACAATATCATTAATACTCTGTGGATCATTTCAAACACAACAACAAAAAGCTACGATCATTATGTATAACAGCTGACAACAAGACACAAAATGAGCAGAGATGGGCAAGATAATGGACAACAAAATGTCTGAATATCTCAAACGTCGGTGAAGTTGGCTCCCTCCTCCCCCCTCCCGTGCGTGGCTCAGGAGATTTTGAAGGGAAATTAGTGCATTAGAGGCATGGTCATAGGTGATAGCTGCTTCCTGAGAGAGGCATGCACAGTCATACAGGAAGGCATAAATCTATGAAATGGGCACAGAATATTCTTGTAGTGCAGTAAGGACAAGATACCCCCCACCACCACTGCCCACCCCACCAAAAAATAAAAACCTTGTACTGATCTACTCACAGTTCTCCCAGGTGAGTTTCAAAACATTAAAAAACATGGATTTGTTTTGTTCCATCTCTGAATGAAAAAAAGAGTGTTCGTCATCTGATTAGGGGGACAAACAGGTTTGAAATATGGCAAATACTAGCACTATTCGTTTCATCGTCTTGAAGTCAACATCTTGTAAGTCTCTCTGGGTAAGAGCATCTGCTAAATGCTTAAAATGTAAATGTAAAAATGTCAAATGTCAACGCAGTGGCAGATGTGAAAAATCTAAACTCCTTATACATAATATTGACCTTTGACTGTTAAAAAACTGAAATAGCAAATGGAAAAATACATCAACCCCTGCCAAATGAAACATGCCTCTCACATGGAGAAGTTGAGCATTTTGTTGTCATTCACTGAGAGATGAATTACATGTAGGCCAACACCACAGAAAATCTGAACCAACAGGTCAGAGGTGCCGAGAGGCCATTAAGGTGAGGACAGTGATTGAGGTGTGACAGTGATGTGAAGACACCGCCAGCAAACCCTGTGTGCTTAACAAATTGCAGTTGATGGCAATGCAACAAACTTTCATGTTAGCTTGAGGTCAAAAGGGTTTATGAGAGTGCTATAAAAAAAAGCGGATTGGTCTTGCTTTGCTGTTCTTGTTGTTTTTGTGGACTTTTCTTAACAGTCGCGAGAGCGAGAATTAATCTGTCCGTCTGTCGCCTGATACATAAACCAAAGCCCGTACAACAGAGATTTAGAACTGCAGCTCTAAAAATACCGCACTGCCAAGCCCCAGCTCCTGGCTGCTGGCCACTTCAAAAGCGGAGATTCCTTTAATAGCATTGCCCAAGGGCGATGGCGACAGACCCAAAAATTAATCCCATTGTATTTTAAAAATGAAGCGAAAAAAAAAAAAAAAAAAGCCAAAACAGAGCGAGCGAATCGAGACCGACCTTCATTTCTATTTCGGTGCCGTGGATCTGCTGCGCCACGGTTTTGATGATTCCGATCACGATGTCCTGCAGTCCCTCCCGCTCCGAGTAGTAATGCAGGATGAGGTTGTTGCCCTTCTCGGCGTCCGTGCACCTGAAGGACGGCGCGCGCATGCCGGGGTAAATGGTGCCCAGGTGGTCGTGAAGAGCGTCCAGGTTCTAGAAGAGAGGGAGGCCGAAAACAAAACACTTCCCCAGGTTTCTGTTCCCCAAATATTGACATTATATAATAATACTGGTTCTGCTGATGACTTGCTGGTTCTCTGTGGCTCAGTTGGTAGAGCATGGTGTTGGCAACGCTTAGGTTGTGGGTTCAATCCCCACTGGGGCCAAATATACTGAAAATGTATGCATTCACTACTGTAAGTCGCTTTGGATAAAAGCATCTGCTAAATGGCATATATTATTATTATATAATAATACAAAAGTGGCCTAATCCTGTTTCTTCGTTGTCATTCTCATCCAGGAGTGCACAAGTACGGGTCTGGAGGGCCGCCGTGTTTACCGGTTTGTGTTCCAACCAATCACTTAACAACAATTGCTTAACTTTCTAAACAGCCGAATACACCAATGCTGGTTCACTCCTATATCGGACCACAGTAAAACCTTTTCACCAAGGATGCATGTGCAGTCTGCAGCTGTAACTCATTGCCTTATCAAAGATATCAGGTCAAGTATGTTATCAGCTGATCAAATAAATAAGAGCAGGAGTTGATGTGAAATCCTGAAATAGATCAGCCCCTGTTGTGCCCCCTTGGTAATCCCTTAAAACATATTTTTGGGGTAAAGAAAATCTGAAAATTACACGCAAATCCTAATTAGTTGAGGTGCTGAGCAGAGGGATCAACAATGAATAAAAGCAGAGCTAAAAACACTCGTAAGCTCCAACATACACCATTATTGTGTAAAACAGTCAACGTTACATTATTTGTAATTAAATGTTCACAAAAAATGTTCCATTGCAGAAACATACTATGTTTTTATACTATATTTGACCAATTCATTATTTATTATTATGTTATTATTATTATTTTATTATTACTTATTGAGGCTAAGAACCAACACAACATAATTTCCTTACAACACCACTGTGATCAAACAAGACATTTAATGAGATTATCTCAGTTTGGAGGAAAAAAAGAGACACAATCGAGGCCACATACTTGCAGGAACTCTCGAACATTGGATCCAAGCACACGCAGGATGGTATCGTAGCCAGATTCTTGGCAGAACTCAAAGAACATCTTCCCGAACATTTGCAGGATGTCACCCGCATCGATCTCTGTTCAGCGGATCATAAACAAAAGACAACAAATGGTTATAATTGCCCCTTCACATGCAGCAGTTCACCATCACATTTGCACACCATGACTAGCAACATCTTCTGCATTTCAGCAGCAGGAGGTGCGGATTGCAGGAAAAAGCACAGCATGCGCAAAAACTATATGGGTCTTTGTTCACGTATTGAACGCCATTACTTTGATCACTCACTTAGCACTTTACTGGCGGCTGCGACGAGGTCGTATGTTTTAGCGTCCTCATAAATGATTCTGACCAGGAACTGGCCCTCCACATCCAGCTGAGCTTCCTTCCTGGGGACATAACAAATGACAACGCTTCATCCAAATCCGTTTCAGCCTATCTCCTCCCGAGTCTTTTGTACATAAACAGGGCTTCCGTTTCTTTGCTTTAACGGACAAGGACTGAAAATGTAATCTTATCACGGGCAATTTATTTCTTAATAAACGATAAAACATCTAATTACAACATCGTGTGATACATCACCCTGAGACGGCGCACGTTTCAGTGGCAAAGCGTCTGGAAAATCTCGTATTCGCCGGGAAAATGTCTGCTTTATTTTGTGCGTGACCACGCAAACACCTGCCGTTTGTATTGTTGTAGCCCACAGTTTCGGGTTTGAGAGGGCAATAGAACAGAAGTGATGTCAGACAGTGATGTCAGTTGACCTATGGCATGGTGTTCCTGACCATGGCGGATGCGTTCCAAAATCCGCAAGTCCTCAGTGGTAGATGTAACAATGCACTGCAGTGTCCAGACATTCGTTCTGTTTTGCTTTACAACCAAAAATGGAAACATGGAAATCAATGCGACGTTTTCTAAACGCATAGCCAAATATTAGTAACTATTAATAAGAACAAAAAAAACCCATCATTGATATGAGACAAAAATAAAAACTGAAAAATGCAAGACTTTGGACACACAAAGCAGTAAATCCCTGAGACATTCGATGTGCAGAAAAAACACATTGTTAAAGATTAATCTTAATCTGTAGAGTTAATAGCAGCACGTTTGCTGAATCTCTCATGAACACATTGAGTAATCATTAGACCGAACTAAGCTGACTACACTTCTGAATGAGTTACAATTGATTATTTTTCAAAAGAAGACTTGGAAAATACAGAGAACCCAAAACATTTCCAATTGAAATCTTTGTACACATCACTATGATCTTTATGGTGTAAATTTGCTGTATGGAGTATACAACAGGCAGCACACCCACACCCAGCTCACTTATAAACAAACGTTGTTTATTTTAGATCTTTTAAATGAAATTAAAATAATGTGTAGATATCACAAGCTGAAGTCAATCCATCACCTTTAATCTACCTGTAAGGAGAAAACCTGAATAGTAAGACATATGTGAGTCAATAGTATAAAGTGGGGTAGTATAACATGGGGTTTGCAAAGCTAAAGCTAAATGGCTGTGGAATTATGGGCACACTGAAGCATGGTAGCATTGTAGTATAATGGATAGGAACCTGCTGGGCTTGTGTGACCTAAAGGTTGTCGGTTCAAGTCCCAGGTGGGGCACTGCCATTGAACCTTAAACACCTAAACTGAATTGCTTCAGTAAATATCCAGCTGTATAAATGGATTGTATGTAAAGAACATGTAAAACTGCATAAGACTGTCTGCTACGTTCCTTAAATCAGCTGATACAACAGGTGCTTGGCAATAATAAAAACGCAGCAGAAATGATCCCAGACACTGGTAGGACAACCCCAGTAAGAGGCCAGTAAATCACTCCCTGGGAGATTCAAACTGGGATCCAGACAGGTACTATTCTTTACAGCATTGTGGAAAGACTCGAGTGATTCCAGATTTATCTAGCTAGCTCGAAGAAAAGTAAAGAATTAATTATAGGCTTCTGCATTACAAATTGCCGTGTGCGGACAGGACCGTGAATGACATAGTTTTTAAAAGCTGTGGCGGAAAGGGAGAAAAAAAAATCTAATTTTACCCAGCTAATGAACATCGCTGCGGCAAATGCGACGTTTGATCTATCTGACCCAATGACTGTGTTGAACTACAAAAACAATATTGATTTTCTGGCCTGGCTAGCAACAGCATTCCTCTGGCAGGGGATACCACCTGAGCAAATGAATCCAGCTTAAAGTAAACATGTAGTACTCATTTTTCAATTGCGCATACCCCATTAAAAGAGCCAGAAACACTGCTAACCAAATGAGAGAATGAGCAATAATGCTATTAATCAAGCGGGCCTCATCGGCCGAGATAACATTTAAGCCCCGTGTGTTTCTCACGAGGTGACACTGTGCAGACTGCTCAAAACATGTTTATGTAAGAAGGGGCTGTGATCCTGCGCTTAAAAGCACTAGGTAAAGTCAAGTCTGGGACATGAAAAGATGTAAAAAGGAGTCAAAATAAACTTGACTCTCACTCGACGTTTGCGCACTTAGAGATGGGCCTTGTTTAAACAACTCTAAAACACAATGGGCCTCTTCTTGGGCCCTGTGGCAATGCTGCACTTCCTCTGTACATCTCTCTCCTCTGTGTATTTTTGGAGCATCAGCGTGGTCAGAACTGGGGGATGTTTACAGTAGCCCTGACTCAGCTATACCTCAAAGAGGCCTGGGTTATAGGCCACGGTTGCATACAGGTAACTGCCAAAATAAAGGAAACAGTCGAGTAAACGAAGGGCTCTTCCGGTGGCTCTGTTATGGAGTGGGGAGCATTTTCCTGGCATGGATTAGGTCGCCTGAGACAGCGCTTTCTACCACCATCAACCAAACACCAAATGATGGAATTTCTTGTGGAAGAATGGCGTTGCAGCCCTCCAATAGTTACAGACACTTGTAGAATCTATGCCAAGGTGCATTGACGCTGTTCTGGCAGCTCATGGTGGCCCATGATACTTTTTGTTGGTGTTTCCTTTATTTTGGCAATATATTTGTGGTATCTCTCGTCTTAGCTTGTGCTAATGCACATAAAGTGTCCACTGACAGACAGGTAGATGTGTTTACTGTGAGGGGAAATGGGAAAGAAATGTTGTTTTGTTTTACATTCGTACATGCCTCCTATAAAGAGTGCAGCTTAGAAAGGCCCTTCTTTTTTTTCTTTTTTTTTGATTTATTGCACAATTGCGGAGAAACATGAAACAGAAGGGGAAGAAACTGGCCGGTCAAAGTTAGTGTTTGCCTTAGGGAACGGCGTTCACTGCTACTGCCACAGTGCGGGCAGCTGTACAATCATTCTGACTGACTTCAGCTTCCATGTCTCCTTAGTTTTCGGGCTACATGGGCAACTGTATATAGTAGGCCCCCACAACAACAACAACAACAGCAAAAAACTTTGAGGAACGTTAAACTATCTATCTGTAAAGATTTATTACTGGCTGGCATGTAGGGGTCGAGCCAAGGGCAGCAGACCTCTGATGTTGCTTCAGGAGATTCCAGAGTCCGGAATACCTTCAAAAATCCCACACAATCGTAAACCGCCATCTTGGATCAGCCCTGCATGGCGGTTACTACAGCAACAAAATATGCACAGTAGACCCTTGCATGCATTGAATTTCATCATTCGCATCATTTCTTGAAAGACATTGTCTTTATCTTTTATGAATGCTTGTTTATGGTATAAACTGAATATTTACATTGCTTAAATGTGTAATCATAATTTCAAAATTATGTCCACGTAAATTATGTATTCATATGTATTTATGAAGCATCAATATCCCCCAGTGAGTATACCCCATTCATTATTTCATAAGTTCCTAATATTCTTGTTCTTTTGTTTTGATAACCTCAAACTAATCCTAAGAGTAGTAAAGTTAGGTTTAAAAAAAGTGGAGCTGGGGAAGTAACACACTGTTAATGACACGTTTATGAGAAAGCATGTTTTATCAAAGACTTCTGTGTAACACTTTCAAGGTATACTGTAATGTACATTAGTTTATTATGTGCAACAGTCTATATATTTTTTTAAGTGTTTTTTGCTGGTCACTTTAAAACGGGGTTTGAAACTCACTTGATGTCTTCCCAGATTTCAGGCCCATAATTTCTGAGTACCAGAAGTTCCAAGGCGTGATTGACAAAACCATACTGCAAAATTAACGAGAGACACGTCGGATAAATAGATAGCAATGCATTTGGGAACGAAATCGTGTTTAATCTATGACCGTGTGCATGTGAGAGAGGGAGGAGGGTGAAGGTGGAGGGGATGTAAATCGCATCCAGTCTATTGCACACGCTACACACAAACATAGATAGACATCGTGTAATGTATCCTTGCAGAGAAGACACGGCTCAACTATAGCATTGTTTGATCATCAGTAATATGTTTACTCTACAGATTAATCAGGACTAAATATACATGGCTAGAGGAGATGATATTTTCTTATCAAGCGAATCGCTGATAATTTACCAGTGCGTGATACTCTCGCGCAATAAACACTGTCGCGCGCTAGATACTAGCTAAAATAACGGCTGCGCCGCGCTGCGAAATGCAATTCGAGGAGCTTACGTACCATGTTTTAAAAACGAATTATTCTTCTCGATTCCCGTTAGCCGCAAGACGCCACTGCTTGTCCCTGCTAGGAGGGGTACCACTATCCTTGTAAATATTTCTGCAGTGATTGGCGTGAGCCGCCTACAATGGCTGGTCAAGGACGCCGAAAAGCGCTGTTTCGGTAACCAATGAGATTAAAAAGAAGGAGGAGCGTGCGGCGCAAGATAACGCCGTAAACATTTTGATAAATGTTGACCTTTTCCATGTACTGTTGCGCACATGGGAATAAATTGTGGATACATTCGGAAAAAAACAATGAAGTAATATTTTGGCAAGCATACATCGCATGACAAGTACAAACTATGTCAGATGGAAGCCAACCCGTTTCTTTCTCAGCAATGGTTGAAGTTTATGTCAAAAAGGTCGCTGAATTTTATCATTTTCTCTTCAGTGTGTGCCAAAAGTGTGTTCGTAATTGCAAATTATTTTATGACTTTTCATACGTTGGGGGATCTGACTCATTGAGCTATTAAGGGCAGTATTTAATCTTCTTTTGGAAATTAAACATCTGTTTACCTGACACGATGCTAAATGTAAGTTAAATGTAGCCTAGTTAAATTAAGTGGCCAACTCTCATGTTGTATGGGTTTGATTAAATTCTGCTTGACGTTTCAATATTCTGCTGCATTTTCCTTTGATGGTATGATCAGTTGGTAGAGAACGTTTATGTAGCCTTGTATTTGATCTTTTCTCTCTCTCTCTCTCTCTCTCTCTCTCTCTCTCTCTCTCTCTACGGGCGCGCACACACACACACACACACACACATATATATAGCCTACATAATATTAGAGAAGCTAGGCCTTCACAAAGATTATCAGCACAAAGATGTCCTCTTCCTCTTTGTACATTTTTTTTAGTGTGTAGGCGATATAAAGTTGTCAAAGGATGACTTATTAGAGTTGAAAGAGCGAAGAGAAACATTTGCGCTATCGTCATGCGCCTCAGCGGGAACGCGTGTCAGATCGGCCACCGATGACAGCGTGCCTCTCCGTGAGTTATCTCTGATTTACGGTCGGGGGATGCAGAGAGCGGCTGCACAGTGTGTCACTGATACAGTTCACCTCTTTCGCAGGAAGGAAGTTCGGCCGGGCTCGCGCTGGATATGTGAAGTGCGTTGTAGCGCTTTACCTAAACACACAGCCGTGTTGTGTTTAACTGGCATATCAGCACGACGATTCGGTTGACAGCTACTGCGAAAATACACTGAAACCCCGTCTAAGGCATGCGAATGTACAGTCGGTACAGAATGGACATCTGTAGCCTGCAGTCGGAGAAAGACACATCGTGTGGAGATGTATCCTGGCAAACTGTGTGATACACTGTACAGGGCATTCAATATAGGGGTCCTCACTGTACTACCATAAGGTTTTAATTTAAATCTTTTGATCATTATTGCGTATTTATTTATTTATTTATTTATTTACTGTCTTGTTTATCGGTGTGCAATTTGTAAATCAAAGGCTGTTATCTCTACCCGGAGTTCCAACTGCAAACCTTGCTTACCTCACCTTCCCATAAATCCCCCTGAATGGTCCCATTATAGTCCCCTTAGTCTCCCATATGATGAGTTGCTAACACAGCCTTGACGCAATGTTCTTAAAATTTAGTGATCGCGAAGGGTATATTTCTGGTCCAGTAAAACAACTGTAACAAAGGAAACCGTTTGTCAATTCCATAACGGTTGCGTTGACGCGTTTGCGCTTCACCCCTTCCGAATTAAAGATGAAAACGCACAGGATGAGATCAATCTCAGACACTTCGATGTCTTCCAAAGACTTAGATCAATCAGCACATAGTTCATGTTTCTAAAACAGCGGGTTTTTTTATTCGTTTTATGTATTCGCTCCCTTGGTGACAGTCAGCAGAAACACAGACCCTGTGCATTGAGCCGCTTAGTGAGTTCCGTTAAGTGGAGCTATGGCAAATGTAACATCAATGCCTCTTCAACAAAGAATCCATCTCTCTCAATATAAACACTTTGGCCCCAGTGAACGGGGAATCTTGCAAATAAGTCCTCATAGATCCTTGCTGCCCTCAGGGATTCCTCACTGCTAACGCTAAATTACAAATGGTTTAGCCTAGAACACAGGACATTCTCAGTTTGTTGCCCAGGGTCTGCTGTTTATACAGCATGCCAATTAAGGTATTGGACATTTTAGACAAGTGCCATTGTCCCTTTGAAGTGCTGTACAGAGCCACAACTGGAAAAGCTCAATAATTTTCTTTAACGAAGTGTTACAGTGTTCTACAACTATCAGGTTTTTATATGTGCATTTCTATTTGCATGATTTACATATATATCTGTGTGTGTGTGTGTGTTTGTGTGTGCAGAAAGAGAGATGTTATTGTGCTTAGTAGTCTATTGAAAAAGGACTGTGTTTGCTACTTGCCTTTGTTTTCTGTGCATACCTGTTGTAATGTTTAATCAAACACAAATTTTCTACTTGTCACAAACAAATCCACCCGTACACTGTATCTGCGCCATTTACCCCCTACATTACTCAAAGTTGTACCACTCATTTTATATGTCTCATGGTGATTGGTCAGAAAGGATGGTTGGTTAGTTTTGGTTTGAAGTTGTTGATGATTGGTTAATATAATATATGCCGTTTAGCAGTTTTTATCCACTTTTATCCAAAGCGACTTACAGTAATGAATGCATGCATTTCTCAGTATATGCAGTCCCAATGGGAATCAAACCCACAACCTAAGCTTTGATAGCACCATGCTCTACCTACTGAGCCTCACAGAACAAGAAATCACCTTGAGATGATAGGTAATTGGGCCAGACCATAATAGTATAACAGAGGGCAAATACTACCTGGGCCAAGCCCTGTCCAAGGAACCACCTTCAAAGGTAAACACTTTCATTTTGTTGTCCCCTGTAGCACTAGGGTCACAGCATACGCTGGGGGTCTAGTTTTTGTATGTTTCACCGTTGTATAATTGTATTCCTTTTACTCCTGTGTTGGTATCAGTCTTTTCTGGTATGACACTTGAGAATCTAAGTAGGAAATAATACAGAATTGAAGAGTCTGTTTTGTGGGTATTGCCATTTTTCTTGCACTGTGGTTTTAGCAACAGGGCTATATATCTGCCAGTGTTTGCAGGTGGAGAGGCACTTGCAGTCTGATTACTAGGCCAGTTGTGAAGATGATGAGTATTTTCATCATGTGGAATCGAAGCCTCTCTCATTTTTTTTTATGGTACACCAATTTGCCTCGCAGTAATTATACGGCAAGGTTAAACCATCACAATAAAGTCAATGGTCTCTTTTCAACGAGTCATCAACATATTTTTGTCTGTAAGATGTTCAAGGTGGACATATATTGCCTTTTTTTTCATTATTATTTTTTATTTTTTATTTTATCACAGCAATGATTTTAATGTCTGACATTGTACAGCCTACCTTTTGTTTACGTCCCCACAGCTGCATTAGAAGTTGCTTCTCAATTTGACGTGAAATGTGTGGGGAAAAAAATAATGTCATTAAAGTGATGTATGTTAGGACATATCAAGGGCGTGACCACATGTTAAATATTGGGGGGGGGGGCATAATGAAAGGGAATGTCTTACATCTGCAAATTATTTGGGGGGGACAGACATGACTGTTTTGAATATTGGGGGGGCATGTCCCTCCCCCCACCTATGGAACATAACACAGTATAAGATATATGGATATGGTTACATTTGAAAGGAAATGCCGCAGTATTACATGTTCCGTTCAAATGTAACACGCCGTCATGTCTGGTAGAGAGTGAAGCAAAATTGATTGTCTGGCACATGTAAATATGTCTCCAAGATAAACTCCTGTCATCCAAGAGAAATCCTGAGGGTAAATAATACCTCTTGATTACAAGTAAAATAAAGAGCGATCATAAGCATCCTGAAGATAATGGCTAGCATTGTCACTGTAGAGCACGAAACACGATTCCACTGAATACGCCCCTCCCCCGGTATTGTTAGGTGGGCGTCTAAATATAATTTACTGTCAACTGTGTAATTCACATGCTCCATTTCAGTGGACAGACTACAGAGATAAGAACTAGTACCATTGTTTCATAATTCCATCCACAGCAAGACCAGGGAGTTATTTCTATGCTTTGCTCATTTTTGAAAGTGATGAAAACTCTGGACTTTGGCATGTAGATACCATTGAGTTGCCTGCAATCTTTTCAGGTAACTACTGGCATTTTAAGTTCAATTATTAGTTTAGACATTTAAATTACCATTCTATTATCATCCACGAGATGAAGAAAAATTCTAAAATGTTCTGCAATTTGGTTGATTTTGTACAAATGCCACCATTACGATTAAGCAACCCAACTATTATCATAGTTTATCTGGTTTGCAACAACTTTTGAAATCTAAGTGAGCGAGAGTTTGTGAGTTAGCCCACGAGAAAGGTTTGTGAGTTAACCAATGAGCACGTACACAGGTCAGACACAAGACACCTGATCACATTTAATCACAAAGTTTATTGTAGCTCAGTTACAATGCAAAAATAATAACTTTAATAAATGGTTACAGGGAATACTCATTCCTTGTGGTCTAGCTATGTGGCGATATCACAGTCAAAGGGCATTCCGCAGAACCCACTGTGCAATATTAAAACTATAGCATGAGTGGTTGCGTGGATCTAATAGTGTGCAGCAGAAATTTACGAATAGTTGATTTGCCCATTTACCAATTTCACACCTGCATTATCAAGATTTCCATATCACCTCAACAGGTATGCATATAGCGCTGCTTCTCAGTGGTCATCGACCCTTGTCCTGGAGGGCCACAGGGTGTTGCTGGTTTTCATCGTTCATCACTTAATTGATCAATTAATGCAGTTGATTATGCAGTTAACTCGCCTGACTTCTCGGGTATGAAATAGTTGCTGAATTTAAGGTGACCAGCAGATCCTGTGGCCCTCCAGGGCAAGGGTTGAGGACCACTGGTCGACACTACGCTGTATTTGTCCCCCCCTAACCCCCACCCTTTGTGAAGTTTGCATCACGGTATCAATGTCCTTCTGTGCTCAGTCGTTTTCAGGGCCGCTGGCTTGTTGAACGAATGCTTCTAAGAAGTAACAAATACCAGGAATGTCTGAAGGGAAGTTCGGAGGCAGATCTTGTCTGGTCCTGGGAATGAAGCTGAACTCTGGACGACCTTGTAGCAGTCTGAAAAAAAAGCAACATTTTTTACAAAATTAATTAAAAGAATGATTTCTCATGCCCCATAATGCTAACCGCTCCTGTCCTCTATTTAGTATTTATCACTTCACGAGTAAACCAATGGGGCCAGCCATGTAAATGATTTAGTTTTAAGCTCTTCGCCTTAAGCACTCTCTAAAGCATCAAGCATTCGGATGTTAAAGCAAAAGAAAAGCACACTGATAGTTTGAAACAGAGGTCAAACAGAGGTCGAAAGTGGAACAAGACGTTAGAGTTTGAAAATGTGAGGCGCACGTCTTCCAAGACGACAGATGGTGCAGAGAGTACGTGGCAGGACTTGATTTGTGCGCAGGTTTTAGTGTAGGATTTATCATAAGGACATTAATTGCCACACTACATATCCAAAATGTTTAAGTGGGAGATCCCCCCCACCAGAGCAGATGTTAAAGACACATGTTAAGTATGGCCTGTACCTACTGGAGCAGCCACAAGCCTCTAGCCAAATATACCTAGGCTCCAGTCCAGTATTCTATGACTTGCCCACCAGACGAATATCCAACCTCAAAACAGCTACACTCACTTGTTTGTAATACATTAGACACTCCATTTTCTCTGCTTTTACATCTGTGTGCAATCGACTGCTGATGGGTATTCTGTATGTCAGTGACTGTTGATGTGTATTCTGTATGTCAGTGACTGTTGATGTGTATTCTGTATGTCAGTGACTGTTGATGCATAGTTTTGTATGTATGTACATATATCTGGATGTATGTACACAACTGTATGTTTTTTTTTCTTCCTAAAAGTCATTTATGTATCCCAGGACTGGACGGAATTTATGTACCCCAACAACTGTTGCTGAGTGGTCCATCCTGATCAAAATAAATTGAAATTGAAACTGACTGACCAACCTGTGTGTGGTGGGGCTGACGTTAATTTTCCCAGGAAAGCTGCAGGACTCAAATTTGTTGGCCAGGGTGACGTTGTTACCAAAGAGGCAGTAACGAGGCATTTTGACTCCCACCACACCAGCAAGCACAGAGCCGGAATGGAGTCCAATTCGCATCTGACAATGAAAAAATATATATGAAAAACACCACAAATTATCCAAGCACACAATCCGTAAAGGTGTTTGGCTTTTCCTTCCTGGCTATAAAGAGGTGAGCAGGAAGGCTCAGGTCTGGGATGAAGGGATATTTGAATACAGACAGCCAATCCAGACAAATATTGAGGGATAAAAACAGTGGCTACAGAGGAGGACCACCTTCTGCTCTGATCTATGGAAGTGGAAAAGTCAGTGGGTTAGTGACTATATTAGTTTAGAGCTGATCAAAAAAATCCTGTTAACATTCTTAAAAAAATGCAAAAAATGTCAGTATATTAATAAGAGAATGTCAATGCTCATTCCTTCTAAGCTTCTAAACTACTTGTTTACAGGCTCTGGGCCCTGTCACTGACAGAGCCAGAACACATTGCAGGCCACAAATGCAGTTGGTTTGTAGAAATATGGGCATTTTGGAGAGGGAAGAGAGAAAATAATGAAATGACAGTATAGGGACGAGGGGACTTCGGTGTCAGCACTGGCCCTGATTGCGATCTGAAAGGTTGCTATTCACATCGCAGACGACATAAATTATATTCAGCATACATTTTCAATACAACCTGAACAAGCTTCAGCTGCAATGAGTAATTAATTAGCGAAAACACTGGAAAGGTCATTTATTCCCATACTAGGGGAATAAACTGTATTCAGCATACATTCTCAATAAAAACCTAAACAAACTTCATCTTTAATTAGTCATTAATTTGCAGAAACGCCGGAAAGATAATTTATTCCCATGCGGATGGGAATAATGGACAGTCAGAGTAATGGGAGAGGGCACCGGCAAACAAAAATAGGGATGCAAGATGCAGCTGCTCATTTACAGGGAATGTGGAAAGCATCCTGATTGGTCGGCGCACAGTCACATTCTCGCATCAATTACAGAGGCATTTCCTGCTCCTTTGCGCTCGGCGGCGTGTGTGTCAGCGTCATTAAAATGCCTAAATATATTTGGGCATACCTTCATTCGATCCGCACATTTACACTGGCGCTCGCCAACTGCGATCCTTAAAATAGGATTTCTCTGTCCCACATAATAACGTAACAAATGATTGAAAAATGATTGATTTGTGAAAAAATATTCAAACTGGGACAACGCTAACTAAAAATAACATTACCGATCTAAAATGGCACATGCTTCCTCATGCTGTTATTTAATCATCATTATTTTATCTATTTGGCTGAGTGAATGCCTTTTTCCCAAGCTAAGTCAGATAGCTTACATACAGTATGTATGCATCATCCATTAACACAGCCAGGGTGTCTATCAAAGTAATTCAGCTACCCTGCTCATGGACAAAATCCTATTGCGGCGCGTTGCCTTTCACACGCTATAAGGATGGCCATTCAGCTCCAGGCGGATTTCACTTATCTGTGCGTTACAAACCCAGCTTTAAAGCGAAGGGAGATTTCAACGTAGCCACTGCACGCCACGAGTCTGGTCGCAAGCTAGACAGATACATTTATATGCATCTCGCAAGTCCCTGCGGACAATCACGGGCAGGAGGATGTGATTGGCCAATTTATGTTGATGTTCTCATAAGATGCTCTGAGATGCTCCCCTCGGGCCGTGAGAACTGTGCTATCAGCAGTCACAGCAGGGCTTGCCTCTTCCCCATGCTCCTGCCTCTGCCAAGAGAAACAACGCAAACGTCTCCGCGCAACATTAAGCAAGCTCAAAGTGAACAACAGCCTCAAATGAGAATTAATTCAGCTCAATTAAAAACAATTTTTTCAGATCATTCGGGACTTCCATAAATGGCAATTTATTCATTTACGGAACATGAAAGATGTTTCTGAAAGTGGATTCTGCGCTCCATATTGAACTCCACTCGTGCTGACATCCAGTAATGCTGTTATATTTTATTTAAAATTGGGAGGGGGTGGCTAAGAAAAGGCATATTTCTTCCATGGCATTGCAGTAATTCAACAAACTGCAGATATTACATCAGAAATGCAACTTAATTTGACAGTGGACCAACCGATGTTATGCTTTAGACAAACCCATGGTGTCTGAGGTTTCAGAAATATAATGACACTGGATATTTTTAGGAAAAAATTGTCTGACGAATCACAGCATGTACCATTTGATTTGAAAACAGCACATTGTATGCATTTGAAAGACAATAATAATGAATGAATGAATGTTAGCACAACTAAATGTTCTTTGTTTTTCTGTGCTTTTAAATCTTTATTCTTCTCTACTGATACAAAATGTAAGTGTTAATAGTGTGCACAACACTATGAAGGATTCTACTATGAGGACTTCTAGGACAGATGCAATCTAACTACAGTGCGTCCCTAACTTTGATTGACAAACTTGTTGTAAGTGTTATTGTTTTCCTCATCGAAAAACTCTACTTTTGGACAACATACTTTTGTGTTCATTTCAGCAAACCCGTGTTCATATTGAACATATTGTGTAATCCCCCCTTGCCTCCCCCAAAGTCTTGGAGAAAGTGCATTGGGGTTAGACCAGACAGGGGCCCAGCATTACTTCCAAAGCAAAGCCCTACTGTCCTTTTATTTGCTTACGCCTCGCCAAAATACCAATTTTTGTACAAACCAACTGCATTTGTGCTTTTTAATGTGTTTTTGCATGTTCGCTGTTCTGCTGCATGTAAGTGAATCCCAGCTGGGTTGAGAATGAACAGGGAGATTGTGTAAACCATTACTTTCCCCAAAATCTCAGAAAAGGTCACTGACAGCAGTTCTCCGTACGTAATTACTTCTGCTATTAGCAATGTTGTCAGGTTGTATGTTTTGGCTTTCAATGAATATTTCTTTTTTTCCCAAAAAAGGTAAGGTTACTGAATTACATGAAATGTAATTAAACACTGCACACTGTGCTCTTGGTGATTGACAGCTATGCACTTGGTCTATTGAACATCTTTTCACTGTTGATTTGTGCTGTTGAAATGATGTCAGCAACACTTTCATACATAGAAGGAAAACTGTATATGCTTAATCAGTTCCACAGGTTATACTTAAATCTGTATTTCGTGTGTATTTTCACATGAAAGTTCTGACATTTCTGGGGTGATAATATGGACCCAGAGCCAGCACAAAGTCATTGTGAATATTAGAAAGAGTGAGAAATGAATAGCATGTGAAGCTTGTATTTGATGTGAGTGGGAGGAGCTGGTGTGACACTGACCTTGATTGCCTCCCCGGTCGGGGTCCTGACCTCGTTTGACAGCTCCATCATCTTCAGGGCCATCAGAGCGATCTGCGCCGCGTGAGTCTCGCTCTCCTTGTGCAGGCCGCCCGCCACGCAGTACGCATCCCCGATCGTCTCCACCTGAGGGGGCAGAGGGACGTGACCCACAATGCACTGCACCACAACAACAACTCTTTTTCTTTTCTTTTTTCAGAGGGAGAAGAGGCTGGAGAGCATACATTCAACTACCCACAATGCACTGCAGGATGCACCTTTGTTCTATTTTTGTCAAGCACTCAGAGGGAGAAATACCACAGTTGACGAATTCCTTACATCTAAAATAAGCTTGTGATGTTGTACGGGTAGGGGGTTCGGGGGGTTGGGGTGGAGGTGGGGGCGAGGAGTGTATTTATCTTTCAGCCGCCAATAACATTTTCTAAAATATAAATATGATTCACAAACAAGAGCGCACAGCTGAAAGCCGTCTGGCTGAGAAGTAAAGAGCTATTTTTAGACCCAGCTGCGAACGTTCTGCAGAATCCTAACCTAACCCCAACCAGCGCTCTCTGGATTTCTCACACTTCACTGGAAGGTTGATCGCACAACACGGTTAAGCTGTTAATCCCAAGCGACATGCCGATTATGTGTGTAGGGCTCTTATCAGATTGGCACAGTGGGCAGCGATAATGCCAATTTAGTCACGGCCCCATGGTGCAGGTACCATCTGCAGAGACTGGAAACTGGAATCGGAATCAAAATTTACCCTCGACAGGACCATTATTCAATGTCCGTTTTCCACAAATACCCTGTATCATACAATTCACAATTTCTCTCTCTCACCTAAAATGATGACAAAAGCAGCCTGTTGACAAAAGTCCTTTGCTTTTAGCACAGTAAAAGGGGCAGATGGCTGGTCCTTATTTTAACTGACACACTTATTTATCCCTTATTAACCAAGAAAAAAGGTGAGTTGAGTAATAATTCAACACTTACCGTATGTAATAGTTTAATATCAGCTCTATAAAACATTATGTACCATCTAGAATTGTGTAGTGCTTAGTTGCCAAGGTATATGAAGCCATGTTAAAGACCTCCAGTGGCTTTTATGCCTTAGAGTTTAGCCAACTCATGGTTACCTTATTTAAACCAACGTACCACTCTGTCACAGATATTAAAATGACTGTAATTGATGACTGTAAGACATTCAAACTGTAAAATCCCAAACTATTATCCCAAAAATATTATTTTCCCTGATGATAAAAAAAAACACACAACATTACATTAAATACTATTAAAATGCAGCTAGTTTTACACGCGGACAGCAGGGCCAAGGGCCCCCCGCACGCTCACCGCACCTTATATATGTCCAGCTCTCCGCAGTGGTGGTCGAACCTGGTGTAGAGCTCGTTCAGCATGGTGACCACCTGCATGGGCGTGCAGAGGGAGCAGACGGCCGTGAAGCCCACCAGGTCCGAGAACAGCATGGACACGTTCTCAAACTTCTTGGCCTGCACCAGCTGTCCCTGCCACAGCTGCTGGGCCACAGCCCCTGGGAATATGGTGAAGAGGAGGTCCACGGTCCTCTTCTTCTCCTCCTCCAGGGCCAGGTGGGCATGCTCCAGTGCAGCCTGGAGAACACAGGACCAGGAGAACATAAGAATGCATAAGGACAAGAGCATATGCCTTTCTAGGCCTATCTAGGCTCATCATTTATCTATAGTCTAGAGCGGGGGTGTCCAATCTTATCTGAGAAGGGCTGGGGTGGGTGCAGGCTTTTTTGTTCTAGACCAGGACTACAAAGCCCGATTCAGCTAATCGACAAATCACGCTCTTCAATCAAGACCTTGATTCGTTGAATCAGGGTTGAATTAGCGCTGCAGTGGAACAAGAACTTGCACCCCCACCAGCCCTTTTTCAGGTAAGATTGGACACCCCTGGTCGAGAGCATTGATGGGCAACACTGTTCCTGGAAGGCCAGTGTGTATGCAGGTTTCTGTGTCCAACAATTTACCCTGGCTCAATTAGCAAGTTAGCTGCATACACCAACACCGGTTCAGTTGTGGATTAGAACACAGTAAAACGTTTCAAATAGGGACACAAGAACAGTCTTCAGCTATAATTCATGAGCTTATGAAGACATTTAGCTAAACTGTCAGACCACATACATGGCTAGGCTAATAAAATTATGAACAGCAGAAGTTATCATGAAATCTAGAAACAGACACGGCCCTCCTTGCCCATCCCTGATCTAGAGAGTATCCAGCAGTGCATATAGTCTGAACTTGAACACCTCAATGGTCTCTGCCTCTACTTCTTGACTTGTGGTTCCACACATTGACAAGACTCTGTGTCAAAAGAAAACTTCCTGGCACACGCTCTCAAAAATAAAGGTACGATTAGGGTACACTTTTGTTTCTCAGGTTACAAATGTGTTCATTGTACCTTCAAAGGTACACATAAGATCCTTCATGATATGGGATTTGTGCCTTTTCCCAGTGAAAAATGCACAAACTGAGGAAAGGTACAGACATGTACCAAGGTAGGGTAATGAATCCTCATTCACACTGGCAGCCATATTGAGATGAAAATGAACACAATATTTTTCTCGCAAGGGTAAAATTATGTCCTTCTGACTAAATGTACAATTCAGCACCCTACAGGGGCACTGCCACAGTGACAAGCATTTGCACTCTAATAGGTACGGCGTGATACCTTTTTTCTGAGAGCGCAGGTGATAAATGAGTTAAAGGTAAATTTGGCACTGGCCTTGGCCTTGCCCAGCCTTTTCTTCAGGCCATCCTGGGCCCTGGTCTGCTCGCCCACCAGGACCACGTCTCGCAGGGCGTTGTGGATGGGGATGTCCGAGAGGTAGAGGCCCCGCCCGGTCAGCTCCTCCAGCGTGTCCACGCAGGGCGAGCCCAGGAACATGATGCTGTTCGACTCGGAAATGAAGATCATTTGTCCCTTCAGGTCCATGAGCTTGGGGCGGAAGGGGGTGGCAAATGGTGGTAAAAGGTTTGAGTAATGAAAAAATAACAAGTAAGGTTGAATATGTGATTTTGCTACTTGATGATGAACTGTCATTGGTGAATATGTAGAAATAGTGACCAATTGGGGGAGCTTCTCTGTCATTCGTGGCGTGATCCGTTCACGTTCAGAGAAACCAAGGCAGTCCACCTTTTATCTGTGCTTTGCTGTTTTTTTCATGGGCAATCTCTGCAAACTGCATGGATGCATACAAACTGTGACATTTCTTTGAAATAATTTGAAAGCTATAAAAATGGATTTACATTCACAGTCCAAAACTGCTACTCTGCACTGCACACGTACTGCCACTAATCAGCAAGGAGATGGCAAGGACAAAATATAAATAAAATAAATATGTAACATATTTATGAGAGAGATTGTTTTATGAGAGAGTCTACTCCAGGGACTGTAAGACACCAGCCTTTTTGGGTATAGCATTAGACAACGTGCAGCCATAATATTTCATTTAAATTTGCATATACTGTATATTGTATTATGTTTGGAAGAAATACGCCGATAAAACATCCGCCCTCCATCGTATTCTCTTTGGACAGACGTCATGAACTCACTTTCCGAAGTAAAAAAGCGAAACCACTGCTGAGTGCATCTTGTGATTGCCTACTAATCTGGCCATCCTGGGAGTGCATTCTGTCTGCATCGCCAGTCAGCTCCCCCCAAGGCAATCTCCACGCAGACTCAGCTCTTTAATTGATTAAATAAATGGGTCCTAGGTTTCAATCCAACTGCCCTCAAGTGTCAGCAATGAATTTCTGCAAATGTTATTTTTTAGTCCCAGATTAAATCCACCTGCCCTTAATTGTGAGTAATGCATTTCTGCAAATGTATTTTTTTTTGCATGTTCTTATGCAACACTACGGTTGGTCAAATTAACGTAATGTTGTGTGATAAATGGAAATTAGACAAGTTGTTGCTTGGCCCTTCACAGGTTTCCATGCCAAATGTCTATGATTGTGTTGCATCTATGTGTTACATTGCAGCATGACCAAGCGCTGACGGTAATTCAAATTTCAGTGCAGGTTATGTAAATGAACATTCATGAGAAATTCAGGAACATTTGTATTATATTCTTGCCTATACTTGCCTTACAACCTATGGCATATTTTATTTCACTCATCAAAATAATGACATACAAACAACTAATCAGGAGGAACAGCGCTCAGCTAAATAAACACGTCACAATAATGTTACATTTAATTGGCATGTTAGTGACAGACCAGAAGTGATGGCCATAACCATATTATCAAGCACTTTGCAAGAAGCAAAATGCCTGCCATACCATGTGACCCCTATGGCAGCAAAAAAATATTTTACTGACATCTGACTTTCACCTAGTAAATGTGTGACAAAAACTGAGCTGAACAGAACTCTGGGAATTGTACTTACAGGTAAATGCCAAAATAAACAAAACACTTGAGTAAATTAAGGGTTCTGGTGGCTCTGTTACGGTGTGGGGTGCAAACTGACATGGTTTAGGTCAACTCAACCCCTTAGAGGGCAAAGTAAACACCAATAAATACAAAGCCATTCTGAGTGATCACCTTCATCCTATCGTGAAGCATTTCTCTCCTGATGGCAGTGGTCTCTTCCAGGATGACAATGCCCACATCCACAGAGCACGAGTGCTCACTGAATGGTTTGATGAGCATGAATACGATGTAAACCATATTCCATGGCCGTCTCAGTCACTAGATCTCAGGATCTGATCCTGAGAAAGCGTTTTCCACCACCATCAACAAAACATTAAATGATGGAATTTCTCATGGAAGAATGGCGTTGCATCCCTCCAAGAGATTTCCAGACACTATACCAAGGTGCACTGCAGCTGTTGTGGCTTGTGGTGACCCAACGCTCTATTAAGACACTTTATGTTGGTGTTTCCTTTATTTTGGCAGTTTCCTGTATGAGCGTCAGAAGCAAGACTCCAAAACACTGGTTCCCAATGGTTTAGTGTACACTGTGGGGCAACTAACTACATTTTCAGCCTGCATTTAGAATATCAATTATAGCATATGCACACCCAATCTCAGGGTCTAACCATGAGCTCATGAATAGCACTATATGGGGCGTGTGTAAAAATGCATTGAGAGTCATGTTGAGCGCCAGCTCCAAAACTAGTAATATGTAAATCACCCGATCTTTCCCATTATTCAAACAATGCTTCAAACAAATTGAGGACGGATGCGGTACACTGTAGTATTGGCATGGAGATAAAAAGAGAAGGAAAAAAGAAAAATTTACTTCCACTGCCCACCACTTGGAATAACATACGTCATTTAGCCGACGCTTTTATCCAAAACAACTTACAGTAATGAATGCATACATTTTTCAGTACATGTGGTCCCAATGGCAATCAAACCCACAACCTAAGCATTGCCACCACCACACTCTACCTACTGAGCCACGCAGAACCACCTAAACTTAATACTTTTTCTGGCTACTGTTTAATTTTAAACCGGCCTTAAAGCTCACAAGATACTTTTATTAGTATGTCATTACCACTCTATAAAGCATTCATAAACATTATGCAACAACATGCGGAGCTAAATGATGTCTGACCTAGAGTGATATGGCATACATTACATAAAATAATTAAACCATGCAGGTGAAAATGTGTGGTATGTCACTTTACGTTGCCTGTCATAAACCACAGGATGTGCTTATAACTACTTCATAAGGTGGTCAAGTCATTAAATGTGTCATGTTTGTTTTGTTTGATGAAGCTCTTGTGAATTTGGTGTGTGTGTGATTGACCCTGGTCGAATCTTAAATACAGTCAACATTAAGGCAACTCTTTGAGTAAATGAGGGGTCCTTTAAATGGAAGCAGTGCCCCGAGTGTCGGTTGGGGTACCACGCCCAGTACCGGCAGATAGGCCTGGCCCTCCCCTTCTCTATGACACTCCTAGCCCAGGCCAGGGCTGTTTGAGCGTGTCCCCTGGGTTACCAAGGTCTTGCCTTAATTTTGGCAGTGTGTGACTCACAGGTAGGGACCAAGAACATGCTGTTCTTTAAAGTTTTATTTGTCTGTGGTGAAAAAGAAGGAAAAATGACTGCATTCATAAGAACATTAGAATACATAATGACGAGAATGGGCCGTTCGGCCCATCTAGGCTCGTCATGTCCTAATCTAAAGAGTATCTAGTACTATATCTAGCCTGGACTTGAATAGCCCAAGTGTTTCTGCCTCTACTACCTGACCTGGCAAGCTGTTCCAGGCATTGACAACTCTCTGTGTAAAGAAAAACTTCCTAATATGCCATTTAGCAGACGCTTTTATCCAAAGCAACTTACAGTAGTGAATGCATACATTTTTCAGTATATGTGGCCCCAGTGGGAATTGAACCCACAACATAAGCGTTGCCAACACTATGCTCTACCAACTGAGCCACACAGAACCACCTAATATCTGTGCGGAATTTGCCTTTAACTAATTTCCACCTGTGGCCTCTTGTTCTGCTGACCCCACTTATCTTTAAAAATCTTTGGTATTTCACTTTGTTAATCCCTTTTAGGAATTTAAAAACCTCAATCAAATCCCCCCTAAATCTCAGTTTGCTAAACTTAAATAGATTGAGTGCCCTAAGTCTATCATCATAACTTTTACCTTTCATACCAGGTATCAGTTTAGTTGCCCTTCTTTGGACTTTTTCAAGAGCTTCTATATCTTTCTTGTAGTGCGGTGCCCAGAACTGCACACACAATTCTAAGTGAGGTCTGACAAAGGCATTATAAAACATTAACATAACTTCCTTTGAAGTCCAGCTGCACAGTAATAAGTCTTCCATTCCATCCCTGTACTGAACCACCTTATTAAACCATCCCTTGGCCTGGATTCAATCAACATTTGTCCTTAACTTTGACCAGCTATGAAATTCAAGTGTTTTTTTTCTTTACTTCTTCACAGCCACAGCTTTGGCAGGTTCATTTTTTTGGAGTGAAGGAGAGATTGATTGAATCCAGGTCGTTTTCTTGGTTTAACATGCGCCCCCCCCCCCCCCGCCCCGGTTCTGAGAGGGAACACTGGAAACCCGGCCGGGATACAGCGATCCGGGACAGGAGTTGAGTGGTCCTGCGAGAGCGTTTGATGGGTGAACCGTCCCCTATGTTTTGACATTCAGATCCACTCTCATCCGGGATAGTGCTGCCTTCTTCCTGCAGAAGTGCTCGCTTCCAACCACTGTTTTGTGCTGATTGATAGCTTTGTACGCAACTCTGTTTAAATTCAAGTCCTATTTTTAGCCAGACCTAAAACAATTCTGCGCAAAACGATTTCCCCATCAGTCGATAGTTTGAATTATGAAAAGGAAAGTTATGAAGGAAGCCACAGGCACCTGATCCCTCACTTAATCAAGCGTTGCCTTTATTTTGGCATCTACCTGTACAAAAACAAAAACACAACAAGAGAAAGAAAAACCCAGTTCTTTACCTTCGTGCTCCCGTCGCCAGAAGTGAACTGCTTGACTCTCAAAATGAACTGAGCGTTCAGCATGGTTAAGATCCCCTGAAAGGTGGCCCTGATCTGCGGGGACACGATCAGGAAGTAGTCGTCGAACTGCGGCCGCCCCTGGACCTGGTCCCGGCGGTCCAGCCGCCTCCGCAGCCTGTCCCCGATCTGCAGCAGGCCCATGTCCCGGTCGAACAGCACGTGGAAGGGGAACGTGGCCTGGAACATGGACATGGGCACCTCGGCCGCCGACTGTGCCTTCATGGGGCTGGGCGTGAGGCGCCTGGTGTCCGTCACCTGGACGGAGTAGAGCAGGTGGGGCTGGCCCCGCGCCTGCAGCCCACTGTCCCTGGAGCACGGCGGCTCCGTCGCCACCTCCACGTCCGTCTTGTACAGCACCCGGCGGCCGCCTTGATGATCCCCGGGAAGAAGAGGTCGGTGGCGCGGTGCGGGTTGAAGTAGTACACCGTCAGGAGGCCCGGGTCGCGGTCCAGACACAGCACGGAGGCCTCGCTCGCGCAGCCGGCGCTGTCGGGGCTGTGCAGCGTGCTCTGCTTCAGCAGGACGTTGAAGCTGTTGAGGAAGTCGTGCAGGGCCCCGCCCACGACGCCCAGGATGTGTCCGTCCTCCTCGTGGCACGCTTTGAAGAGCTCGACCCCGAGCGACACCTTCAGGGCGTCCATGTGGATGCCTGGAAACGGCAGGGACGAGATCGTTTAGCTGAAACCGCCGGTTTAGTTTGAGCAATGATCAAAATGGTGATGATTGGGATCTCATTAGAACGCGGGTCATTTCTGCTCTATATCGGCTTACTGAGGCGTACACCCCTTTTCAGTGACCCGGCATCTTTGGGTTATTTTGTGACCCGTTTGATTTTGTTCTTTATGTCAAACACTGTTGGTTTTCCCCACATCGTTTTCTTTAGCCACAGTGTGTTTCTGAAACCCAATATTTAAACGTTTACCTGATTTCTCTGAATAGTTCATCATGACGTCCAATAGGTCTTCCGCGTTTCCAAAGCTCCTATCTCGATAATCATCGGAATAAACTGCTGCAGGGCTGTGAACCAAAAAAAACACCCAAATGTATATATAAATAAAATAAACGTTATATACATGTATACAGTTATACAGTAGTAATAACATTGCAAGTGTTCAGGCAAAAACAACATTTCTTTGGGTGGAATACATTTCATTTCTGTGGGCAGTGCCGATGTATTTTAAGCCCTCACGGGGGGATTCTGGGATACCTGTATCAGTCTTTATGCTTATTGGTCAAGCAATATTAGTTTAAGTTAAGGTGCATTCAAAGCAAGGGGGGTAGACATGCTGTGTTGATGTTCATTGTGCGTATCCACATTCCACCATGGGTGTTTCTCAGTCAATAAGTCAATAATGCAGTCAAAAGATTTTTGCCAAGCTATTCAGCAAAGATGTATTTACCTCGGCAGCTTGTAACTCAACAAGGTATTTGGATATAGACAAACTGAGGCATTTTGAGATGAGGGGAAAAATGAAACATTAATAGATAGAAATGCTATAAAAATGTTTCCTTGAGTACAAAAATGCAATCATGCATGTTTTGTTGATGCAGTATCTTTCAAAAAAGTTGAATCACCAAGCCCAACAATTCAGTCATTTGTGAAAACAACCCACTCCAGGCAAAAGCAGGGGATGAACACCTCCTTTGACATAATAGATTATTTACAAGTGTAACACTTTCTATCAGGGTCTCATCGCACTTCATAGTATCTTCATAGGCACTTAATAAACACACTGACATAGACTGTCACAGGGTGTGCTATGCCGCCACCCGTATCATAAGTGATACTGTATTACCACAATATGCTGACGTAGTATATTAGACTATTTCCTTTGACAGGGATCGTCGTTTTTCTATAGGGCCCTGCATGCCCTTTGAGAAGCACTGTCTCACTATGATGTTTATTCTAGAACATGCCTTAACATTCCAGTTGATTCTAATTGATGACATCATAAAGGGCTAATGCCATCCGCAAAGAGCTGTAACATTCCAGGATAGAACACTTTGAATTACATTTACATTTTAGGCATTTAGCAGACGTTGTTATCCAGAGCGACTTACAAAAAGTGCATTTATACATTGGAAGATTAATCACGGTTAGTGCAAGAGATCGGTGCAGTAATACAGCAATAGACATCATTGTTGGCAACTGCACACCATACCTATACCACTGGGAAAGAACATTTAGTGTGTTTTTCTTCAGAACTAGAAATAGAATTAGAACTACAACTCTCAAATAAACCTCACTGCTCAAAGGGTTACGTGTTAGTGTTAGTAAGTGTTAGTTAGCAAGGTTACAGTACGCGCACTGGGTCCAACTTCTGTTGATTTCTTTCTATATCTGGTTTCACTCTTTTTTTAATGCTTTGGCACATGAAACCTATTTCCTTTGTTTTATTTTTTTTAATGTTCTCTTACCGTGTCTGGTTTACATACAGTAAGTGATTGGTGGTAGGCCTACATGCAATTGCAAAATACAATTCAATTGAATAAATAAAATAAAAACAAAACGTAAGTAAATATATTAAAAATGACCAATCTTACAATAACTTCATTTTATAATAACTAATTTAGAAACAAATTATTAATATAAATATGCGAAATGTTCTTTTCGTTTCCGTTTTAACACAGAATGTGCTGTCTTCAAACTTGGCTTCCCAAAGTCATTCTTATTCCGAAATTTTCAAATATATATTTTATTTGTTTCTGTCATTTGTCTCTCGTACATTGTTAGTAATCCTGAATATTTGCTCAATTACAAAAGACATTGACCATTATAATGATGTTACAGTTAAACGGTAAATGTTCTACACTGTATGGATCTATTTGGTATGGTGAAAGGCGTATATGTAATAATTAATAAATAATATTCTAAACTTTGTGCAATAAACCATTTGCTTGGTTAAATTGGTTATTTTATCATTCGTACATAGATATAACTACATAGCTATAGCCGAAAGCTCTCTTAATACCCAACGGGTGTCTCTGGCACCTGTCCGTGGTGCAAGTCGTGGGCTGAGGACGATTTAGGGACGTTTTTAAGCTTACAGTTGCACATTTCAGTCAAGTATAAATTGCAAAGCATTACACAACCTGCAAGTCTATTTCCATGCTTGAAAACGTTGCGACAATTAACCGTAACATCAATATCATCAATTGCAACATTGTTTCATAATGGTGTAAAGAGTTTTACAACATCCTTACCATCTCGTGTCTAATTTATGCTGTTTCGTCATTCTTAGGAAAGCAGTGCGCAGCCGGTGAAACTGCAAATGCCAAAGTATGCAAGTTAATAATGAATAATCAATGCAGTTGTGAATAAACAATAATCATCGTCAGAGGAGAAATCAGGTGAAATAAACCAGTTTATTCCATTTACGTCGCCAAGTCCACGTATCCAAAGTCGCATCCATAGACAGAGCAGACTAAACACAGACAGAGGGTATTTAAAATGCAGACAGTGGTTTACTCTCTTCATTCGCAATCCTGGTGATTCACACAAGCCTGACAATAATGACTTAATCCGAAAGTGTGTTCTATGTCCTGAAAAATAACGACAAGGTTTATTTACCTCCGGACACACTATTTTGCGGATGCTTTCCCCTAATGTGTGCAGGTTAACTTTGCTCCTGCTGGTCTTGCGCTGAGGTACGATCCCAGGCGAAGAGGCGCACACCTCATTCGATATTGGCAATGTGTCGCCGGCGTTTACGCATTCTTCCGATTCTCCCGGCTCTTCCTTTTGCAGCACCATGGAGAATGGACAGTCCCCGCTAATTTTCAGCTCCTTCAGTTTTGCGCAAAACATTGTGAGCGCGCGACCGTTCTCCCGAACAAGCACGAGCGTCTACTCCGTCCACCGCGTCCAAGTCTTGTCCCACTCGAGACGCACAGCATTCCCGCACCAGGAGATGTCAGTGGAAAGTACAAAACACATGGACGAATACGGTATGCGCGGCAACTGCATCGCTTCTCTTTTCCCAAATGGATTTTGGGTTTTTTCGAAAGATTAGTAGGCTACCTACTCTCTCTGGCAGCTGCCAAATACAAGATTCATAGTAAATTCTGGGGCAAATTATGAGTAAAACGCTGGGAACACTGTCCAATGACAGTCGACGTGAGGTACTCGACCTGGCCAATCGATGCCGAAGTGGGCTGGGCTCTCTTAAAATACATATATAGAGCCGTGTAATCTGCAAGCGCCGAACCGAATAATAGTTGGAAGCTAATGAGAGTGGAGCGGCGTTCGGCTCGAAGGACTTCGGGTACACAGAGGACCTGCTTTTATGGGGAGCTATTATCGCATTAAGTATGCATTTGACGAAGACATAATAATAACATGCGCGCTATAATAATGTGTTGGTTGTTATATATCATTGAGATTGGAGTAGTGTAGTTACCGATTAACATTATTTTTTTTGCTGGCTACGTTTACGTTCATATCTGCATTACTTGCCCAAATATCCGTTTTGTTATTGTGAAAGTCCAAATGAGGTAGCGGTTTTGGGCAATGGCTTTAAAGTGTTAATTTTGGCGGCTGATTTTTTTCGCGACTGGTCAGTGATTCTGCAGCACTGATCTGTTTACTGGTTTTTTTTTAAACATTCTACGCGTTAGTCCGCATGATAACACTCTTTAAATTAGCTCACTGCAATTTGCTCTAATCAGCAGAAATACATTCTAGTAATAGTGCCCGCCCTGTCCTTCGCATATGAGCGCAATGTCTAAGCATCTGAAATATAGGCTACCGTTAAAAAGCAGTCTTCCGTCAAAATCAACATTGCTGTTCTCTTCACAGTTGCTAGAATTTGACCTGAATGTAGGGCATTTAATTACCATTCTCACTGGCTATTGGAATTCGCCGAAATACATTACAACCAGAAGTAAATATCACTGAAGGATTTACATGGATATACAGTGTTTCGTCTTAAAATAAACAGTGCTTCTTTTTGAGACAACAGTGCTTCTACGTTCATGCTATTTCACCCTCAAACAGGACATGACTGGATATGATTTCTTAAAAAATAAAACATTTTGCGGTAGTGCCGTTTCAAAGACACCGTTGACTGATTTAGATTTTTTTCCGAAAAATAAATATGAATTTTGAATGAGGCATTATTTAAAATATTTCTACAAATACATAAATACTAAAAATGCCATTTCAAACAGGGGATCAAATAATCATACCCAGGTCTAGTTCAAATATCTTACACCTGCCATTGCGAGATATAAATGAATAAAAAGATATTATAACAAATGAATACCTTCTGAAAAATAGTTGTTAGTGTGTAACCACTTTTTTCTCCTGGGTGCTGCCGATGGCCGTTTCCTTTACCAGCACAGAGGCACCACAGAGTCAAAGACTGTGCCTGATGCACCCAAAGATTTTGCTCTGCTGAAACTAAGTACCTTTGGGATAAACACAAGGAATCAATAAGATCATCAACTGTGAAGAGAATCAACTGTTAACCGAATAAATTATTGATTTATTATGAATTATTCATTTAATTGATTCATTACTAATTATTATTCGTTAGAATTGTTGTTTGTGATGATCATATATGATTATTGATTATATATGTATTATATACACATATTATATAATTATATGTGATTATTAATGATTGTTTAGGTACCAATGCTTTATGTACACACAAGGGATAAATGTGTCCCTTCAGTGTGATAATAACACAGAAATCTGGATTTTATCAAAGGGAATGAGAGCCTCTTAAAAGCACGTTATGAGAGGGAGCTGCATGCCTCTCCATTGATATCCACCGCTCTATCTTCTCTTTGCGGGCTGTAAAAAAAAAATCAGACCCATCCCAGCCTCATCTCTGTCATCCTCACACACTATATCCGATGGAGTGCACATATCTGGCAGACAGACTGGGCCGCCACTTCGGAAGGAGTCCTTGCACGATCCATTTCTCATCTTTTTGCTTCTTGTTAAGGTCCAATCCAGTGAAAATGTCTTCCACGTGAGATACGTCTCAAGCCTGTGTTTAAAAATAGTGTCTCAAATGTTATGCTTTCCACGTGAAATCTCATCACTCATTCCTAAATCGGGCTCTCAGTCGTTAATTTGTCTGGTATATCAAATTGCTTCTGGAGTCTACCTTTTGTTATTGCGTAACTAATAAGTCCCATATGGCTCCTGGGGTTTATGGAGCTGTGTTTGTCAAGCTGAAGGAAGCATCGTTTGCTTGTGTCTTTTATGGAACAAATGTCCACTGTCATCAAACAGAATTTTAACATCAACAAGGCCATGTAGAAACCCATAAAGCTAGTTTCCTGTGCTCAATCAGCAAAGCCCTTATCTCATTTAAAAGTCAGCGAATGTATGATTGCATTAAGTTTATTCATCTCTATGAATAATTATGTGGAAAAATTATTTTCATCATTATTATAATTATATATATATATATATATTTTTTTTTTTTTGTTTTACCACATTGTTGGAATGCACAGCTAGCTGGATTTGTGAGAGTACATTATACATGAAAACATGCACATTTTATTATTAATATTATTATTTATTATTCATATTCTCTTTATGAATATTACATTTTTTCACCATTGCTGCAATGGAAACCTAGCTGACATTGTGAAAGTCTGTTAAAATGTGTATACCCTAATATTGAAAGTAAACATTTCCTGTAGGCCCTTAATTCTGCTTTTGCCCAAATGTATCATTTTCTGGAAGCACTGTGCTTTTTGAATGATTTCATGCCCGGCGTAGGGTCATCACGGGTCTCCATGGTTACGACCCGTATCATTACCTCACCATTCAGCCCGTGATGGGACTCATCCACCAGGATAATGGCATCTGAGTGCATTTCCCCTCGGAAGTTGCTCTCGCCGCCCAAAACCCGACATGGTTTCGCGGCTCTGGTGATTGTGAAAGCGTGGGAGGAATAAAGATTAGGAAGGGAGGGACCCGCTACTGTAAGCCATCGTTTCAAACATGCTCCATTATATTGATGCACTCCACTGATTGCCCGTTGGCACAGCGCATCCAGAGAGCAGCACACACCTAAATGATCCATTGTGCGATTTGGGCAGTCCATCCTTTTCTGGCTGCCAGTGGAGATCTCAATGACAGTATTTTCAGTTTTTTGTAAGTTGAATCTGGACTGCCATTTTGCCTCATTTCACTTTTGTACAGATTTTTGCAGATTGTGTTCATTCGATTTGTTGTAAGTTTTTACTGTTTTATTGATTCTTATGCGTAAATGGGGATGTGTTAAAATATGACATTTCAGTACTGCTGGTACAGTAGCAGCAAATGTCCCCCTTGAAAAGTGCATTCTATTCTATCTGCATTCTGTTTTATTATAACCTTGGTGACCAGTTCCTGACTGCGGTGTCTTAAAATGAGAAAATAAGTACACCTGCCATTTTGTTTAATTGAAGCAATTTTATAGCATCTTACGGGCACTGATCTGATCACAGAATTCAAATGTACACCCTGCGTCACAACATTATTTCTCCTAAATTCAAGTGCAAATGCAGAAAACCTACAAGTATTAAGTACTTTTCATCCTGTGTAAAGGAACAAGATCCATAAACTATAAAACAAACACCAAGGTTACTCCAGTATGATCATATGACTAATGAGCCAAGGTTTTCTCTTCTTGATATTGTCGATTCCTCACCTTTCTCAACCAAAATTTGCATTTCCTGGAACAAATAATCATGTGCAATACAGCCACAATGTGCTCTGTCCTTATTTCTGAGCTAAAAGTGTTTTCTTTTCGTCTTGCATAACATGTTTCGTTAGTTTCAGTGATGACTGAGTTAATTGCATTGTGCAAGTGTCTAAAAAAAGTATAGCTACTTGTGTAAAGTTGTCTCTCAAAGGCAAGCTTCTTACAGCTACATTGAATCAGACCCAGCACCTACACGGGATTCAGAATGAGCAGAGCAGCCTGTGAGGGGACCAAACCTTTGCCAGATTCTCTGTTAAGTAAATTGCGCTTTGCCAAAATTGTGAATAATTTAAACAGCTTGGAAAAGGAAATTTAATTTGAGCCAAAGTCCCCCTCCCTGGTGGGAAACCGATGAGTTGGACATGGTTGGGGGCGGGGGAGGTGGAAGGGGGGGTCAGCAGCTCAGCTGGCTTCCCAAAATGAGCACTGTCAGTGTTCACACACCACATAATGGAAAGTGAAATGGCTTGTTCACAGGAACAGGGTTTCTCCTGATTACCAAAGCAAAGTTTTCTCAATGACATCCTTTCTCAATTTCAATTTCAATTCGATTCAAATGGGAAACATACGTTTACGTTGCCAAAGCAGGCGTGAATTAAAACAATCAAAACAATCAAAACTTATCAAAACTAAGAAATCTATGTACAATTAAAATATAGGCCTACTAGAATAAAGAAATGTGTACAGAGCTGTGTCGCTCTGTCTTTATCTCTCTGTGGATTTAACCACTCTTGCCATTCAGTTAAGAGTCCATAAGTCAACGCATTGACTTGTATGTAGTTTATATAAGAGCAAAGCAAAGCTAACACACCTTTTCCCACGTTGTGTGACACCCCAGAAAAGAATTTGGCTAACCACGGACCGCTCTCCAACCTTCATGTTTTACTACGCTTCAGCCCTTCAGCTCAAATTACACTTTTGACACGATGCAGTCCTGCAGCTTTTTCTGCTCGCGGTACGAGACAAGAGGCGATTAAGGTATTGGAACAATATGCGGCTGTAATGTTCTGTTTCACTGTTCCAAGTTTCTGAATCATCTTACCCTGCTCCAGTGTATAAACTGAACATCTTACCCTGCTCCAGTGTATAAACTGAACATCTTACCCTGCTCCAATGTATAAACTGAACATCTTACCCTGCTCCAGTGTATAAACTGAACATCTTACCCTGCTCCAGTGTATAAACTGAACATAAGGAATGGGAATATGGAAATATTCTTTTTAACCTGCCTATGTTTAAAAGGTGAAGCTTTGCACCACCTGTGCAAATGTACACCCTGCCACACGTGAATCAAAAGCCTCTCAAATCCACTTAAAACTACAGAAGAGCTGACGCACAGTGTCATATAATAAAGCCAGATATTTAAAAAAGCCAGATTTTTTGTAATTTAACTTTCAACAAACAAAATATGTATTGATCAGTCTGCACACTGCAGAATGTTTACATTAAAGTCCTCATTTCCCCTAATTTATGACCAGAGATTGATACCAATGTGTGTGTGTGTGTGTGTGTGTGTGTGTGTTGTGTTGGTGAGGGGTTGGGTTGATAGAGTTACATTTATTTTCCCAGGTGTGTACAGATATACACATAGGCTACAAAATAACAACACTAGCGATGTACTATTGGGAGAGTGAATGGAATTCCTCACGGTGAAGTGAAATGCCATGGCAACAGTCCTGAAATCAGGTGGCCCCCTGGGAAAGGCTCTCCCGTTTCCTCCGTCCTGAAGACCGCAGCCTGCTTATGGATGTCATGCTCCATTTCACCGGCCTCCCCGATGCTCCTGTGACTCTTTATGGGCTCATATGTACTTGCTGCTCATTTACAAACAATTGTCTGAAACAAGAAAGGCAATAAATTGGATTTAGAACATTGTGACTGCATACATATGTGTATGCTATGTTTATTTTTGCACTACTATATGTTTATTGCTGTATGTTTATATATGTGTATGTATTTATATATATACATACATAATGTGCTGTATATATACACAAAATGTATTTGAGTAAAAAATAGGCGGCACTTGAGTAAAAAGAAGGTAAAGGCTGGGAAATGTTCTCCTGTGTCCGCGTGGGTTTCCTCCGTGGTTTCTTCCACAGTAAAGACATACTGCTAATTGGGGAGTCTCTGCCCGTAGGTATGAGTGTGTGAGTGAATGGTGTATGTAGTGCCCTGCAATGGATTTTTCCTAGCATGATTGCTGGGATAGGTTCCAGTCAACCCTAACTAGGAATAAGCGGTAAAAGATGAGAAGTAAAAATAAAGGAAACACTGGTGTGGATACTGGTGGCTATGGTGATCACATGATTTAGGTCCAGTCAACCCCTTTAAGGTAAATGCCAATAAATATAAAGCCATTCTGAGTGATCACCTTTGTCCTATGGTGAAGCATGTCCATGCTGATGGGAGTGGTCTCTTCCATGATGGCAATGCCCCCATCCACAGGGCATGAGTGGTCACTGAAAGGTTTGAAAACAATATAAACCATATGCCATGGCCGTCTCAGTCACCAGATCTCAACCTTTATGTTGGTGTTTCCTTTATTTTGGCAGTTACCTGTATGTGTGTGTGTATATATATAATAAGATAGTAAAGAGATATATAATTCATATTTCACAACAGCAGGAGGGAAGCAGCTTTAAGCGTTGAATCTCACAGTCTTCCCAGACAGGATTGTGATGCCAACACTCGATAAACAATTTTATCTCACAAACAGTTAGTTTTCACACCACCCAACAGAGGAAATAAGGCATTACAGGTATCTGAAATATTGATTTAATGTTGATAATCCCTGATTTTAACAAACTTTTGTTCCTTAAAAAATTGTTAACTATGGAGAGGATAAATAGAATGTAAGATACTCTATTATAACGTCAAATTGAAGAAATAATTGAATTTGTGAGTTTCCAACATCCTCAAAACCAAAAATCAAATCAATACAAAATGTTAACCCTCCAGTAATCAAATTAGGCATCATCGTGTAATATAAAACTCAATTAAAATGGTTAACAAAGAAGGAATGATTTATGAAAATATACAACAGTAAATCATAAGGTTTCCTACTTATGGTCAGCAATAATTTCATTCATTTTCATTTCATTACATTTCATTCATTTAATTTCATTTCAAGAGTGGGATTTCAACTGGCCATGAGTACTCTGTTTGAGTAGGTATTTTACAGGCAAGCACAACAAACTCATCTTACAGTTTAAGTAATCGAAAACAGAATGGTGAGGTCCACTTCCCACAGAGAACCATTCAGATTGATTCTGCACGTGTCTGAATGCAGTGGAGAGCAGACACTCTTTTTTTCTGTAATTTTCACCATCTTTCTTTTCAATCTGATATACAACAGTTCAAAAACCATCTTTTGAGGGTAACTTTTCAATCTCAACACTTTGATTTTCTTCGATCATGTTTCGTTCAATTGCCAACAGTGCATCCAAAAAACCTCCAGGCCAAGGCATGAGTTTGAGGGTAAACGTGTCCAGTAGTTAAAATGAGCGCGGGTTAGAATAACACTTCCTCTGAAGTGGGCGTCATCCCGTGCAGTGTTCAATGTCTTTAACAAAACAAACGAGGAAGGACGATATTTCACTGCTGGTATCCCCTGGGATTCGTTTTGAACTTTTTGCCTAATCCCTGATCTGCGTCTGGGTCCTTACCGCGGATCATTTGACAGGGTCCCGATTAAGAGAAATAAAGTTGCTCAAACATGGCCCTCACGAGACGCACATTGCGTGCTTTCATCTCCGTGGCCCCTCCCCACCCGTTTACCTCCCTCTGTTTAGACCTGGGCTAGATCATTGGGGGGGTTGACGCATCTGAAAAGAAGCAGGTCGTTTGCTAAAGGCTTCAAGCCAAACGTCTGCATCTGAGCGGTCCATTCCCCTTCTCCAGTGACGAGCATCGCCCACCTGACCCTTGACCCCCAGCCCCGCTACTTCACCCCCCCGCCAACCCCCCACAGTCTGAACCACAAAAGTCCTGAGGCTCTCACTTTGCCCCTATCATATTGTCTTTATATACTCCTGTGCAGCGTCTACAAAATGGTTGCTAACTCATTGCTTTGGCTGCAGGAGTAATGTAGTGGGGTTAATTTTTACAGCTGCTTTTCTATCCAGTGGCACTGAAATGCACAGCAGTGTTGATGGGTTAAGGGCCTTTTAAATTCCAGTTTCTGGCAAAGATGGAAGGCAGGACTCGCACTGGCCAAATGGAAATACCGGTAGTTATTTTTATAGGGTGAACATCAACTTTGAGAAAAGCTTGTGTGAGATAAATGCAATGGAGCTCAAAGTGAAGGGGTGGGGGGTTGTGTGTGGGAAGACTGACTGCAGTCCATGGTCAGCCTGCTTGACCACATTCTTTCCACGGTCAGTGTGTCTGACCGTACCCCCTCCACGGTCAACATGTCTTACCACGCTTCTCTTGTATGGTCAGCCCGCCAAACCACATTCTGTCCATGGTCGGTCTGTGTGACCCCATCCTCTTCACGGTCAGCTTCCCTGACCACAGTCCCCCATACAGGGAGCTAGTCAGCCTGCATTCCCTCCATGGTCAAAACCTTTTCCACTTTTTTTTCTCTCCACAGTCAGCCTGACCATGTTCTCTGCAATCAACTATGTCTGGCCGTGCTTTCTCCACGGTCAGCGCGCCTAAGCACATTCTCTTTACTTTCAGGCTGTTCCTCCTCACAGTCAGCTCGCATGATTTATACTGCCCAAGATCAGCACGCTTGGCCGTGTCCTCCCCACAGTCAGTTTGGCTGGTTCCACCGAACTTTTGTGAGAAGCTATTGTAGTTCCGTGACACTGTTCTGCCCCAGTCCATTAACAACAGGAGTACCGACAAGTCACATTGTGTTACAGGACGTGACCTAGCAAATAAAAATGGTACAAAGCTCTTAATTACTGTCATGTGTATACCTCTCTCTTATCTTTCCTCTCCCGGCCCAAACAGGCTTTTTTATTTTTTTTTAAATGTTTTAAGTGTGGCTTAAAAGTACCCTCCACAGGACAGTAATGACTCCATAACTTTGAAAAATTGAGGGCCATCTGGTTCTTTTTTCGACTTGGGACATCTCTGAGAAATGAAAGGAGATCTGAAATGATAATAAAAATAACATAAATCATTCTGCTTAATGAGGTTTCAAAAAAGAGAGTGTCTCAGGCCAAAGGCAGTTTGGAGAGTAACAAAAAAAAGCAGCTATATCTGTTCTGTGAAACTAACATGCAGTCTGTACCCAGCATGCCAAGCGCAGCTTCCCAAGAAGAGCCACACGCTCAGTATACGCTCTGAGTTCAGCCAGTGATTTATTGCGGGATAAAATATCTGAGAACAAAGAGTTCTGTTCTCGTTTTAACAAATTATTCTTCAAAAACATTTCACGCTGAAACTGTACAACAACAATTAAATCACTTCACTTTGGATAAAAGCGTCTGCTAAATGGCATTAAAAAAATAATTTAAAAAATATAAAAATCAGGAAACTCTTGCAAATATGAAAATATTTGATATTAGGCTTGCACATTATTAGACTTTTTGTATTACCCAGCAGTGTCTTTGCCTGTTAAGTGCCCCTTGCAGGGCAGATTTAAAAAGGTTGACCCGTTCAGTGGAATTGTGGAGGGAGGGGAGGGGCAGGGGGAAACAAGGATAAATATAGCTGCAAGCGGCAATTAACCGGGTCCAAGCAAAATGTGCCAATCATTGCTTATTGGATGAATGGTGCAAACGTTTAGCCTACAAGCTCAGGAAGGCTTTAGTCATTGTAAGTAGTGGGTACGATTTTGAACCTATTTGCCAAGTTTGGTTGCTGTAGGCCTTACATTTTCTGATTCCCAGACACTTTTATGGCAGAAAAATAATAATAATAATAATCCGACCAAAAACAATAGGCCAGGCTTTGCTGCTTGGACCCCTAATTAAACAGCAGTGAATGAGTGCTCAAGTAACATATAACCACTCCCCCCCATGACCCCCCAGCCATTGCACATATAGGAACCAGGGTAACAAGGTAAGCAACACTGCAAGGAGTTCCTGATGAAACTTTCATTTCATTGTGTTTGCACATGACACTCTTTCCATGCCTTTACACTCACACTTAAAACACAAGCAGTCAAAAATTCACAGATAAGAGACTGTCAAATGTAAATATTAGAGGCATTGTTTTACAAAAATCGGGACATGGTGTCCGCCATTTTCCAAAGCAAAAACCCGAAATTGAATTTGTATCCATCGCCTTTAACCTGAGAATGTCAGTCCGTGGCCTTAAAAGGGCATCTACAGTAAACAATGAAATTCCCACTGTGCCCCTCCAGTGGCCAGACAGCTTTTAAACCAGCACAATATAGTTTGTTTACATAGAATGTCATGGCACTTCTTGGAAATGTGACATATCTAATGCCCAAATAGCAGCCTGGATCCATGACTGTAAAAAGCGTAAAAAACGACTGTTGGTTCATGTTGGACCCCTGTGTACACAGCTGCCTTCAGATTTGCAAATGCAAGGAATGTTTGTCAAGCACTTTGTACCCTGGTACATGGCTAATGCCAACAGAAGACAGTATGAAAAAGTGGAAAGATTTTTCCAGAGGAAAGTCCTGTCTCAAGACAAAAAGCGTGATCTCCAGACCAGTGCAAACGAATGAAGGAAATTGAATCTGCCTATCAGGATCCATCACATTTCAGGGTGTTGCTATAAAATTGGTGTTGAATGCTGTGGGTGTTATTTGTCTTGTTTCGCTACTAAACCATCCAGCACGTATTATTAGCAAAGAAAATTTGTATCCCCCATTGTAGTATAATATAAATAATTGCATTGGTTTCTCTCCATCACTGTCCAGACAGTAGCCAGACCAAGGGGTTGAGTCAACCTTAACTAACAAATCTTAGCTTTAATCTTTAAGGGAAATGCTTTTGCTTGCTTCTTCATAATTCAAACCATGTGGTCCCCAATGGATATCCTTCTGCCAACCCCATTATAGTTCCACCTAATCAATCAGAATACAATATACACAGTTTGAATCAACAGTGTATTAACAACTGTTATTGGCCACACTTGCCCAATTCTATCATTATCTGATCCTTGCAAAAGGTGCCCCCACCCCCAAACATCTTTCCTACAATTATTTTTCTTTCCTACAGTGATGCTTGAATGTTTGTGAACCCTGCAGGGGGTGGTCATTATTTTCATATATTATAGAAAAATAACCCTTTAAAATATGTATCTAAACCTCAATTCTTAACAAAGATATCCCAAATAAAGGACACACACAAAGAAATTTATACAAAGATATATTTTCATTGTTAATTTAACAAAACTGTTTTATTTAACAAAAGCTCAGATGTCCTTGCGTGCAAAAAGATGTACCTCCTTTAGCAGCGATGACTTGAAGCAAACGTCTCCGCATCTTCTTTGAGGAATTCTCGCCCACTCCTCCTTACAGAACCCAGCCAACTCAGTAGAGGTTTGAGGGCTGTCTGGCATGAACAGCCCACTTCAGGTCCTGCCACAGCATCTCGATTGGATTTAAGTCAGGACTTTGGATCCAAAACACAAAACTCCTTTCTCCTGAGCCATTCTTTGGTAGATATGCTTGAATGCTTGTTGGAACACCCACTTTCGGACACATTTTAGCTCTCGGACTTATGGCCTGACATTCTGTTCAAGAATTCTCTGATATCCTTCAGGAATTCATGGTTCCCTTAATGATGTCGAGTCATCCAAGCCCAGAGGAAGAAAAGCAGCCCCAGATCATGACACTCCCGCCACCATGCTTGACCGTACAGATAAGGTTATTTTGGTGGTTATTTTTGAGGTCTCCTTAGATCCCAGCATGGTGTGTTTTGCATTCACATGTTAGTATGGGTAACACTGAACTGACCAGGTTTCTTACCTGTATTTAGTGCCACACAAACTCGTTTCTAAAGATCTGACCTTTGATTGGTTAACTTAGTACCCAATTATATACCCAGCTTATATACCATTCTACTTACCTACTTGATTTAACTAAGGCAACAGGAGGTTTACTTATTTTAGCACCTTCACTAATTCTGTTTTCCATATTTTTGCTCTACTATAGGCACAATTTCCTCTAAAATGGTATGCAATTGGTAAATATAGACTCTTATAGATAGATTCTTTCAGTTAAGAAGTTAAGAAAAGACTGGTTCTGATTAAACAAGGATTTTGTGGTAAAAACTCTAGATTTCTATGATTGCACAAGGGGTTCACAAAATTGCAAGTATTACTGTATACCACCTTGACTGTGACCTTCCTTGCAAAAGGATTCTGCAATATAACAAAGATATTATCTGAAAAATGCAGGCTAATTTTGATTGTTGGAGTGGGGCTTCCAGTTTTATATTTGTATATTTTCAATATAGAAATCAAATGGGTAAAAACACAAAGTTTCAGGTGAGCGCTGATTTAATTATAGCGATGAATTGACCAATAATTCATATTTTTTCATTATTACTAAGCCCTGTCATTATATATGTATATATTCAGTACATTTGTATGGATATATGAGCTGTCATCATCTGTGGAGTGTTGTGGAGCTGAGGAGCTGCAGTCAAAACAGGGCCCAGCGGGAAATTACCTGAGATGTCATTACCTTTGTGAAGAGTCCTGTCAGAGCCTGTCAGGTAATACATATGCATGCAGCAGGACATTATGAATATTATTTGAATATTATTTTTTATAATGAACTGTTATGGTAACTCAGAAAAGCAAAGTACAATGGGTCTGGGGGAATTGTAAATGGTTTGGGGCTAGATGGCTGGGGCTATCAACGGTTTGATAGGACTCAATCACTCCCAGTTATTTTTTAACCAGTCATTTTTCTGTCTGTTGGTTTCCTGTTTGGCTTTCAGTCATCGTGATTCACCATTTTTTTCTTTGTGCCGAATCACGGCATGCATTCCTGATCGGCGTCTGGCTGTTCGCACCATTGCTGACACCAGATTTTTTTATGTGACCGTTACGTTTCCCCTAAGATACAAAAACCTGCTTTTCATGTTAAAATCTCCTCCAAAAGTGTTTAAAAAGGGCAGGGGTTTTGTTTATTGATTAGTAGGTGGGTTTTGGATGTTTTTTCTTATTTTTTTAGATCAGTCTCTTGCCTGTGCTTTAAGTAAAACAAGGCACTGATAACATCACATTCTCCACCTGGAATGATGTACAACTCATCCATGATGTGTACACGGCTGACCCCTGTTACAATGGCCCTATATTGAATATATGTGCTGCCCTGAGCACATTGCCACTAATAAGACCCCATGAAGGACAGAGAATGGGGGTGTTTGTGTTTGTGTGTGTTTATGGGGGTGGGGAAAGGAGAAAGAGAGGGGTTCATTAGCTTAGGACTGTAATTGAAATATGATAACTTCTCCAGGTCAAATTATTTTGCTCTGGCACAAGTCTCTAAAGCCCTGTGGATCGCTTGTTCTTGATGCCACGACAGACACTGATGTGACATTCAATCAGGACTGTTCTGGGAAATGAAATTATTGCTTCTGACATCTGGTCCACTGAGAGCGATATTGATATTTCGGTCGATCCCTTTCTATCCCCTTGCATCCACGAGACATGCTGTCTAACTGTCATTGAGTTTAAGGAATTATCCAGTGCAAATATCAAGTGCCTTATAAAAGGAATATTCTGACGTATGAAAACCTTAGATGACTTTACTGTTGTGAGTTTTCTTTATCGGTTAATTTATTCAGAGAATAAATACATTGTGTGTTCATTCCTTATCACTGTTTTCACATCTCAAATAATGGCATGTTATATTCCTTATCACTTACCAGTCATCAGTAAAATTGAACTGCCCCAGTTTGTTCAACTGAATTATATTCTTTTTCTGCAATTAAATACTTAAACATAGTGTAAGATAATAGACATTAAATCTTGGTCAAACAGTAAGTACAATAAACTTCATTTTAATCCACTCTACTATTTTACATAAAATACTATATCTCTTGTGACATTATTTCTTGGAAACGCCTGTCACCATGTCAGCCAGAGCTGATAATAGCCTGCAGCCATTGTACCAATCTGTGCATTTCATTACTTAACTCAATGCATGGTGTAAGAGATGATTTTCATTTGAAAATGTGTGTAGGAGCAATTGTGATTCAATTTCGTGACAGGAGATCTCACTATGGTGTCTTCAGTGGAGTCCTTGCTAACACATTGCCTCTTTTTCACTTCCCTTAAGGAAAATAAATCAACAGCAGTGAGCCAAAATAGCACTTAATGCACTATTAGTGGTACTGTTGCATTTAGCAAACTCCTAATAATTTTTGTTGATGGTGGTGGAAAAAGCTGTCTTAGGCGCCGCTCCAGAATCTCCCAAAAGTGTTCAACTGGATGGAGCTCTGGTGACTGAAATGGCCATGGCATATGGTTTACATTGTTTTCATCCTCATCAAACCATTCAGTGACCGCTCGTGCTCTGTAGATGTGGGCATTGTCATCCTGGAAGAGACCACCCCCATCAGGATAGAAATGCTTCATCATAGGATGAAGTTGATCACTCAAAATGGCTTTGTATTTATTGCCATTTACCTTGCCCTTCAAAGGGGTTGAGTGGACCTAAACCATGGCAGGGAAATGCACCCCACACCAAAACAGAGCCGCCAGAACCCTTCATTTACTGAAGTGTCTCCTTTATTTTGGCACTTACCTGTACATTGACACTCCAGAAATATTCACCACAGCAATAATTAGTAGCTAATGGCACATACATGCTTATACTGTAGATGCGTGGCTTCAACTTCACAGAGCCCTGGTATGCACTGTTACATCTTCAGTGACATAACGATGTAACACTATACAGTATATCAAAGCTATCAAGCTGTTGTGCAGCATACACCCTTAATTAAACCTAAACAATAGTCATGGAAGGTTGCTGTGAAAGGATGTGTGGTGAGATGGAGGTGACTCATAACACCAGATATAGCCAGTCTGACATTAACCGGGGAAGAACAAACAATGATTCGGCGCCAGACTTTGTGGGTTGTTGTGCTGACTGCCAAAACATGAGATCTGTTCCATATAAAGCATTCATGTTTAAAGATGTGTCCCGTACGGTGTAAAGAACGGCTACATCAAATGCAATGTGCTTCACACAAAATGTTTTGTTTTTTAAAGAGTCTAAAGAGGTGACGTATGAAACCGTGCGTGGTCGCCAGGGCTTAAGGGAGGAGGACGTGCGGAGATATGGGTACACCCCTCTGGGCAGAACACCTAATTTTGGGGCATAACAGAGTGGAATTATCGAGGCTTGACTCAAGAGGATGCTGCAGGAAAGCTGGCGTTCGCGCCCCGTGGGTAAAGTCTGTGTTGCGCTGGGCGCTTCGTGAAAAGACCTACGCCAAACCTCCCTGGCTTGTTCTGTTATTATGAGTAATTGAAGCAGATTGCCCCTAAGCGAGCCGTATAGGCAGAGCATTAGAGAGGAATTTGAGGACAGCCCCCCACTATATATAGCAATCCACCCCTCTCTTTAAGATGGAGAATAAAAAAACAAACGAATAATCTACTAAAAAGATCTCTCGACTGAAGCACCGCTCCGCAGCGATTGTGTAACCTCAGCATTAGATCAGGGACACAGAGGATGCGCACTGACGCAAAAATAATTAGATGGCGTGTGTCGCCATCCATCAGCATTACTTTCAGGGCCCTTGGCTACTAACACACAGGATTAGCAGGCAGCAGTCACCATGTGGCGAGGAAACATCAATCCAAGGAATTGGCGATAAAACAAGCAGCTTCTGCGGTGACTTAGTGACCCTGTCAAGGGTTCCCTACCCATGGGTACACCGCTGTGCAGTAACAACACCGGAGCGTTTCAGAGGAACAATCTGACACTGACAGAAATGAAGAGAGACACACCGCTGGCCAGCTATGCCTTTTCATTTACTTGACCATGTCAGCATTTCGTGCAGCCTACGTTGCAACCAATATGTGAATAGCTTCGTTTTGAAGTCATTGTATTTTCAGCCATAACTTTAACGAACAATGTCATATCAAACAAGAATATTGACATTAAAACGATGTATTCCTTGCTTTAGTATGAATTCACAGCTCATTATCTGCTATCGTTATCTATTGCAACAGACAAACACTATTTCAGCATAGCCTATAGGCTATATGTACTTTGTATGGATCGACAAAACAATGAATTTTTATTTCTCCATGTGAATTAGTAAATTATCTAATTACAACAAACATAAAAATTGTCATTTAGACTAAGTAAAGTATAGATACTAGCCTATTCGACAACACACTTCTTACAGCCAAACGTTGGGGGAAGGGTTGGAGAATCACTGACCCAGATCTTTGTTTTTCTAGTCTATATACCCTGCTGCACTTTACTAAGATCCTACACTACAACCGGATTTGTCGTTCCGTTATAATGATGCCCACGGTCATCTGGCAATCAGAATCGAGTGACTTTCGGTTATTGCTCCAAGCTGTATAATATTTCATAAGCGTCTTTGCTCTTGCACCGATCTATTGTCAGTATGGAATTTACAGAACCGAAAACCCTCACGAATAGCATTAACAATCTAACTGCTTGTTTGGGTATACACACCTGCTAGCCTGATTCGTTTTTACTTTGATTTTGGACTAGGTGAGCGAGTAACCGGCACCTGACACAAGTAGCCTCTAATAACGGTATGTAGTTAGCTAATTAACTCTCGACGTGTTCAATATTACATTTCACGTGCTTAAGAATGACCGTTAATAAGAGTTTGGAGAGAGTGGCTTTTTCCAAAGACCTTTTCCTCCCTCTTGTGATTCATTTTGGAACTGCTAGTTAAAATCAACTGTGTTAATAATACACAAACAATAATATGTTTTTTGAACCACTTCAACAAGCACACACATGTTTTAGTGCTGAGTCATTTGATGTGTTATATAAATTAGCCAGGTCCTATTAACTACACCATCCTTAACAAGTTACGCAAATGTTTTAATGTCTAACGTTATTATCCTTATATTTACCCTACTATGGATATCTAGGGAATTGGGACAAGTCACACTCAAATCCCGGAAATATAACTGGCTGGAAATAAGGTCACTTCCGTTGTGTTCCGTCTCCTAGAAACAATCAGATGGCTTCTGCTACAACAGAGTGGGAAAGGCTTTCATTTTTAATAAATTGACCAGCCTCTTTGCATTTTTATACATTTCCAGTGGAACTAAGTTCATCGCTTATATTTATTTCCTAAGTAGTGTCAGGTAGGTAGTCCGTAGCAAGCAAACGAGGCGCACGTAGCTGCCTGGCGTTTCGGAGCTAGCGTGTTAGCACAGACAGATTACTCTCGTTCGAATCATCTGGTATTTAATATTAGCTATACTCCCTAGCTAGAAGCAGTATTGTATTGTGTGCTTTACAGCTAACAAGCTAGCTAAATTAAAAAAATATGTCACAAGTTAGCTAGCTAACTTGATTATGAACAAGTTTACACCAAGCGCTCTTAAACTATCATTTAGCTATACTTCTCTAGATGTTGGCTAATATTAGCTAGCTAGCTGGCAGCTAACGGTAGCTACTTAAATTTGCTAGCAAGTGCAAGCTATCTATTCACTATTTATGATAATTTATCTAACTTGGCTACGTTGATAAAATCCTCCATGCTTGAATATTTCCAAGTTGCTTATTTGGTTAAGTAGCTTGTATTCACTCTAATTAGCTAGCTAGACACGTAACTATAGCTGGTTTACTGATCGGATTTGGAAGTAGAATAGCATGTTAACGTTATCTAACTAGTTTGCCAGGTAGTGGAGTAAAATAGCAATGTTAGCGGTACAGTAGTTATCTAGCTAATTTGCCAGGTAGTGAAGGATTGACAAATTGACAGTCCTTTATATTTACAGAGAGATGTCCGAAGACGTTTTGAGCACAACACTTGCCTACAAAAAAAGCCCAAAGACTTCAAAAAGAACATCCTTCCAGGTACAAAGCGTTGTAGCCACTGGGGTGTTTTTAAGACCACCAGTCTGATGGTAACGTTTCCCAAATGTCTTTTTCAGTTGTATAGATTAAGAACAGAATTCAATACACTGCTGAAATGGAGATATTGGACATTTTCGCGAATGCCGCTAATGTATTCTTGATATAGCTTACATTTCTATCCACATTTTAGTCTTACTTTGCATAAACGTAAGGAGTTTATTTTCGGCAAATGGGACACATATTCAACATTATCTGTTACCAATATTTGTGTCAAAAACAAAATTATATACATGTATGTATGTATATATCGTGCGTGTGCGTGTGCGTGTGCGTGTGCGTGTGCGTGATGTGTATGTAAAGTTCCTGCCAGTCTGTTTCAGTACATTATTGTTTTCAGGATGAGCTCCAAGCTGCTATCTCTGCCCGAGCTCGTAAGAATAGCATTAAGGAGAACTACTCTTATGCTGATGACTTTGAAGACGATGGTAAGTTATTTGATTAAATCATTGTGTGGATAAAATTGTCTAATTTTGTCAAGGTTATGATGTCAAGCCATCAAATAAATGCAGTGATTCCATCCGTTTTCTTTATCATTATCTTATTTTTGCCTGTAAGGTGATGGAAGTAAACATGTATTGTTTTGCATTTATTACTTTGACTTGTACAATATGTGCCTAAATGTATTTTTGACACCTTATACCCCCCTCCACAGATGCATTAGAAGTGCTTCTGAATCAGAGAAAAAAGAAGATTGAAATGTTTAAGTCAGGAAAAAAGAAAGCAATAGACGTTAAGCCGCCTGACACTTGCGCCAACGAGGACCGAACAACCGTGAAGCCGAAGAGAGTGTCGTTCATGAAGACGAGACGGAAAGGCTCTCCCACACCGGGTGGCCCCTCGGACGCGGGGAGCTTGAGGAGGGACGAGATGGAGAACGGGGTGAACAGCAGCGGGAGTTACTCCCCCCACTCCTCCTCACGCTCCGATAGGTCACAGACAAAGTCTGTACAGTTTAGTCAGTGGAGCAGGAGTCAGTCAGTATCCCCAACCCTGAGTGAAGAACAGAGGCAGGAGGTATTGACCAGCACAGAAGAACACTGGAGTGGGGCCACAAGAGAGAGACAGGAAACGGTGACCGACAGAGAGAGACAGGAAACAGTGACCGACGGAGAGAGACAGGAAACATTGACCAGCAATGAGGGGAGATTAACAATGACTGGCAGATATGAGCAGGAGGAAGCACCCAATGTGGAGGACCAGGAGAGATTGACGGGAAGAGAGATGCAACCACCTGTCCCTCAACCCCGGGAACGCAGGAAGACCCCATCCTCAGGTTATTGAGTCTTGCACTGAAATTGCACTTTTTTTTTTTTTGTAGTAATGATCCAGTTTCAAATCATAGTAATGACACTCTCGCCTTACCATCTAGAAACAGCACTTACTGTAGCAGCGATTAGGCACACCAAAATTGTGCAAGCCTAGACATAGGTCAGAGGGAAGTTCGTGGGGTTGTACCCCCACCTTCAGCTTAGACCCACCTTCGCCCAGTTGATGTGATTGGTTAGAAAATATTGGTTATGTCCCAAAATGTGGGCGGGATTATCACTGAACTTTCTCCAGGTTTACAACGGGGAGGCACAAGCCTCACACACAAGGCTAGGTAAACAGTGCCCTCTTGTGGTGAAACCTTTTTAAAAAAAAAGATGAAACCAAATCTGTTTCTCTGAGGGGGCGATCTTCAAGATACAGGGAATGTGTCTAATTCTGGGCCTCTCCACCTTTTTCAGTGTTTCATCTTTAACATATTCTTCCTAGACCCCCAGGCCAAAGGATTGAGTTACTTAAAGTAGACCTAACCATATCCATTATGAGCTAAAAGGCTAAACTGATCCTAGGTCAGCACTCCTCCTAATCTTTGTACATATGGGCCCAGATCTGTGTCACTGTTGCTCATAGAACTCACGGGGATCCACTTATGTTCCATTGCGTTGTGTCGCTCTGGATAAGGGCATCTGCTAAATGAATGTCATGTAATGTACACTGTGCTGCCACCCCACATTGTCCACAGACCAGCACACAAAATGGCGACCTTTCCTTTCCCTTCCCACACAGCCAGCCCCTTTGAGGAGGACCGCCCCAAACCTAGGCCTCGCCAGAGGGGCCCCAGGGAGGGTAGGGACCCTGAGGAGGAGAGCGTGGCAGGAGGGAGGCTCCAGCTCAGCAGGCCGCCCACCTCCTCTGTTTCCATCCCCCTCTCCTCGGCCGACAGGGCCAGCAGCGCGTCCTCAGCAGGGCAGATGGAGTCCTTCAGGGAGCCCAGCCCTCAGGTTAGCCTCTTTAGCCTCTTTAGCCTGATTTGCGCTTAGCGCTGTAGGCCCTGGAATTGAAGGCAAGTAAAGCACAGGAACTGCAGGACAGGAAGTTAAGCACTCAGTCAGGACGCCTTGATTTATTTTCACTACTATGTGTCAACGTGGGAACATAAGACCAGCAACTATAAAAATAACAAGGAACTGTAATCCAAGTGGGAGTCTCACAGTCTCATCTTTCTTAATAAATGAATAAATTGCAATCAGTTAATATTGAACATTTGAAAGAACTTTGTGATAATGAAATGGTGAAATTCCTTGGTTAAAAAGTTTTAAATCAATACAAGCTTCCAGCTTACATCGACATTGAGGCCCAAGTGATTCAGCAAAATTCTGAGAGCTGACTGGAGATTAGCTGTGCTTTCGTAAGGTGTGAAAAGCCCAGCCCTCTACACCTGAGTGGTGCCATTGAGTTGTGTTTGCTGTTGGTGATGAGTTTGTGAATGAGCTCTCTCTCAAGACTACTGGGCCACGTGACTGTTTGTGTGTGTGCTCCAGAGGCCGGAGGAGGACCGGTGCATCTCGTCCACGTTCAGTCGGCTCTCGTCCCCGGCAGGCGGACAGCTTTCTGACACTCTCAGCAGGTCCACACCGGCCTCGGATGGTGAGGGATACACTTCCTGGTTAAATCCCAGATATTCCGGATCCGTAAATGTGTCTAGGTTCTTCTCAGCATTCAGTGGTGCTTATTAAAAAAGTGGAAAATGAAAATAATCACTGTTGATTGATCTCCACTCTAAGATTACCCCTCCCCGTCAATTCTGTTTATTCAATCTTTATGTTTTGTGTCATAGCAAAACTCTCAAAAGTCAAACCTGTTTTGTGTGGTCCTTTTCAGAGACAGATTTTCCCAAGAAAGGCAAGCAGGAAGAATATGGTTCAAAGTCCTTTGAGGATTACCAGGTTAGTGAGCGGCCGTTATCAATTATTCCCAGTACACAATCTTGGGATGGTACAGTAGCTGTTATCATCATGCATAATTAATTGTCTGTGTTTTTAAAAGCGCTGAATGTTCTGTTCAGCTAATTTAATTTTTCTGCCCAGCGGGTCCCCTGACAATTTGCCTTTTCAAACGGTGACCGCAAGCCCCATACATCTTGATATCATCGAATAGATGCCTGCCTCTGCTTTTATTGCAAATGATTTGAATTGGAAAATTTCCCCAGTGGGATCTGCCATTTGAAACAATGAAAAACTAATCAACACCAAGTCCGTTATCAAGCATTCAGCGGCATTCAGAAGCACTCTGGTGTGTGCTGCGGGGCAGGCAGTACAGAGCATTGAGGAGATGTGGGGTCAGATAACTTAGACGCTCGCGATTTTCCCAGAAGGGCGAGGAAAAGCGCTTGGACAGCGATGGCAGCGGACAAAGTCACATGATGGAAAAATCACTCGAACCCAGGTGAGCCCCTCCATTTCGAGGCCCTGCCAGTGTGTTCTCCCCTTTGCCATTTAGCAAACAATTTCATCCAAATGTGTAACGTGCTGTATCCTTGTTGTAAAATTAACACAACTCTAAGGTTGTATGTCTTAATGTCTCCCAAACCGCTACATGACAAATTATGAAAACAATTGAAGTGTTTTTCCAAAACTCACTCAGCTTTGAGAAAATCAACATTTAAGTTTATTTTAAATTAGTGGCATTAAAAATCACCTTTTAACACTTAAATCCCAAAGAATAATAGTGTAAAAGTAAAACTGCAAATATCTAACCATTTAACAGAATAAAAGTACCCACCTTGTAAACTATGGTTCACTAGTCATTTTTCTTGACAATTTCTTGACAACATGGCACACATCCACGTTGTCCCGTTCCAGCTCTCAAACCCAGAGCACGAAGAGGCCCAAAAGCGCCCGTGCACAAGCTGTCGAGTCTCGCTACCTGGGAGCGCTGAAGGTTTTGGATCAGGTTACCACTCAGATAACAGCTCAGCCCGACATGGCAGACTCCATCCGTGCCACCGTCTATCAGGTACGAGGTTTCTCACACACACGAGAGGATATACTGTCAGCGTTCACTGTATTATCACGTAGTCTGCATGCAGTATAACATACCATAATATAACATGCCTTATTATTCATGTAAAATATTTGTTTTTAATTCACTTTTTTTTGCGCTAAGGATTGGCAGCGCCTAGTCAAATGTGTGTCACCGTTCTGTCTTTTTATGGAAAGGTATTTATTTGTTGCTCCCGTTTATTTTATGTTTTAAAAACGATTCGCAGGAATGGCTTAAAACCAAGCAGAAATCGACACACGAAACTTTGAAGGTCAAAAAGCAGGAAGAGCAGTCGCTACAGGAGAAGAAGAAACAGGTGGGGAGAATGTGCTTTTTTCCCTGTTATGACCGACATTCAGGCAGTCAAAAACAAACATGGAGACCAGACAAAGAAAATCATTTTAAAGCATTTATTTCAAAATACTCTGTGTGTTAATGCGTGTCAGTGTGAATCTGTAGAGGGGTGTTGGAGTGAGTGCAGGTGGAGTGTGACAATCCAAAATAACAAAAAGATTAAGTAGGCTACTCAAAGTAACAACCTGATACCAGCGGCCACCAGCCCTGTCAAGAGCCAAGTGCAGTGTGAGAAATCAATCTGGTGAGCACCTGGGCGAAGCCACTTATAAAGGGGTTTTCCCAGGTGCTACCACTAGGTAGCTAATTAGCCACAAACGGCAATTTAGGCAAATCCAGGGGAAGGGAGGGACGGCACGCAACACTGCCACCCGCTGGCCGACAGCAACTACTGCAGTTGAGGGAGACGGGGCACAGACGTCACATCCCTTTTCGCTTGGTCTGTTTCATAAGCCTCGGTGCACCTCTTAACCCATTCAGACCTAAAATGCCTGCTAAAAACGCCTATTAAAACCTAAGCAATTATTCTACACAACCTCTTAAAACCTGAGGGTTTTCTGGAAAAAATTTTAAAAAAAAAAGCCGACACCAACGTGCACTTCATTTCCCCCACGTCTATTTCAGCGAATCACAGCGCATTTCATTAATCGCAAAATCGAAGCGACCTAAACGTCACTCCAGGTCTTAATGGGTTAATGGAGAATACATGGTATGGACACAAGACGGTTTGATGAGAAGATTCAGCCCGTTAAGGCTCGTCTAGCATTAGGTCAAATCTGGCCGTGAGCACCCCCCAGCACCTTTACGTTTCCATTTTTATTGCGTTAAACTACCAGCAGAGGGAGCAGTCTCCCCATTTACCCCTGCGATGCTGCAGTGGCTCACTTAACCGCATCATGACGAGACACCCACTCTCTGTGGTTTGAGTTACAGTGGATCTGGTCTACCGGCTTTGAACCGAAACAGGCTGGTTTAAGAAAACGGCAACTTAAAGTCCAGGCGCAATCATCATGGTTCCCACCACTGACTATGAAATTATGTCAAATATTGATTTTCTCAGACAAATTATGGAATTGTGTTTTACATGAGCACTGCAGCTGATATAATAGATTTTTTTTTAAACTGTGTTTAAATGAGCTGAAATACACCAATCAGCACTCGCTTCACTTAATCATGTGACTATGGTGGTCATTTAATGCTGGACTGAGGGCATAATGGACAGTCATATGTCCAGTAGGGGCTGAAAGCATGCTGCATCACCAGAGTAAAATATCAGATTCAGTGTATCAGATGGTCACAGTCTTGAAGGATTGGTCCCGTAGCTACAGGCGGCGGGCTCATGGGGGGGGGTAATTGAACCAATTTGGACATTTGGAGAACCTGACATTACAGTACATTTGGCCACCAAATTTGGAGAAAAACGGGGGGGAATCAGACACAACAAATCAACACGTTTTTAAAATGAAAAAAATTAAAGCTATTCTGTTCATCTGTGAGGTATATTATGAATTGCACAAAATATTAATACTGTCATATTTTCACATATCTGAACTGCAAAGGATTGTAAAGATTCACTTTTATATGTGATCATGTGTCATTATGCTCATATATGTAATATCCGTGTAAACAGCAGGACTGCTGAATACCGAATTGTTATTAATGTAGCACACAATGTCTAACCCCTGCTGCTATTGATTGGAGGATGACAGTCAGGGCATTTTTAAAGGTTGCAACTCTGCTGAATCGGACAATGTCTGTTCATTTATTTGCTATCTGTCATATGGTGCTATTTAATAACTTTATTTACGATCTACCGTAAATAAGGTGCTATATCATTATTATTAATTTTTTTACCATCTGTCATAAGGTGCTATTTGTGTGATATTTAATGTGGAACAGTTATTTAAAAAGGTCTACAATTAGGTTACTGGGAGAGTGGAAATCCTGAGCCAAGTAAAAGTTTGGCCAATTTTTGTAATCACTCCACCTAATCGGATCTTCTGAGATTCCGAAGAAGACTGGAGTCTAAAAATATGTATATCCATCGGTTTTGGGTTCATCAAATGAAAATCAGAACCTTTATCTTGATTAAAACTTCCAAGTGAATGTCTCTGACTGATCACTGTGTCACACTGGGACGTCTCCGTGATGTCACCCGTGTCATTTGTGATGCAGTGCACACCAATTTTAGCGTGCCGTCAATCATGCTAAAATTCCCTCAGCTCGTCTCAGCCAATGAGAGGGACTGATCTTAATCTGGGTGGTACTGGGTATAGCAATTATGTGAAACAAAGGAAAAGGAAATTGCGGCGCATAAACTCAAGTACATTATCTGTTGGCTTTGTATCACTACACCAGTGCATCTGCAAATAAATACTTTTATTTAGGTATTTTCTGTCCATGGGTATTGCGTTCATAATGAGCATCCTTTCTTGTCCCCTTCCAGGGGGAAATGTCCAGAAAAGAGGACGCCAAAGCGTCCTTCGCAGCCTGGAGCGAGCAGAAAACAGAAGTGTTCAAAGCGAAAGTCAAAGAGAAGCACAAAGTGACCCAGACGCAGCAAGAGGAAATAGACCAACTCGTGGAGAAGAAAGAATCGGCCAAGAAGGCAGGCGTTTGAATATTTGCCAATAATGGTTACTCAAATGTGGGCTCCTGTGTCACTCGGTCTGTGAATGTACTTGTCACGTGCAAAGTGAGCCCCACAGCACCATAGGTGTAGCAGGCTCCATTCCTGGTTACGTGAGAGGCAGTGTGGGCTCTTGTGGGTCACCGGGAATGGTGTCAAACAGACATCACAATCAAATTTAGCCTGAAACCGCGAAACCAGCCAAAAGGCACGGTCACACCGTGGAATGCGGTGTGTTAGTTGCTACGGCAACTGGCCTAAACGTTCATTCGGCGTTCATTGACGAGCGGCGTTGCGTTCTCGACGTGAAAGGGTGAGCGGTATTATTTTCACGACCTGAAACTAACGGTGTGGCATCACCTGTGGTGTGCTCTATGTGAAAAGGGCATCTGACAGCCCAGTCTGCCTCACTCCTAATGGCCCCAAATTACCCAGCATGCTCCTTGCCTCATGGCTGCCTCCCGGCCCCATCAGAGTAAGATTTGTTCTGAGACCGTAACCATCGGTTGGGGCTCCCACAGGGTCCCAGGCCTGTTGCATTGTGGGAAATAGACACAGACTCACAGACAAGCTCACTGAGGGAGGTCAGAGGCTTCAGCTGGCACAGAATTTTTTTTTTAAGTGGAAAAATTGTTTAATAAAACTTAAATGGTAAAACAATTTGTTATGTCACTCCTCCCATCTTTATGGATCGATAGGGTAATTTGCTTTATTGATCTGTGGTTGGATTACTTCATCAGGCACCGGCCCTCCAGTCTCATCTTTGCGCCTCTGAGACCATTTTACCGATAATGAGTTAATCAAAGATAACGGCAGTATTTGTTTTTCTGCTATGTGCAAACGTGTGTTTTTAAATATGTTTGATAATAAATGATCCGCACTCACGTTTTTAATTTGAGACAGGGCTAAGAGATTCAAGCCTTTTGGCGTATTGCCTTCATAGGTGAAACGGCGTTATATGCTGATGGCGGACTTGTATTCCCAAGTGTCACTGCAGATGTCACCATTGGTAGAGAGCAGCAACCAATCAGAGGCTCTATTTTCTGCGAGGCAGTTTTTAACCCAAAGGGCTGAAATAAGAGCGCAATCCGTTCCTATTTGAAATGTATATTACTTTTTGAATTTGCTGAACACATGTAAAGTACTCATTGAAATGAACAAAAATCTTTTGTGCTTTTCAGGCCTTTGAAAAATGGAAGAAAGAGCAAGATAAATCTCTCAAAGACAAATTCAGACAACAAAAAGAGGCGGAACTACGGCTGAAGGAGAAGAAAGAGGAGGAGGAAGAGGAGAGGAAAAAAGACTGCAGGAGCACTTTTTTAAAATGGTACCGATGCAACTGATATCTTTGGCCTCTTTTTTTTGGACGGTGCGAAAATACAGAGCAAGCTGTACACAAACTGCATTTAGAGTGGGCCGAGTGCAAAAAAATGACAGATAATAATACAAAAAAAGCATTATTGCTAAAGACGTTGCGGACAGCAGGCGGCTTGGACGTCAGTGATGCGTTGTGTTCTTGTTTTAATGTGTGTTGGATCTGGTCTACTGGCTTTGAATATAAATAGGCTGGTCTATCAAGTTTAATGGTTGAAACTCAAAACGCTTTTCTGATGTGTGGATAGGTCAGCGCAGCACTCACTTTACTTAATAAAGTGACTATGGCGGTAATTTATTACTGTACTAAGAGAATAATGGACAGTCATACATCCAGTAGTTGACCACCAGAATAAAATATGCAACACAATTGCTCATCTGAATGGATTTTAGAACGCACGTTTGTGTACCTAGAGGTAGAGCTATTTTATTACCCGAAATGTTCCTCAAAATCCCCCAAATTCAATTGACTCCTATACTATACTCCCCCCACACTTGCTTTTAAAATCCCCCTTTGATCATTTGCCAACTGCACTTGCATCCCTCTGTTGAAGAAGTGCCATTCAGCACAACTGAAAATATGTGTGGTTTGTCATTCAGTAAAGCATTTCTTTGTTGTTCTGCTTCACAACAGACCATAAACTGATTGTATACAAAAAGGAAATATTACATAAATGATTTTCAGATGTACTATACAGCATGTTTAGGAAACGTGGACATCATTTATTTTAAAAATATCTTCTTTTTTTTTTAATTAAAATTATTCAGGAGTCAAGTTAAGGAGAAGGTCATCCATGAACAAGTAAGGAGGGAATGCAGAGAAGAAAAGATAAAGGAAGAGGAGGAGAAATATATGAAAGAAGAAAAGGGTAAAATGGCTTTAGAGATGTATGAAAAATGGCTGGTAAGTACACTGAAGTGGATTCCATCCTTCCGATCGGTGGTTTGTCCCCGAGGGAAAAGACTAAACATGGTGAACGTGAATTCCCAATAAAATCAGCCTCTGTCTACTTTCCAAAAAGTACATTTTGTGGCTTCTGTGCAACCATCAAAGCAGTACTGAAAGATCTCTACTTTTTTGCCCACCTAGCGCAGTGCCATGTCAGGTAAGGCCTGATGAAGCTGGTGACAGCAACCTTTGCCAGTAGCTCTATGTGTTTGGAAGTAGTCAACCATAAAACTAAGAATGTGTTTGTCGTTAGCTGCCAGCTAGCTACCAAATTATGTCTAATTTTTTTTTAAATACTACCTTTTCTATCTGTGCCTGCTGGTGTCACTTTTCCAACCTGGCAAGTGTAGATTCTTGCTTTGGTGTGGGGGCGTATCAGGGCACAGACATGGCAAAACTGAAACTTACAGTTAATAAATGTTACTAAAGGTTTTGTCTGACATGCTTATTTAGAATGCTATCACAGCATAGATTCCGCAGCACCAAATGCCAGGCTCAATCCAATATCAAGCCAATAAAAAATCATTTTCATATTGGCTTAAATGATGGCACTGATCTCAATTATTCGATTTTCAAAGATGAATATGAAGGTTTTAATGGATTTCGTTTTTCTATGATTGTGAGAAGTATTTCGACATCCAAAAGTTCACACATTGCAGGCATTCCTTTCATCATTTATGGAAATTAATTGTAAAAGGAAACTGGAACTGCACAGGTTTGCATTCTATACAGATCCTGGCAGTAATATTTCTGATGCTCCAATTGGCCAAAATAATTTGTAATACACAGGAAGTCTATCAATATATATATCACACATTATTTGAGAAAAATATATTTTTGGAAAGGGGAGAAAATGTTATTTTATTGGGAAAGCACCTCACCTGTTCTCTTTTCCTTTAAAGATGCAGAATGGATTTCATTTGACATCATTAGCCACACAATTTGAACATCCTCCTACGCTAATATTTACATTGATATTTGAACGTTTTCATATGCATAAATATACGGACCATGCTTATCCATTTGTATCTGCCAGTTTGCATTTGTTTTGACGGGGCAGATATATTTTGTAACTGTTTATAACATAAAATCAAAATTCCATATTGCATCTTTAATTTTGAATGACACATTTAAGAGATAGTTAAATCTTTTCCATTGTGTACACAAATGGTACATTTTTCTCACTGATTTCAAGTCCTTGCCAAACTCAGCATTGTGTTTCTTTCAAATGTGTTATAGACAAACCGCAAAGAGGGTTGATTGAATAAGGCCCAAAGGCTGGACCTCTGCCAGAATACTGCTAGCACTCTTCCTAGAAGTGTCACCTGCCTGACAGGCATGACCGTTACAGTGTTTTGGGATAAACTGCCATTAATATGAATACATACTGTAATTAAAAGGAATTAAAATTAAGAATGAATAATTATTGCATGTGAGCCAGGAGCCCCTGTAGGTCAGTCATGGATTATGCAACAAGAGAATAGATCCAGGTCATAACTTTATTATGAGCTTATACATTTTTTTATTCATTTTTACTCACAGAGAAGGAAAGAGCGCCAATCGAGGCGGGAGAGGAACCAGAGAAGGATACGCGTGATCCTCCAAGACGAACCCCCTCCCCCGTGGAGCCCCCCAAACAAGACCGTACCCTTTGGAAGATAATCCTAACCGCATATCTTCTCTGCTCTGTTGCGTATTTATTGTCTTATCTGTTTTTTCCCCCGTGACAGATCCTTCATTTTAAACCTGATTGTATCAATTGGCTGCAAATAATTGTTTGAAAAAGCTTGGCATTGTTTTTTTTTGGTTAATCTAGAGTACTGTGATTACTATGTTTTGCAGAAAATACATTTTTCATAGTATAATTGACATTGTTGTTTTGTTTGATTCCCGTACATCTCACAATGCGAAGTTATCGGAGGCTCCAGCCTCCATTCGTTTCCGTTTGCAGTGGGCGTTGATTTGATTCATGCCTCCTAATTGGGGTTTCTGTTTTGCCTACATCACTGAGGCCATGTCAGTTCAGCTGAAGCATGCATCCCACTGTGCCTTCTGTGGGAGATGAAGGACAGATCTTGGAGCTGTAGACCGTACGATGTTGCAGAACGTATTACGATGTTGTAGCGAGGCGTTCTGTTCACCGGCTCCTCACTTTGACTCCGCGTTTGTTTTGTGAGAAAAAAAGGCATGTTGGGGAGGGGATGGAGGGGGGGTGGGTTGGTGCGCTCGACTGTCCATTGAAGTAAACCGAAGAAGGTCTTGTCATTCGTTTTTGCCATTTTACTCTGACTTTTCTTAAGCAAAACGAGGACTGTCCAAAAGCAAACCGAGATCCAGACGTTTTGCCATTTTTTTTCTTAGAAAATTAACGAAAAGCAACAGATCCAGATGCTAGCTAAAACGGTGTGGATGTTCACCCCTGCGTCTGTATTAATTCAGTTGTTTTTCCGCAGACCGCAGGTTCTCAGGATTAACGTTAAAACAGCACCCATCGGCCATTTGCCACGCAGACGTGACTTTTTAATTCTTATTGCCTTGCTTTGAAGTCTGCTCTGTGGTAATTACTCTGAACATGAAAGAAAATACATCTTTCCTACTTTCCATATTTAATAATACCCCATTTGTGTGCACTTAATATAATACATGCCATTTAGCAGACGCTTTTATCCAAATGAATACATTTTTCAGTATATGTGGTCCCAGTGGGAATTGAACCCACAAACTAAGCGTTGCCAACGCCGTGCTCTACCGACTGAGCCACACATAGCCTCATGCAACATGTGCATTGATGAACCAACTACCTACACACACACAGCCACACATAACCCTTTGTCACCATCTGTGAACAGTCCTTTGAATGCAGTCCATTCTTCCATATTAAGGCGTAACATTTTCTCAGAAATGCTCGCAGAAGACGGTGAGCATCGCAGAACCCAGGTGTGTGCGGAGACCAGAGCCTGCTGCAGGCTGACGCTAAACCTGCAACTGACGATGGAAGATGTGAGCTAAAATGCGTGGCGTCTGCTGCAGAAAGTGACGATGAGAGTACGATTCGTTCCCTTGGTTGGGGACTTGGGTCTTTAGCTCAGCGGGCTAATCGTGTCTCTTGTCACATCGAGAGATCCTCGGTTCGAAACTCGCTGCAGGCAGAACCAACTCTGTCGCACAATCAGTGGGCGTGGCAATCCTTACCAGTGCGATGGACTCAAGTAGCCTGTCCCGCTGCACATATCTGCATTACAGCGCTGTGTGCCATTTCCTGCTGCTGTTCTATTTGCATACACTTCGTGAAGGAAGTACAATGTGCAGAACACGATTAGTTGACTTTTTACTGTTACCATGCTTATCACTTTTTTTAAGGCCGTCGTTCTGGATTTCATACTAGCCCCTTTATATCTGAGCGGTTATTAGATATTGCATCGTTTTCATTTTCATCTAATGAGTTTGTGTTTGGGAGCAGTCCTGTCACCAGTTGAGACCGAAATAGCTATATTGTGACAGTGCGTAAAATATAAAGGACATGTTTAGCATGTAAGTAATTCATGGACCATAATGCACAATGTGAAGTTGTGCAACCTGCTTGCACACGGCACAAAACACTGTTCGCGTTGTGAGAGTACTCACTGAATTTTGATAATGTTACTGTGCAATATCCTTTATCGCCCTACATAAGATACAAGGTGTATACCGATGATATGTGCATATGAATACTCCATTCCAACGTTACAATGAAGCGCACTGCTCAAATTACAGGTTATAGGAAATAGCATTGGTTATTAGCATTAGCATGTAAATTGCATGTTTCCATGGCATAAAGATGAGCAATTCCTTGTCAGTTTTGATGAGGACTTGTTTTAAATCTATAGGAGAGCTGTGTGCACGTTTTCCATATTGTATTACCTGGGTCAAGAACAACGCGGGGGAAACACACTGCATTTATTACATATTCATTAGCAGAGCTCCATTAGAGGCTCTTACAATGCAGCCATTGTGAGCCGTAATGCACTCAGAGAAAACTACAGTACAAAACGTTACACTGATTTAAATTCATAACATATAGTGTCTGCAGTTTGGGTAAATGCCAGTTCTTGATGCTAAACTATTCTGAATGATGATGTATTGTTGCGTTTTTGTTGTTATGGATTCTGTTCTGTAAATGTACTGATAATGTCTGGCAGCTATCACTGCCCTGAATACAACAGAGCAAATAGCAATAGCAATGGACCGGATTGTTATTTAAAAAATAAATAACAGGATTTTGAGAAACTTCTCTCATGTTGGCGTTCATGTTTCAACATAAATCCGAAGAAGTTCTGATGATTCCAAAGTTTTGGGGGTTTTTTTGTGCAAAAATGGTCAAAGACAAAACATCAAAAGCATTTTGATTTCTAAATAGACAAAAAACTATACACAATCATGCACATGCTCTAGAAGCATGCGTCTGTTACAATGTCAGTTGAATTTTGAATGTTTGAACTTTTACACATGGTTAACCCCAAATTAACCGTTTCTCAGTATTACTATTTCCAAAGCAAATAGATATTGTTTTATCATGTTAATGAATTCCTTTCTCCATATCATCCCTTCAAGACTTGATAAATAAGTATTATTGGACATGGACAAGAATTTTTCATTATAACTACCTGTGTATACTTCAACAGCAAAGAGGAGCATTACTCCTTTTCCCAACAGATTAACACACAATATGCATCAAAACGTTTTTTCTTTCTCTTACAAGCATGTTGTATAACACTTTATTGACTTATGGTTCAGTTACTGTAACTGTACAATACAGGATGCCACGAGGAGAGAATACTCATTCATTCGCACGTTCTCCGCGTGTGACGACAGATTTGCTGCGCGCGACGAGCGGTCCGCCTTCAGACGCCGGTGGCCTTCAGGTCTAGAGGCTCCTCGACCTCCAGGGCCTTCTTGGCCCGAGCTCGCCCGTGGCCCGCGGGGTGGACGTAGTCGTGCCTCCGCTCGCACTTGAACGCCGCCGCGAACGCGTCCCGGTAGTTCCTGTTCATCCAGCCGTACAGGATGGGGTTGGCGAAGGTGGAGCACATGGCCACGATGTGGAAGAGCGTGTACAGCAGCTTGAAGTCCTTCACGTCCAGCAGGCCGCCGTCGATGTCGACGGCGAGCTGGAAGGCGTGGAAGGGCAGCCAGCTCACGGCGAAGACCACCACCATGGTGACCAGCATCTTGGTGGTCTTGCGCCGTCGCCGGTGTCGGTCGCCGCCCCCCCCGGGGCCACCGCCGCGGCTCTTCAGCTTGCTCCATATCCTCACGTAGGCGAAGGAGCTGATGGCCAGGGGCAGGCCGTACTGCAGCAGGAGCATGAAGATGCTGTAGACGGTGCCGCCCCTGTGGCTGCCGGGCCACTTCTCCATGCATATCGGGATGGACCGCGTGGGCGACAGGTCAATGGTCTCGTACTCGCGGAAGATGGCCAGCGGGCTGGCCAAGACGGCGCTGATGATCCAGGTGACGCCGATGATGAGGAAGCACACGTCCTTGGACATCTGGGTCTCCAGGTGGTACACTATGCACCGGTGTCTGTCCAGGGCGATGACGTTCAGGGTCACCGTGGAGACATGCACCGCCAGGCCCTGGGCGTAGGGGAGGGCGAAGCACAGGACCTGGCCCAGCCTCCACTCGCCGTGCAGGGTGTAGATCAGCGTGAAGGGCAGGCACAGCGTGTTCACCAGCAGGTCCGCCATGGCCAGGTTGGTGATGAAGAAGTTGGTGACGGTGCGCAGCGTCTTGAACCTGTACACCACGTAGATGACGAGGGAGTTCCCGGCGACTCCCAACAGGATGATCGTGCAGTACGCCAGGATGAGAACCGCTTGCACTCCGATGAGCTTGGTGCTGTCCTCCAGGCCCAGGAAGGCATCGCCGTCGTCGTCATGGTAATGCACGGCTGAGGTGGTGCAGCAGTTGGAGGAGACCTCCTCTCGCGTCACGTTCACTTCGCTTCCTGGATCCATCGGGAGCATTTCCTCTCCAGACACCCGGATACTGGAAATAGATTAAGCACGTTATGTGTCTTTAAAAATATATTAAAATTACATCCTGTGACATACTGTATACCTCTCTCGATCAATGCCTGTCAATTGTGTCTTTTATTTGATAAATGAGCGTACATTTCCAAAATAAGGGCCCATCAACGCTGAGACAAAGTATGTACACTGTTGGGGGGTGTCTGAGAAATGAAAGGGCTCTCATCCAGTAAACAATGCCAATGAGCCCCCAAGTCTGTTGTTACATAAATATTTATAGCTTGTTTCTTTTTTTAGAGCTGTGCGGAGCTAAGTGGGATGTGACTGTCTTCATTGGGTCTAAGGGTGCAAAAGCTAGAGAAATCTCATTGAATATCTGCAAATCATTCAGTAGATTCACACTAACTAAAAATGTAAAGTTAAATTTTACATCCTGTACTGTGATTGCTACCATTTTCATACACGTAACTGCTAAAACAAAGGAAATACCAACATAAAGCATCTTAATAGGGCATTGGGTCACCACAAGCCATCAGAACAGTTTCAATGTGCCTTATTATAGATTTTACAAGTGTCTAAATCTCTACTGGAGGGATGCGACGCCATGCCATTCTTCTACGAGAAATTCCATCATTTGGTGTTTTTTGATGGTGGTGGAAAATGTTGTCATAGGCTGTGCTCCAGAAGCTCCCAGAAGTGTTCAATTGGGTTGAGATCTGGTGACTGAGATGGTCACGGCATATGGTTTACATCATTTTCATGCTCATCAGACCATTCAGTCACCACCTGTGGCCTGTGGATGGGGGCATTGTCATCCTGGAAGAGACCACTCCCATCAGGAAATAAATACTTCACTATAGGATGAAGGTGATCGCTCAGAATGGCTTTGTATTTATCTGTGTTTATGTTACCCTCTAAGGCAGGGGTGTCAAACTCATTCCATCGAGGGCCGAGTGTGTGCAGGTTTCTATTGTAACCAATGCACTACTCCAGGTGATTTCAATTAGGTTTCCTCCTTAGTTGAAGAAGTGAGATAATTAGTGAAATCACCTGGTGTAGTGCATTGGTTGCAACAAAAACCTGCATACACTCGGCCCTCGATGGAATGAGTTTGACACCTGTGCTCTAAGGGGTTGGGATTTTTATTTATTTTGGCAGTTATCTATATCTATCACTCCAACCTAATGCTGGGAGTGGTTAGGAGCAGCCTGGCAGTTAAAGCCATAATTAATGGTTATATGTGAAGATGCTATCTTCTGTAAAAATGCTCAATATCGATGGTATTACGGCCCACGGCTCTGGAAATGGTTTTGTTCAGAATACTAATCAATATAAATCAATTTATGTTGCAGCACTTGAACTACAGTAAGCTATTCCCGTATTCCCTTATAGGCCTAACGATCGCAAATGAATACATTTGTGAGAATGATTAAAATAATCATTAATATAAATAATTGTCATTCACATCAAAATATTGTTGTGTCTACAGCGCAACTGTGCCGTGGAGGAAGTGATAAAATAGGAAACAAACCAGTAGGTCAGTTCCTGCTAACATGGAAGCATTTTGAGGTCAAAAGTCTACCCACCACACACCCCTTCCCCAGGGGCTTCCATCACCTCGTGTCAATCACATTATATCAAGTCAATCTACTTATTCAAATACTGGTCCTCCATGGCATACAGACGTTCTAATTAGGTCTTTACCTAACCGTCACTCAAACGGTATATTTTGGTGGTGAAAAAAAGGCAACCAGTCCGATACCCAACATTTGTCTTGGACCATTCTTAGAGCCGTTTTGTACGGGACGTTGTCTCATTGTTACTTTCCCCTGATTATTATAATGGTTTGTATGTTACAGTGTAATCGCGTATTTTTTCCCATTTACGCTGTCAAAGTCACTAGCGAAATACTACACAAAAACGACCCTTCGTTTGTCTGTTATCAAGGCCGTTATATACTGTGCTAGATTACTCCATAGAAAGTCACCGGTCGCCAGCGCAGCCGACGATAATAATAGGAGCCGTCACACACTTGCATGCAAATGATTTATTGTACCACGGAGTACATTAAATGTTCCTAAAGGATTTGGAGGATTCATCGTTGATCTACTCCGCTGAAGGAAACAGTATTAATATTTCTCTAAGGGCTCTTAGAAAAACACAGAATGCAGTTCCACATGAAAGACTATTGTGGAGCCACGTCCTTCAACTTGCAATTAACGTTATTAAAGTCACGGCATTGTCATGTTTACATTCAAAAACTTTCATTTTCATTTTAATGTGACCAAAAACCAACGCATGGGATGGTTATGTTGGTCAGATGTTTGACTGCCATGCAACATTAATAGGCTACTATCAAAAATGCCCGCATGGTACGCCAACACGCCTGAAGCTAAATGTTACAAGGGAGTAATCATCGATTAAAATCGCAAATTGAATTGTCTGACTATCAGTTTTTACTTTCCGCAGAGAAAATGTCCATATCCACAAGCAGGGTCAGCTTTTAGTCTCATTTACATCTGAATGTTGAAATGAAACAATTTAAATAAATGTTCATAACAAGTATTTGGCAATGTAGGCTACTTGTTTCTGTGGTAAAACATACTCAACTATACGGTAGTACAACTTCTCAAGAGATCACTAGAACATTGTACTCTCCTAGCCAAGCACATACTTATTATTATTATTATTATTATTATTATTATTATTATTATACGCAGTAGTAGTATTTAGCCTAGCCTACTTCATGAAAATTACAAGAAACAGCCTACTTTTTCTTCTCCAGACCACACTTTAAGGGCGTTCACAGTGACAATATTCTTTCTAATGAAAAACCGTTAAAAAGATCACTCCACACTTCGTGTGCTTGTTAATTCGTTAGTGGCACAATGACGCAGAACATCCTTTTTACGTGCACAGACAAAGTCACTGGATTATATTTGAGAATATAACATAAAACTAGGAACCCTTGCGAATTTAAAATGACTTAATGAATAAATGGATAGACATTCAAACCCTCACGGTTTCACCTCTAGTAAAACGTGAAACTATATGCTAACGTCTTTTCGGTATAAGGTACAAGGTTTATCTTGAAAATGCAAAAAATGGACGGTACTCACCTGTTCAGTTATGCTTATGCGAAGGATCCTTTCACACGAAAATACTCACGCTCAACGTCCACGAAACGTTGCGATGCCATTGATATGTAGCCATAATACTATTAGTGTTTACAATATTTTTTCATATATGAGACATGTTATATTTGTCAAAAATATGTAGCCTATGTGTCGCGTCTCACATGCATTACCAAATTCAAAATGCAATATTGGTTTCACTCAACTGAAGTATTCAGCGTGTGTCAAACTGAAAAAAGAATGTGAACTTGTCATTCCTACATTGTGAACAGTGCATAATAAGCTATTAAATCAAGTATCGTTGAGGTATTCTAATTGTATCAAACGCACTAAAAGATCTCAGTGTTAACGGCGATGTTCAAAATGTTCTGTGATGAAATTGTCCCGTCACCTGCGTGCCGCGATATTCAGTGTCCTGTCAAATGAGACTTTCACTACGGGAGGAATCCAGCAGGTCTGGCGGCAGTTGGTGAGAGCCCCGCCCGTAATGGCAGGAAGGGGGCGCTATTTTTCATTTTTAAATGGGCTTTTTAGAAGTGTTTTGCAGTATTTTTTTGGCTGCCAATAAATAATATAATAAATAATTTCCTAAAAACATAGAAGGTATAATCTTTCAATGTGTGAAAATATAATAATATTTTTACAAAGGCAAATCAAATTCACGTTTTTCCATTTCACCAGGACCAAATATGTTGCCTGCAGTGTTGCGTTTTACTAAAAAGAGCCGCATAGCACACTCAACCTATAGCTCTCTAGCACTCTATAGCTACAGAACGCTTAGGCTGTGGTGCTGTTTAATGATAGCCTGTGATCGTCTGACAATCCATAAAATGGCCACTCAATTCTATTTTGCGCTGGACAGAAATTATTTGCCACCTGGGCTTAGGAGATATATTTGATTTATTGAGTTTATATTATTTGAATTTAGACCTTGTTTTCTTCTGTTGGAGTAGGGGGTAAATAATACATTAGTCTTATTAGTATGCAACAGCACATTGATTTACTATACACGATGTGAGAAGGCAAAATAGAATGGACAGCTTTACTGTCAGCACTCCCGGTGCAGTAATTACAGTTCCCTCCAGTCTGACTGAAATTGGTACAGAATATGGCAATGAATAAGTAATGAAAATGTAAAGTTTTTACCTTGCTCTGCTTTACAAACATTAATGAGAAAAATGTCACTGTATTTGTGGTTATGAGCTGACAGTCACTTGTCATCCATATGATTGCAATCGCCATGCAATCATGTGGATGACTTATCAATCAATCAACTTATATATACATGTACATTCAGTTTATGCAAGAATAGTTTATTTTATTATTATCTTTTTTGCAATTGTGATTTCTAATAAGGGTGTCACAAAACAATTTGTAGAGTTTACAAAGAGTATGGTTTCTGATTATTTGAAGTAATTGAAAATTATGACAACATTAAGGATATTGCAATAGATTTATAACTGAATATTGTTTCTAGGGTGAAAGGCAAAGCATCATTAATATAATTATTGGATATCCACTTCACATTCCACTGTATTGCACATTTGACAGAACCACAAGGTGTGAAAAATATGAGAATTAAAACCAAAGGAGGGCGTTTATTATTGGCCATTGTACACAGAATAAATTCCATTGACAAAATAGTACATTCACATTTTCTGTGTCAAATTCCTGATTGCCAAGAAAACGCTATATACATTCATAAATGCTATTCAATTCCACATGAATGCCAACAGAAACAATTATCACAAAGGAAAATTCCAGTCAATTTTAGCATTGGATGAAGCCTTTCTGTCATTAAACATTCTGATATTGTAAATGCCAACAATCTATACCTTACAGTGATATTAAGTAGATCCTTTCCCAAGTAACTGTCTTGTTTAGATTTAGGGGGGGGGGGTTCTTACATATCCAGGGAATTATTTTGAGCAGTTTTGTCGTTATAACATGTTTTCCCCTGATGAAAAGCAATTCTAGTTTCTTCATATTTCTTCCCATTGGTTCTTCAGGTTGGGTTTGTTTTTCCTGCAGCTGTGTGTTGTTGTTGTCAATGTGTCGATTGTAATGCGCCAGCAGAATTAGTACTCCCGCTAAACCTCAGATGAAGCTCTGTGATTGGGCGCTCAGTCAGGAAGAACACTAATAACCGGGCTAATTAGACCTCCACTCGCCAAGGGGAACAGCACAGCTAATTCATATCAGGCTGTAATGATCATAATCGTAATGCTAATTCTGTTTCAGATCATGGCAGTGACTGTTCACTTACTGTGCATGCTTTCTGAAATGAAGCCGATGTCCACCAGCTTCCTAAATGCTGTAATGTCTGACCTCGCATGCTAAATCCCGTGGATATAGCCTATGTATAAATGAACCCATTTATAAATACACTAAAGTGTCCTTTCTTCTTCATGTGTAAGTGGCAGGTTTTTGTTTCAATGCTTTTAAAGCAATTACCTAATAAATGGATTCTTGACAATGAAACACTCCAAATCCCGTGCTAATAGGTTTTAATTTAAGCAAACCTTTACACAAATTGATGTGGGATCCAAGAGAATTACTTCTGCGCATACAGATTCTATCTACTCCAATCAGCAGCGGAATATGCACAACATTTGCGAGTTGTGTAGCTAATGGAAAGAGAAGAAAAAAAGTACACTAAAGGTTATGTGTCATCCAGGAATAAACAGTATATGTTTGTTTTTTCAATTTCCATATACCCATATATAATTTTTACCCCCAATTTGGAACCATCAGCTGTGCCTCTCGAGTTCCTGCTCTTGAACCCGTACCCACGAAGAGGGCACTGCAGCGCACGCGCTCTGTACTCACGCACGACCAGCGACTATTTTACACACTAATGGCATCTCACCAGCGGAATGGAATTTAAAAAACTGCCCTCTGACATCACAAATAGCTCACACGCCCAAGAGATTTGGTTATGCACCTCTTAAGAGTGTCCAACTTAAAGAGTGACGAAACTCGTCGTATTCATTTAAATTCATAAGTGAACTCAAATTCGTTTAATCGTTTCTGACTGTGCTCACTGTATTAATGTGCCTGTAGACTTCGGTCATTTAAAAAGGTGCACAATTGCATATGAAGGCATAGATGCCATTTCGTGGAGATAATGGTGATATAAATGGTCCAATCTATCTCTTCCAAGGAGATGAACAGAGCCAGTAGTCTGTAAAACACCTGCTACCGTCACGTGAACAGATCCACGATACGGGAAATGTGCCTGTCACGAAGACAGATACGCGCAAAAAAACAAAACCCGAACCGTGACGTGCTCGCGATCCTTCTTTAAGCAGAAGACAAGACTCCAGCCGTAAATACAAGAGCTAAGCAGCCGCACAAGTGCAGAATGACCCCTGGCACACCCCCGGCGCTGTCCTGTAAATAGCCCTCATGTCTGAGCAAGAATATACATAAATAAGGTTAGCGCATCTTCAAATAGCAAGCGGTGCATCGCCATACGTCCAGTGCGGTTCAGGAACCTGTCCACGTGGCAGTCCATTAGCAACATGAAAGAGGAACGGATTCTAAAAGTTATTTCCAGCGCGGTTCATATTTAATATAGAGGAAGGTCTGTTCTGAGGAGGGACGGATAGAGGTGAAGAGAAGCAGGATGCAGAATGGGAGAAAGAGAGATGCTGCCTCTCTTAGAACTCACAGTAGCATTACCTAGTTATAGAACACATTTTGTAATCATGTTACATATTACTGACAGTTATGTCTCACCTAGAAACAACATTAGTTTATGAATGTGAGAAGAGGGAACAAGACTTGAATGCCTTTATGCTGTAGATTATGGAATCTCCACAAAACCATTTAAAACTTTTTCAAAAAAGCCAAGTTACTCACAAAGCATATACTCTCTGAGCATCTATAAAATACAGTTCATAAATTCAGCTCTTGATTCTTGATATCAAAACGGTGCCAAGTTACAACTAAACTTTCATCTATATATTTCACAGAAACTGAGCAAGTACTGTTCCAAAGCAATGCTTCCCATATTTTCTTACATTCTCTCAAGGAACTTGGGCTTACCTACGGGTAACTAGTTTAGCAGGTTAAGGCAATTGTGTAAGGGGTTGTCTGAAAACGTTCACCAACTCCACTTGAAGTGGACTGAAACACACAGGGGCAACAATGAAGACCTTCTGCAAGGTAGAGGATTGAACATTGTCATTAATGTAGCAGTTTTTCGGTAGGATGCACACCATTCAGTACACGCAAATTACGTTTCAACCAGCAAAACTTTATTCTGTGTTGAAAAAACAGCAGATCATCCGTATGTGCTATTCGGATGCTATGCTATGCCCAGTTTCCGCCTCACGCACACAGCTGCTGTCAGTAAATGTAGCATTGTCTTTTTGTGATGTGATGTAGGCCAATGTTTTTGTTTTATTTTCACCTCCCTATACAATTCCTTTAGTGGTGTCTTTTTTTTATAGTCTCACACTAAAAAACCCAAAATAAATCCCGTTCTTTCTTCTTTTTTTATCTCTTTGGGAAAGGTTGTATCAAACGGGTACAGAAAGTAAATGGCAGACAACAATGACCCGTCACACTCATAGGCCAAAGTCATTCATCAGCTCCCCATACCGCCACGCTTCGGCTTGGACAGTAAAGCCTTCCTATTTCAGATGGATTACCGCCATTTCAATTCATTATTGATTTTCTTCCCCCCCTCCCTCCTCAGGATTTTAATGAAGTGTCATCATAGCCATCAAGGTCTGTTCCACTGGCCACTTTCAGCTCTATTAGCTTTCGTGCATTAAAATCCACGCCAAGACAATCACTCTCCTCTCCTTAATGCTGCCAAACGTCAGTAATTGAAGGCATGTTTAATCGCGGCCGTTAATCACATTCCGATCAGCCTCTTGTGAAATATCACTGTGTCAGATATCACTTGTAATTTATATTCGTGCATTGTTTTATCCATCCCTAATTTATTATGTAGATTATGAGCCAAATCAATGCCAATAATCTCCATCTTCAAGTCCCTCCCCACCCGTTCCCCCGGAAACTCTATTTATATCAATTTACAAGATGTAAAAAAAAATAAGAAGCTTTTCTCACAAATACTAGACAGAATGACCTCATAATCTATCACAGACTGTAAGAGTAAGTCACAAAGAGACTTCATATTTCACGTTACAAATGTACATCAGAGTTGGAATGGTTCAAGGTTTTTTGTTTTTCTATAATACAAAAGCAAACAATAGACAACAACATGTCACTGTATTTATCATAGTAAATCACCATTTCAAAGTGAAAAGTATATATTTGTACAAAATTAAGGAATGACTTAAGCATGCAAAGGACAGTAGAGCACTTTCACATGTTTTAATTCTAAAACAGGATCATGGCCGTGACATATAATTTACATTTTTGTCATGCTCATCAAACCATTCAGTGGCCACTCGTGCCCTGTGGATGGGGCACTGTCATCCTGGAAGAGACCACTTTAATGATTTATTATTTATTATGTGCCAAGCAGAACAGTGTTGAAAATCATGACGGCATAAGCCAAACAAGGAAAAACCGCATCAGGTAAGAGGAACAGTAGTCACAACTCAGAGCTGCGGTACAGAGAGACACGTAACAGGATAGTAGCTAAAAGCCACAAAACAACGTCCTCGAAAATGACCACAGAACTGAATCTAAGCCTCCATGACCCAGTCTCAACAAAAACTGTATGTCGTAAGCTTCACAAAGCTGATATTTATGGGGCTGCCTTTCGGAAACCGCTTGTAACCATAGCCAATGTGCAACAAGGCATAACCTGGTGTAATGAGCGCAAAATCTAGACTTCTTCTGAGCAGTGGAAGAAAGAGTCTTTTGTGGTTCCCTTTATGGGAACCACTGCCTTCATCTCTCAAAGAACTGGAGGCTTTCCTTCTTGAAGAATATCCCACTAGAAACAGTTCAAATCTTGCATAACAGCATTCCAAGGAGGACTAACACTGTTCTGAAAGCAAAGGGTGGCCCAACTCAGTATTAGGTAATAAATATTCATATATTGTTTGGTGTTTCCATTATGTTGTCCCCACTTTATGTCCATAATGTTAATAGTACACCCAAACAATGTACTTTTTGAAAACTGTTGGATACACCACAGTGTACATGACTACAGCAACTGTTCAGTCTACTAAACAGGAAATAATTTAAACATTTCTAAATACACATAAATTAAAGTTGTAATGCAGCATAGCGTTGCAGATGAGCTCTTGTCCTGGTCGTCCCTGTAAGATAAGACTAACATGAATGACCAGTAATCTAAATTCATCTCCTTGTGAACAGTAATGTAGGGCTGTCAAACCGTTCCCACTATATAGTGTGTTTAACAAATTGCAACACACTATATAGTGCACTATTTAGGAATAGGAACGGTCAGGTATGACCTCCAGGACATTATGTTAACCTGTGCCTCTCTCCAATGAAATCTGACTAAAACGGGAAAAGAGTGTAGCTGAGAGAGGTCCTCGTTAAAAATGTGACCTAGTCACATTCAAATCATGTCTAACTGGTCTCATTAATTTGATTTTATTCTCGTTACTGAACGACAGAAGACCTCAAATCGTGTAACGCTCGCACACAGAATCATCGCAACCGGAAATAAACACAGCGCACGTTATCATCTGTAAGGATCGTCGCACGCTCTCCTTTGCAGGTGCCAGCTCTCCTTCGCGCGGAGTAAGAAAATTAATCTACATCTACTGTACAACATATTTTCAATCATGACATAATAATAGCGGCCAATTTGCATATTTATTAATATAAAGCGGAGCCGCCTGTTGCAAGGCCCTTGTACTCTGTCTCCATAGTTCCAATAATCCGTTTATTTCGGCATTAGTGTGCATACGCTTCGTCATGTCCCCCGCTAATGAAACTTACTGTCTGCCCGCCATCCCCTCTCCACCACTATCCCACCGCTTTAATGAAATCAGCTGCCATTACTGCAGTGCATTGTGTACCTGCCTCTCTTGACACAGCCACACAGAGAAACAGCTGCTTAGCTTCACTATTGAGTGGATTGGCAAGCGTATCCCAGCATGCAACAGCGCTTTTGAAAACACTGGCAGTTAAGAGCAGAAATTAGGCTGCTCTTTATTGTAAACCAGAGGTCCCTTTCTCTGTAGTCCCTTTCTCTGATTGGGATGGCAGGTATGCCATCCGCCAAGTTACAGGTTGGCGGGGCAAACTGCGTAATATGCATTATGAACTGTACGAAGTCCAAAACTTTGTCACGGCCTTAGCAGACTGCAATAAATGTCAGTGCCTCTCCTAATCGCACTTAGTGTCATTGTGAATATCTACCCTTTTACCATAAATACAACGGCAAAGATGAAAGGACCTTAAGGGTGTAATTTCAGTACTCCAACATTTTGGTTTGGTTTGAATTCTGAATTGAAATAGTTTGAGCACTTTTTGTATTCACAATAAAGTGGTAAATCTACATGGAAGTAGTATGCTTGGATTTCCTTCCCTCCTTTGTCAACATGGGCAGTGTAATACATTCATCTCAGAAAAAGGTACCACATTGTACCTATTAAAGAACAAACGCTAATCACTGTGGCAGTACCCTTGTAAGTAATCAAAGAACATAATTGTACCATTGAGAGGAAAATAATATTGCTTGCAGTACAAGCCTCACTTTCATTCCAATATGGCCGCCGGTAGGCCGGAACACAGTAGCATTTTTCTGTGTTTATGCTTTTATTCCCCATTTTTTCCCTCCCTATTTTTAGTAGCCAACTATACCCCCTCTTTTTCATGTCAATTACCCCCACCCTCGTATGAGAGGTCGCTGCCGTAGGTCCTGAGACCAGTAGTAGGCACTGTATCGCCTCCTTCGAGGTCAGTCACACAGGACCACTCCTATACGCAGCAATCCCATATGGGCTTCCCTCCCCCCTCCCTGAGGCGGACAGCCAATTGTCGCCCCCTAGTGGCACTCCCTGCCAGAGCCGAACTGGCGCGACCTGCGAGCAAGCCTTTTTTACTTCCTTGCGGATATAGCGCCTGGCTGTAAAAGCACTGTGTTTGGTGATAAGCCCATCCATACTGTAGGGAGGAGCCATCTTTCCACCCCTATAGTGGATTTGGTCAACTTCAGCACTTTCTGATCTTGCGCACCCACACTATTGAGGAATTCCTGAGAAGTAGTAACTGACCATTGGTTTATTAGCTCACTTCCTCTGAGCAGTCTCTTGGGCAGAGTTATACCACATCGGAGTGAGATATTATAAATATTACAGAATATGATCATATTTATGATTCTGACAAGTGAGGCTTAGCTCAGCCTGTGCCAAGAATACGCCCCATCTGAATTCAGAACGGTACTGGACATTAAAACCAGGGAAGCCACCAGGTCCTGATAACATTCACCCTGACAAAAACCTCCTCAGTGTCCATCTGTCATACTGACACGGCAGAACAAACATGTTTTTGCCAGTGGGAAAGTGCTGGGGCCATTTCCTTCACAGCAAATTATGTTCTACATTTTAAATGGACTCTGACAGTGTCAATACAGCTCTGGTTCTGAATTAATCTGATTTCAATGACTACATGTACTCAAATATAGTTAAAAATACTCAGATACTGAATAAATAAATAAATAAATAAATAAAATAAATACTAAAATCAACTCATCAGTTTTAACAGAAAAAGAACATGTATTTGTTTTTGTGTTAAACTTGGAAATACCATGACACTCTCAACATTCTTGACACCTTCATAACGTTCACGATACTCACAGACAGGCCCTTTCTTTTTTTCGAAAGATAATTTTAACCTGGATTTTTTTTCTTTGCCTCCCGATTTGGAAGGTCCAGGCCCGTCTCATCGCTGCGTCATCAATTTGGGAGAGCGTAGACAACACCACGCATGCGCTGTCAGCCACCGCTTCATTTCGCTCCACAGGCAGACTGCAGGTACCTGATCGACCACAGGAGGGCGCTGGTGCAGAATTAAGCGCGGACAACCACGCCGTCTCGAATCTTCCTTTACTGGGCAGCGTCATAGCCAATTATGTGCCAGGACTGCCACCCTATGAAAAAATGAATAAATTATTGTTTAATCGAATAAAATTCGAACTTAGTTCAAGTTACTGTATGGGACATTTTGTTTAGCTTAACGTAGCTAGCTTGCTAATCTAACGTTTTTCCTCACTAACCCGGAGTGCTTCTATCGGGTTGCACATCAATGAAGAAAACGGTTTCTTCGGCAACTGAAATGAATTTCCCATTCCAAATTAAACTACATGGGTTAAAAATATGTCAACACATTTTTAGACTGCATGTAAAGGACATTACTAATATTAACACCATGCTTGGATAAGTAATCGATTTGGATCGGCTGACAGTCCTGCTTTATTTTTGTATACATACACAACAAAGTATATTTGTATACATGCTGTGATATATGCACAAAGTGTGTGGTCGCAGTTCTAAATCACTACGCATAAACATTTCAATAGCTAACATGAGTGAGTTATATCTTTCATAAGCAAAGTTAGTTCAGCACATCCACATGCGATACATTGCGTTTTCTTTCATTTATTCTGGGGTTTAATAAGCAGACATTTGGTCTGATACTCACTGAATAATGGCCAGAAACAATGAAATCTCTGTTGCTCAATATATTGAGCTAAGTTAGCTAGCAGCGTTGGCTACCATTACAGTAAATTACGTGCCATTAGGTTCGGTTGAGTTTATGCATAATGCTGATTGGCTGGGTAGTCTCAAAGACAAGTAGAATCGATTGACGATAACTTCGATATACGTCAGTGGGTGTGGCTTTTGATTGACACACCTGCACAAGCAGCCTCAAAGTGGTGGCGAATGGAATTTAAGTGCCTCAAATTGATAAATGATGATGATGTATGATGGTGAATAAATTCATTGCAAGGCGTTATTTAATTGAATGGTTCTGTTGTTTTATCTAATTGACAAGATATTATTTAATTTGGTGCTAAGTTAGTCATACCATGTGTTTATTAATCCATTTATTATTTGATTCAATTTACAATAATTGAACAATAATTTATTCACTTTTGTGACTTCCATCCCTCAAACCAGCCACAGTCAGCTCTGGCACTGTCAATGTTTGGTAGCATACCGTGGGGCGTGTCTACACACCGGCAGTGTTAGCGGGGTGAGCCATCCAGCCGCCTAAGACAGAAACATTTAATAAACCCTCATTCAATAAACTTTAATACGTATAAAAACCACAGTGGAAATACACAGACAGAGATCACGAGGGCAGGAGACAGGAAATCCACCTCCAACTATACCAATAATAATAATAACAACCACAATACATGATGCATATCATCATCGTGCACGTGAAAGTGTTCGTATGGATCTACACTAAACTAGAGGCAGCAGAGCTAATCAATTCCCCAAATCAACCATAAGGTCTAATAAAACAGACTAATGAAACGGAAAATGTGAATAATTCTGTGAAAGTTTCTTTCTTCACTCTATGAACTTTTAAAACTCGTCACTTTCCATCCAAATTGTCCTGGTTCCTGAGTTGCGTACGTTTTCTGGATGTTATGCATTGCAGACTAGGTGCCTCAGCTTTCATTTTGGTCAATAGTGATCTTTCTTGTCAGCGCACATCACTCACTCACATTTTGACCTGAGACTGCATTTCCTAATGGCCCGAGGACCTTCCATTACGCACGTAGGCATTCCCTTTACCTCACGCCACGGTCATGAATCACGTCCACCGGCTCGAGCGCAGTGAAGTTAGTCATGTTTCCCCCGCATATTTGCATTCGGAGCAGAGCCAGTCAAGCGGCCACACGTTCAACTCTTCGTCATGTCAGCTCCTTTTCCTCCATTTCTGCAGTTGACGGGAACTGAGTGAAACGGTCTCTCCCAAGCTTCAGCGAAGAGATTTACTGGCCACATCAGATTTGTACCAAATTGTTTACGGGGGTGACCTTTGGAAATCTGTATTTATGGTGCATTTCGTCGCGTGATTTATCGAAGAACGTTAAAACAAAACAGCTATGGGTTTGGTTATTTGTTAAAAGTAGTGGTTTAATGGGACTGGTGGCACTCGCACTTAAACGTGAGCAGTATATAAGAGCCAACAAATGATTTATTATGCATGTTCATATATAACTGGAACGGATTATGAAATTCCACCAAAATGGCAGGCATTCTCCCTTAATTATGAAAAAGAATTTGCTTTTTATTAGGACTAATTTATGCATTTGCAAAGCTGGATTCCAAAGCTCCAAAACTGTATAGGACCACATTTTGCAGTGTTAATTTTCACATCAAGAATGACACCAGCAATTATATTTTATCTATAGAACCTGTATAACAAAGAGAACAAATTAATTACTCCCGGTGGGGTCTGAATAATACAAGATTATTTGAACAAGATTAGAAAATATCTTTTTAGATTTTTTTTATTTGCATCCGTCAAAACAATTAGTGGGAATTTGAGTGACAGGAACATTCAACCCAACAGCATAGTAGTTAAACATGCTACGGAACTGGAAAATAAATTAAGTACCAAACATTTGGAGCATTCAAACATTAACTTTAGAGGACTGAGGCATCGTTTGACTCAGCATTAAGTGCTTATACTCTCACACGTGTTTCATAAGGAACATCAGCTAAAAGACGTAGACAAGAAATATTGCACGGGTTGTAATTGTGCTCAAGATTCAATGCAAAAATAAAATATACCTTCAGCACTTCCGTTTTCATACACATGTTCTGTGTCAGATTGAATTACTTAACTGGGTACTATTTATCCCTCCCCTTCCCCTCGCCACACACACACACAATGCTTCTGTGTCCACCACAGCTAAAACCTGTCTGCAAACACACACGCACACAAAAAAGGCAAATGAACCCCAAAAAAGCATCCAGAATCCAGCATGCAATGCCACAAAGTGTTGGAATGATGACAATAACAGAATGTCTTTCAATAGCTTTTCCATCTTCCTTGGGGAAGGGGGGTGCTGTGGGTTTACGAGGTCATCCAGAGGACGAAAGGGATGATCAGGGTGGAGAGGCTGGCGAGGGGGGTCACGGCGCCCAGGTAGATCATGGCGCACACCCCCAGCACGGTGGTCAGGAACGCACTCTTTTTACAGCACACTATCTTCCTCACCGTTTTACAGAACTGCACAAGAAACGCACACACACACACAAACAAAACAGAACAAAATTATTAATCACAGATCATTACTCCAATTGGTGAGAGTAGGATTTCTATATTATGGGTTATTTCTTAAGCCTTGTTGAGGACGTCCATGGCACACTGGCTATGTCATGCTATGTTACAGGCATTTAGCACACTCCCTTCTCCGGAGCGACTTACACAGTTTACATTTCTTTATATACAATCCATTTATACAGCTGGATATTTGAACTGAAGCAATTCAGGCGAAGTGCCATCCTCAACAGTACAATGGCAGTGCCCTAACCATTATGCAACACTGCCAGCCAATGGCAGTGTTGCATAATCATGTTTTAATACTTACATTCCTAAGAATAATAGTGTAAAAGTAAAACTGCAAACATCTAACCATTTATCAGAAAAATAATACTCACCTTGAAAAATATGGTTTATTAAAACTCACTCTGTGAGTTTTGGAAAAAAGCTTTTCAGTTGCTCAAGGGGCATAAGCACTCATGCAGAACACAAACTTTGAGGAATAAATCAAACCAAGACTACAAAATAGTTATTATTGCTGTAGCAGTGGCATGAATCCATTGCATATCAGCATTTGTATAATATTTTTGATAAATTGCAGAGCTTTCAAATATTCGTCTTGCTTTCGCTTGTGGTTTGTGTTCATCCGGATCGTATTTTCGTAAGTGGCTCACAAGCACTTGCCAGGTCTGTTTCCGGGTCACAACACTAGATGTCGCTGCTTACCACTAAACAACTTCTGTGTGCTCAGAAGCGTCCTCTGATGTTCGACTAATTTTGCTCAAGATTTTTTTTTTTGGTAAACTGGGAATAGCAAGTGCAATCTGCCTTACTGGGGCTGGGGGAAGTGAAACGTAGAGATTAAATTAAAGGAATATAAAAACACCTTCCATAGTGCCTTGGGGCTTTGGTGTCTGCAAGCATTTGTCTACATCTTTCTCATTATTCATGCCAAAAGTTGCCATGTTCATAACGACAGGTCATTTAGAACAGATTCCTATTTTGGACCCAGACAACTGAATACAGACAGCACGACTGTGGTCTATGAAATATTAATACAACAATCTGTGGCCGCTGTGTCGATGTCAATATCGTTCACCTCAACTTTGCATCGGAATTTGCATAAAGATTAAATCAGACATTGCCAATCATACATTGTCAAGCATTGGACAATAATTAAATTTGAAATAAAATTTGGAAATGCGTGTCAAAAAGGCTAATTTTAAAATATGGAGAATGCCATTTTCACATATGCAAGTACATGCATTAATGATTATACTTAATAATTTAGATCATTTATTATGACAATATTTCCTTCCCAGTATATATTTTCAACCCAAAGGGGAAAAAGAAAGTGAGAGAGGTATTTTACATTGTGCAGTGCACATGCATGCATGCGTGTGTGTGTGTGTATGTGTGTGTGCGTGTGTGCATTTACATAGGGGGGGACAGGGGGCAGTGATTTGCGAAATCCTGAAAATCCCATTCAACTGAATTCACATGACTAGCTCAATAACCCCTGAAGTTTAGCCAGTTTATGCGCGTCCTTTGAAAAAGATTAGCTACACTTACAGAAGGGAGATGTGAGGTACGCTGTCTTGGGGTGAAATTCTATTCTATTCTGTCTTCCATGGTGACATTTTATGTGACATTTCATTTAGGTAGCACTTCAGAAAGCACCTACAGGACATGTGTTCTGTGTCACAACCGGAGGTACTGATTGGCAGATGGATCAAACGTTGTGTTATCCTCAGCACACGTCTGCCTGTAAATTAAGGCTTTCCTGAATCATCTTCACAACCTTAAGTGTTCTGAATACAACTTTTACATACTATGGGTCTTTGCAAGTACTTGCCGACTGAAATTCTTTACAGAGCGCTACGCACAAATGACCAAGTTCAAAGATCAGCCTCTCTCACCTGAAGCTTAGCACCCCACAAGGGACTGGAATGTCCTTCTTTTCCTTTTACATTTGTGTCTGTTCACAAATAATAACAATCACCAAACATCTGACTCAGAAAATACCCTGATCTGGTAGCACTGGTAGATCTTAAATGAGCTTGTCATTTCAGTATGTCCATTTTAGAACCACAGGCCCAAGGAAGAAAAAGAAAACAGTGGATATAGCTTGAACTGTCAAAAGTTTGGTAAAGCAAAGTTGTGCTGAGTCAATGAAATTAACAAGCCAGCCCTGCAGGTGAATGGAGCCCATAGTCAATAGAAAAGCGTCACTTCTACAGACATCTTCACTGTGAGAACACAATCATCTATTGGCTCATGTAAACAAAAGAAGTGCAGAAACAAAATGGCACCCAGGTTCCACAAACAACGACAAGACGCACAAACAAAACGGCAAATGTTTCAGTCTTCAGACTTTCCCCGGTGTCCAAAATCGCTCAGTGTCGCCAACGAAAAGCCCCAAGACCTGAAACGATTGCCTTTTCGTTTGTGAATAATTTGCGTCGTCGCTCTTTCTCCTTCCCGTGGTTTGAGCCGCACCGTACCTGGTAGGTCTGAAAGCTTATGGCAGTTCCGTATCGACAGTACATGACGTAGTGCTCGCAGTTGTACCACAGCAGGCTGTAGGTAATGGCCCCCAGCAGCTTCTCGGCCCTGCGCGCCACCTCGTCGCCCTGGTACGGCGGCCGGCTGCACACCTTGTCCATGTGGTTGACAAAGATCTCCGAGCCGTAGGCGAAGTCCGCCACTGAGTCCACTCTCACGCTGGCCACCTTGGCCAGCACCCCCAGGATCAGCCGGTTGTTGGTCACCATCTCCCTGATGACGTCCTGGTTCCTGGTGAAGACGGGCAGGATGTCAGGGATGAGGTGCGCCACTCTGTCGTCCCCCAGGTAGATGCCAAAGTGGGTGAAGAGGGTCCGGGGCACCTCCAGCAGGTCCCCTCGTTTGTAGATGGAGAGGTCATACTTGCGGTGGTGCTCGTCCTCCTCTTCCTTCTCCTCCACCACTCCTTTCGTGGCGATGAAGAGCAGGTTCAGGATCTGCAGGGGAAACATGGTGGAGACTGCGGTCGAGGTAAGTTGGCCGCCCGGCTGTTTTATCCTGACCCGGGGTGGGTGGAGGCAAGGGGATTAGAGGTTGAATGCCATTCATGGGAATTCGACATAAAGTAGGGGGCTTTTGCGTGTCACATGCTCACGCTAACAATGGGACTTCAGAAAGACGATGGACTCGGTTTAATTAAAGGAAACCTCCGTAGTCGTAGGTTTTAATTCAAAGATTAAAACTGTAAATGTTCGGTCGCAATAGCCTGATTAAAGATTTAGCTGCAGTTGTGGAATGTTGATTTTTCTAAATAACCCTGTAGTACAGCTAAATAATGTACTGGATGTGTCATTGAATGGTTTCTCAGTAACAGCTGTAACCACGCATTGCTTTGCATCATATGCTAAATCTCTAAACATTGTACAAAATGTCACAAATATCATAGCAGCTGTGAAGACAGCACGGTTCTCATTAGAATGACAAAGCTAGTTTACCTTGGAATACACTTGCTTTTACCCACCAAGGCCTGTTGACGTATGCAATGCAACACAAACAAAAGGTCTAGCGTTTTTATAAAGCCTACAAATCTTTACGTGCACCGTGCTTGTTTTTCATGTGGCAGGTTGCAGAAAATGGGGCATTATAAAGTCACATTTTCTTTAAATGGAAACGTCGCTAATGATACTTAGGAACAGGCTTTCTAGGGAGAAGTGTCCGGGCACCTTACCTGAGTCAGTACCAGAGTCAGGCACGTGCCAGGGCTCGGGGCTTGAGCACTGCTCCTTTTAGTCTCCATTTCAATATGTGCCATTTTTGGTCAGGTCGAACATGTAGGTTTGTGCCCTCAGCCAGTCACTGGAACAATTACGTTGTTTTTTGATGAAAATATTTGAGAAAATAAGCCCCGTTTTTGTCAAATGTTCTTATTTAATAATGGTCAATACATGCAGCAGCTGACGCGGCGCGCACACACAGACAAATAGTCCCGCGCCCCGCCCCCGCCCTTCCTGATAGGCTGATACCGGTGGGAATTTCGGTTCCTTCGGGGACTCGAATCCTTTGATTCAGTTCACTACAACGATTCGTTCACTGATTCGTTCAGTCATACTTCCGGTTAGTCTTTCGTTCGCAAACGACTCGTGTGTAGGCAGCATTCATTCAGCACAGGTTTGTTCAGTGACTCCTAGCAACGTCTGTGCAGCAAGATAGCTGATGTAAACAGACGAAAGTTTGACATCCAATTTCTCACTTTGTTAACTAAATTGTGGTCTGTTTCTACACATTTATGTTTTTAAGTAAATACAATTAGCAATGCTTTCATTTAATTTGCTCGTGCCTGACTACAATAGCATATTTATTATTGAGGCTAGTAGCCGACGTAATACAAAATAACGTGATTTGGCTCAGTTGAAAGTGAAAGAACTCTATCATTGCTGACGATGTATTTATATTATAGTTTTCAATCAAGGGGAGCATTGCATTTCTGAAATGTACTCGGTACAGTATATCATTGCTTTATTTATTATTAAATACGTGCAATAACACCTCATTCCATTGAACAGTTTTTTTGTTTTGTTTTTTTTTGTCAAAAAAGACAACATTTGACAGTGCCAGACAATTTGAGGCAACACTAGAATAACTATATGAATAGATATGGCAGTATGCAAAATACGAAGAACTTCCCTTTGTCAAAATAATAAATGAATTAGCCTACAATATAGCTAATAACAATCTACAATAAAATATGTTACCGAAACATAATTTGTTGGTTTGACTTGACAAATAAAATACATTTATGTGGGATATAGCCTACTGTATATACATTGTGCGTCTATGCAATGTGCATGTGGAAATAATAATGTTTGCCCATTTTACAACTTAAAAGTTCCGCAACGACGGGTTTTAGCCACTGCAGCGCATTGGAATTCCCGGAGGCACTTGCACGAGCAGCGAGCCTCGCGTTCGTTAACGACTCGACGCGTTTCTTAAGTTCTTTCAGTTCGTTCACCGACTCGTTCTTTCAGCTCAGAACTGGATGCAAAATTAATAAAGATGGAAAGCAAAACGCATATTCTGGTCTGTTTGGACGAAGGTGTCGTCGTTTCGGTCTCTCACATCTTGTAAGTCGCCCTGGATAAGAGCGTCTGCTAAATGCTTAAAATGTAAATGTAAAATGTAAGTGGCCTTTTATTGTCTTCTAAGAAGACAATAGGAATAAGAAGAAGAAGAAGAAGAAGAAGAAGACAAAAACTAATTTTTCTGTCTTTATTAATAATACATTAAGTACAATGTTATTTTCAAGAATGACAGCATTGAAGAAGGTCAAACTGACTGAAACATCACTCATCTTGTGAAATAAAGCATTTGAAAAAAATGTGTTGTGTCAAAACGCGGGTTATTTACATTCAATTCCAGGAAAAATTAGTAAAATTGTTATATTTCAGGGAATGAAAAGACACATAATACATTCTGTACAATATCCTCAGATACAAAAACATAACAAATATAATATCACCCATTCAAGCATCTAATCATAAATTTTAGATATAAAATTGATGACAGAAAATATGGACTTACACAGTAAGTTAAGTGGTGTATAAAGTAGTATTAGGTGTGTAAAAAGACACACAGACGTAGACTCCCTATTGACTTCCCTTTAAGGATGTGCTGCGCGAATTCAGTTGCAGCGTCTGAAGTTGGGTCGGTTAGCCAGCCATCCACAGAGTGAACGGAATTAGGAGACTGGGTAGGGCGGTGGAGGGAGTCATGCCGAGATAGACGATGGACATCAGACCCAAGGCAGCAGTGAGGATGACGGTCCTCTGGTCCCGGACCACAGACTTCAGGCACATGCAGAACTGCCGAGGAAAAGTCATAGAATAACGTAATTATTAAAAAAATAAACCTGGGGTGACTTGACGCTTCCACTATAATGTTACGCAATATAGCAAAGAATGTATTGAGTGGATACAATCATCATCAATCATTCAGAAAATTATTTAAGTAACTGTTGTGCGCATTTCCCAGACTTAAAATTGTATCGATTGATTATCAATGCAAACACGGTTGGTTTTAAGGTGAGTGTACACAAATTTGTTTTACAGAACTCGAGTGGTATGCCAAATCGCATGCATTTTTTCCCCAAGAACATTTACAATAAAGATGCATGGTGCAATCTCGCAGAGACAATGTGACACATTCCGATATATAGTACAAAGGGCAGTTCTAATAAACAGATGTACCTAGTTCCATAAACTTTCCAACACTTCCCTGTGTCAACAACTCCTGTGCTAGATCGTTCCGCCCGTAACAGGTAATTGTGTACTTTCTGGTTATGTTGCTTAAAAATACCAACAAAGATTTTAAAAAACAGCAGCTCTGATTCCCAGACAAATTACATGAACGAACGTGCGCATGTGGATTCGGTTGGGAGTGCCCTATACGCCAACATGAGATTAAATGAATTCTTGAAATGAATTAATACCCATCAGTGCAATCTGCTAAAGGCAACCACTCCAGTGTCTACACATAATTGCAATTGCGTGCGTGCAACGTAATGCCCGTGAACAAAGCTAAAACTAGGTTGAAACACAGAAAAACTTCAACACCCGATTCGCAATACTGTAGCTATATTATTGATGATGAAACTCACACTGCGTAAAATTATCCATGGAGGGAAATAACGCACAATTTACCTGATCTGTCTGCAGGCTCCCCGCGGTGCCGTATCTGCAGTAGCTGACAAAGTGCTCGCAGTTATTCCACAGCAGGCTGTAAGGTATGACTCCAATAAGTTTCTCGGCTCGTTTTGCGACCTCCTCGTTAGGCAGCGGATGCTTTTTGGAAGTGTTGTCCATGCCGTTTACTAAAATGTTGGATCCGAACGCAAAGTCGTCAACTTGATCGACACGTATGCTGGCGTTCTTGGAAACGACGCCCAGAAGCAATCTCTTATTTGTGACGACTTTACTGATTTGACTGCTGTCGCTCGTGAAGACGGGCAGGATGTCGGGCATCAGATGCGCCACTTTGTTGTCCCCCAGGTAAATTCCAGAGTGGATGAAGAGAGTGCGCGGCACCTCCAAGAGGTCTCCCCTCTGGAAAGAAGACGTTTGACATTGGCTCGTGCACTCTTCGTCGTCAGACCACATGGAATTGAAGAGATTTAAACTGGAGAAGGCAAAAAGTTTCTCAAGGAGAAATGCCAAAGAGTCAAACATTTTGGTAGCTTCTGAATCGTTAACTTCTTCGGATCTTTTATCCTGAAGTGTGCGAGGAGGGGACGGGATTACATCATTCCGTTCCTGAGGATGCTATTGGCTACAATGATGTGGCCTTACTTTAGTGGCAATCTTCGAGCGAGCAGTAATAATATTTGCGCTCCAACTATGTTTGCATATCCCCTCCTCTCAGCCGTATCTTTCGGATCTTATCCAAAACTGTTTGCACGAATACTATGCTCTCCTTCAGATATAGCCTATACTTCAAAGCTGTGTGTATACGCGATGAACTCTGGCAATTATACATACTGTAGCCTATATTGTAAAAAAATAAATAATAATAATAATAATTCAGCAAAACATAGCTACATGTAAATCTGTGAAATTCAGAACACTTGCTTTATACCGTATAGCGTTAAAAAAAATAAAAGAATGGCTAGGGAATTTCTTCTTGGTGTCAAAATGTGATTCACGCTACAGGATGCATGTTCACATTCACTAGTAGATATTATAGTGGTTCTTGCAGCATTGGAGTCCTTGGATTTCTGGAATCCCCTAATAATATCCATTGCATAAATTTGAAACAATCTGTCGTTTTTCTTTCTTACATATTTTACTTTCCACATATTGGAATTTCTATTCCACCGTTTGTCAGTAATAATTCAAATGGTAAACGCAAGTTTTTGCATGGTTTTCAGTTGACTGGTGTGCGGTAGGCTACATATTCACTGCCTAGGAGGGCTTACTTTTTAAGTGCATTCCGACCAGGAGTGTCTGGTAAAGAAATGTTGATGAAATGTTTATTTTATAATATTTTGTTTAGTCCAGTGTGATATAAACACAACTTATTGCTGATGCTGCAAATAATATTAAATATTTCTTTGTAATTCACAGATTAAGCCGATTACCTATTATTTTGTGTCCATGTGTTCCATTTCCCAAGACTGCACTTGTACATGCAAGGCAGCTGGAATGGCTGGAATGGAGTTACCATTTGCCGATGGAGGCAAGATTATAATTTCACCATATTATCATTATTTGGGCCTGAAGTGTGCATTGGATTCCCCACACGACATCAGTGTACATCTTCAATGAGACACAGCCTGCAAGTCTTGGCCTTACTTTACAACAGTTATGCTCAACCAAAACATGTGTTTTTTGTTGTTGTTTATTTGAGGTGGGAGTGCTAATGGTAAAGCCAAACCTGACATGTAAAGTCTGATGGAGCAGTGGTTCAGTGACATGAAGCAGGATGTCGGCATATGGCAATAATTAACTTGCTGGGATGCAATGGCCAATATAATCTTGTTCGTAGTGGTCCCAGCAGAATGAATTCATGAAAGGAGAGCTATGCATTTAAAACACTCACTTAAAAAAAAAAAAAAAGAATATTTCTCACTTTTAAAAAAATTTATACAATTGAAGGGCCAAAGATAAAATTGCAAAAAAAAAAAAAAAAAGTGAAAAGCTATAGGAGTTTTCAAAATCTATTTTATCATCACAAGCTCCAACTCCATTTCGCTGTAGAATATTTGTGAGCAAAATACATGAGTGATCGTGGCACCCAGGCTTGGTCAGGATGCTGTGAGTTTGCATCTGACCCAAGGACCTCCTGGCCCAGGAGCCATTGAAGGAGATGACCATGCTCAGGAATTTGCCTTTGTTTTAAAAAAAACAAAAAAACTCCCAGGGTGCAATTCTTCCTCCACACCATGCTGTACAAAGGACCTGCATAGAAATCTCCACGCCGACAGCTTTTGATAAATTAACCCTCCACGACTTACTTACACTGTGGATCTAGATAATGAGGCATCTGTCTTTCCCACCGAATGTCACCCTGTTGATTTATTGAGAAACTGTGACTCTGACAGCACAAATTGATGAGCCCGCGACACGTTCTCTTCAGGGAATGCTAAACAGCTTTTTTAACAAGTTTTAGTCCTTCAGAAAATGCAAAGGAAAAACCCAATGACAATAAGTTTATTCATGTAAACTTTTACGTGTGTTGAATCGGGCACTTCTTTTCCTATTTTCTTATTTTAGTTGATTTAGTTGGAACTTAGTTGGAACTTTACATTTCTAGTTAGTGTGAATCTACTGTATGATTTGCAGATATTCAATGATGTCTGATTTCTCTAGCTTTTGCACCCTTAGACCCAATGAAAACAGTCACATCCCACTTAGCTCTGCACAGCTCTAAAAAAAGAAACAAGCTATAAATATATTTATGTAACAACAGACTTGGGGGCTCATTGGCATTGTTTACTGGATGAGAGCCCTTTCATTTCTCAGACACCCCCCAACAGTGTACATACTTTGTCTCAGTGTTGATGGGCCCCTATTTTGGAAATGTACGCTCATTTATCAAATAAAAGACACAATCGACAGGCATTGATCGAGAGAGGTATGTCCGGATTTATTTCTGTATTTTAATGATGATGGCACGCACAGCACAAGTGGCAAGTGGGCTGATAGGAACTCTTTAATGAGCCGAAGGCTGATTAAGACATCAGCTACGTTACCTTTAAATAAGCATTTCTGACACCAGCATGGCTCATTGTTATTTCCCTGTGCTGTTGGTGCAGCTCCTGTGTCCTCTGCCAGCCTATATGCGCTGTTTTGTATCATAACACTAAGTACTTACAAATACTGCACTACAGGTAACTGTGTAAATAAAGGAAACACCAATATAAAGTGTCTTAATTTGGCGCTGGGCCAGCACAAGCCACAAAAACACAGCTTCAATGAGCCTTGGCATAGATTCTGCAAGTGTCTGGAACTCTATTGGAGGGATGCAACACCATTCTTCCATGAGAAATGTGGTGTTTTGTTGACAGTGGTGGAAAACACTGTCTCAGGCACCACCATAGAATCTCCCATTGGAGGTACAACTAGGTTGAATACCTGTGGATCTGTACCGAGACTATATTTGCATGACTTCACAGCACAGCTGCCTATGGATCATTACAATCGAAGGCAACTGACACGTGACGTGTCCTTTTGAATGTGCTGAATGGAAGTTACATATTAAAACATATTATTGAATTAAACCTGGATTAACGCTAAGATGTAGAAAGATGTAGCCTTGGCTAAGATAGCTATTTTTCCAGGAGGCGTATGTGGCTTTCGGCACATGAAGCTTCGTATGGCACAGGAGTCACCAGATTGAATATTAGGGCCGAGCCAAGGTATTGATCGAACAGCACTTTGCCTCGTTTGACCACAGTAAATGTCACTATGATGAACATTGATATAATTTAACAATAAATATTTGTCATGGGAAATAAATGGCCAATGCAGTTCTGTCACACATAATTGACAAATAAAGCTTCACAATTCCCAGTTGGGATGGAAGCTGATCATGTTATCTTGCTCATGCCATCTGCCTTATTGGTAGGTATATGCATACAGCATGTCGTAAATGGTAGATAAACCCAATTCCCTGAAAATGGGTAGGATCATGCATGCACACCAGTCCTCTCAATTACACAAATGTATATTAAATGTATTAAGAAAGGAAGGAAATAAAGGCCACAGGCAGGTGAATTGCTTGCCTATAGACTTAATATCCTTTGTTTACAAACCGGGAGTGACCATACATTAACACGCACTGATAAAGCATAAATCATTTTCATTGCTGGGTTACATGGGACTAATTACTGATAACACAATTACTGGTGGCAGCCAGCACAGGGCCAGTCAGATATGAACTTACAACCTTTTTTCTTCCGATCCAAATGTTTGGAGATGCAGTAACTGGCGACAGAGTCAACGCTTGCCAGCTGCGAGCATGGAGTCAAACTCAGGTCAGGTCCCCGTCATATTCAGGTCAAAACAGCAGTCTGCTGCACTGAGACTACCTCTGACTAACCACCCAATGTGTCTTCTGTATTTCAAGAGCATAAGAAATATTTCAAGAGTGTGAAATAAGACTATATCCTCTATTTCAAGAGTGTGGAATAAGACTATGTCCTCTAATACAAGATTGTGGAATAAGACTATATCCTCTATTTCAAGAGTGTGGAATAAGACAATATTCTCAAACTCCCTATGGCACTTAATGAAATGTGTCGGAATCGTCGCTTCTCATCTTCTAACCTTTTGGTATGCCCTTTTGAGAGTCACTCTGGATAAGAGCGTCTGCTAAATACCTCGATGTAAGTGTAAGAGTAGGATACTAAACATTTGAGACTGCTACTGTATGTGTATAATTATAAAACATTTCCCGGAAAGCCACTTGATAAATAAAATGTATTATCTGGCTCCACATGTTAACATTTAGTAGCCTTAGCATTTAATTTAGCTTTTAACACAGATTATTGGTCTCCGTAAAGAATTTATGTCACATTTTGGGGTATTGTTTTTTGCCATAAATCTTAACACTGCAATTCTGTTAAATTATTTTATTAAATGGTATATGGGTTTCAACAGAAAGTAATGTCCCCCTGAGACTGCAATGCATTGGAAAAATGTGGACAGAATGTCCACAAAAATGTGAAATTCAAGAGTCCATCACTGTTGCATTTTACTACAAATGATCTGGATTAAACTTCTGGGGGAAGGAATGCAGTTTGGCTTGAAAATCATCTTAAAAATGTAAAAATGTAAAGGTAAAAATGTAAATGAACAACACCTGGGATTGTTTAACTGAAATACAAAAGTGTAAATCCAGTTCTGTCAGCTTGTCAGAAGATAGGCCCCAAAAACTTCAAACCCATGGTTCTCAATTGAAAATATTTTCATTGGGCCAGCACTGACGGTCAACGAGCAGAACTCTGCTTAATGCTCAAGTAATGTGTGGAAAACTGCTAATAACTGTGACTGTACAAAATTTCCGCGCACATTATGAACTAATGCTCTTAAATGCTATGGTATTAAGGAGGTCAGTGGTGTGGCAACACAGCCCAGTTCTGGAGATCAGTGCGAGCTCAGCTGAAAGAGATTAACCTATGGCCACTGCGTGAACCCCACGAGAAGTGGTAAAGAGGTAAACCGTCCGAGAGGTCAAGCTCTGCGGCCTTGAGGAACATACTTTTTTTATAACTTACTGACCTCCCGTTTCAGGCCTCGGGAGGGCCGTATTCTGCGAGCAGCATCTGTGGGACTGTACCTACATACAACAGAGGTGGCCTGTTCAATTTCGTGGCCTGTCTAAATCTGCAGCAGGATGATTCTCAGTCTAGTTTGAATCTTTTTGGCCCATCTTTCCCCTCCGCATGGGACCGCTGTCACCAGATTAAACACTGGAGCTGCACCAACGGATCAAAGAATCATTTCACGTTGTTTGACCATGACAACACCACAATGAATATTTAAATCATTTAACAATAAATATCTGTCATGGTAAATGCCTTACTAATGCAGTTCTGTCACACGATTAGCCTGTTAAATGTCATGGCCTATCTACATGTGCAGCAGGATGAATTTCATTCAAGTTAAATGACAATTCCCCACCCCCAAAATAAAATCACAATTACATTGCTGTAATATCCCCTGTCAATTCAGGAAGGCAAGGACTAGCATGTGCCTCCTCTAATACGTGTGGTTTTCCCCACTCAGTCTTCAGCCCAGCCACCATAGATAGCGCACCACAGGACTGCACTGCTGGAGCGACATCACAGGCAGCTGGCGGGTGACCGATCCACCATAGACGCCGCTTGTGAAGAATGAGGAGCTGGTTACCCTGCCAACGTCCAGGGTGATGTCATGCCTAATCAACATGCTGTCTTAAAATTACATTAAAATCTCCTTCAGTCAAATATGTATTAGGCCCTACCACATCTGACCTGAGGACACTCATATTATTACACTGCATATTTATTGTGGTTTTCTACAATATCCATTAATAAATAATTACATAGTAAGAATTATATAATTGATTAAATATGGATGATGCAAACTATGTCATATTAACTGCATAGTTAATATTGCATAGTCTGAAATGCACTTTGCACTTTAAGGGGACAAAATAAATGGTGCCACTGGACAAGTCAGGCACCGACATTTCAAAATACAGGCAAAAATAAGACATTTTAATGCATCGTACATATTTGCGCAAATCCCAGAAAGCTGTCAAAGAATGCGGCTTTTGTTCGCATGAGCCAGTCTGGGAAACTGCTAATCAGGGAAAAGGCTCTTTGTTTGACTGCCTCTTGCAGGCCAATGAGCCTGTCTGAAAGCAGGGGAACCCAGAATAAAATAATGGCCTAGAAAAAATACTTCTCCACCCCTATAGATACAAAATTAAATCCAAATCAAGCCATTATCTCAGAGAAATATCCATATTGATAAATACAGAATACTAAATACTCTCACTGTGTAGTGTCACTCTGTGAGCTATGGTGCACAACATATTTTTTATAGCAGTAAAAAGCTACACCAGATACTGTAAATTGCGAAAAAGTGTTCTCTTTAAATTATATTAAAACAGGCATCAAAAAAACAAATATGCCCTACATTTTCTCACTGTGCAGTGTGTCACTCTGCCAGCTATGGTGCACCACATTTTTGCACCAGTAAAAATAAGCAGGTGTGCTTTTGACTTCGACAGTCCCATTAAAATATGGCAAATGTGGGCAAAAAAATCGGTGCACGATAGTAAAACACTACTTTTTTTCAGAAACCTTTTTTTTGTGTGTGATACATTGCATGGCCCTGCTGCTCTTGGCATGGAGTGCCAAAATTCCCAACCATCAAGGCCCAGTGCTCACAGCGGGGCCCCCAGAGGTCTGGGCCCCTGGCTTCATCTGCTGACCGGGCCCAGACGCTGTGCGTACGGAGCTCCTGAAACAGCAACAGCAGCAGCGCTGGTGAGCAATTCTAACCACGCTCGCCTGTTTGGCGAGAGATTTCTTTCATGCTACTCGCTTGTCACACGCCGTGCAACACAACCAGGAGCTAATGAATCCTGGCAGCAGCATCGTTACGGTTATTGGTTTTGTAACCTACGTTTTGAATTATATTTGCCATGGTGTTATTTCAAATAGCATGTGAACCGTTCCCCCCCTCCTGCTTCATTGCTCCTGACCTTAAGGACGATGCCTGATTTTGCAACTCTGCAACTACTGTGTTTTCAAAGTTTTCATTTTGCGCCCACAAACTTCGCCCACTCCACGAACCAACGAACCAACTGGTTCAAGCCCAGCGCCAGACACACAACGACGAAACGGCGGCCCATTTCCACCCAGAATGAACCCGGTGGGTGTTCTTCTCCTTTTGTGCAGTTGGGAGTGCTCTTCATGACTTCCTGAAACTCAAGAGTGATAAGCCTTTTTTACAAGGTCAACCTGTACCAGCTGAGTTCAAGTGTATTAGAGTCTGCGTGGGATGCAGCGGTTCCCATCTGCCTCCCTTCCTCAAAGGGAGCAGTTCACCAGGAGTTCAGCTCTGTTTAGGTTCACCGGCAAGGCACGGTTCACGTTCAGGTCAGCTCTTTATTCCCTGGGTCGTATTTTTATAAGTAAAAACTGGGTCACCGCCAGCGGTCGGGGCATGGCTTTATTAGTGATGCCAACACCGAGGGGTTACTGGGACCATAAATTATAACCGCCAATGCACGCGGCCTGTTTGCACTACTGTGAAAACAAAAAAGGCGGACACTTTGTTTGTAAATTTTGGCATAGAACAAACTCTGCCAACGCGCTACATACGCAATTGTGTACTGGTGTACTTTAGGACTGCAAAATAAATTATTGAGGAGAAGAAGAAGAAGAAGAAGAAAAGGAAGAGGAGGAGGTGTACACATATGAAGATTTTAGGTGCTCCAGTTTTGTACAGATGCTTCTGCTCCTCCCTGCCAGGAACTGGGGAACCTCAGTAACTTGTGTAACACAGGGGATTCGGTCCTGCCATGCATTTGGCCTTAAGCGAATACCAAATATATGCCAGTGTTACTTTTTTTGTCAAAACATATGCCATGTACATGATGAAAAATGATTCAGAGTCCGACCTCACGGGACCTGGCTGACCCTGTCGCTCTGAGGCGTTGTGAAAAGCCAGCCCCTGAAAGTGTCACCTCTGCTAAGCCATGCCATCAGCCTCTACACAGGTGTGATGTTGTATTTAGGATTGGCACACCAGAATGTGAAGTTAAAATAGGTACAGTACTGATACATAAGTTATGGCAGCATACTTTCTTGGTTCTTTTCTGATGCTGCACCTTTGTGTCCCCTTCCGGGAGGTAAATGAGATACCGCTTCTCGTTGTCTCCTAGCCAGTTCAACATACAAGATTTAAGGAGACTCACCAAATCATGTGACCGATATTCCTAACAATTATGTAACAAGCTTTCAAAACACTATATTCCACATTATTAAGCTCTGAGCAATTTATTATTGAACCTTAACCCACCCATCCCTATATTTTAAAAAACAAAACAAAAATGACTTGTTTCACTTATTGTTGATCATTTCCTTTAGCGCTTGTGTTGTTTGTGGCCACTTACTTGAGGAACGATGCCCTTGAAGATTGTAGCGTCATGTGGTCGTTTATCTAAATAAGCTGAATGCACTTTCTGTAAGTCCCTTTGGATAAAAGCATCTGCTAAATGATTGTAACGTAATGTGATGCAATACATCACGTGTGAGTTGAAGCAGGTGATGATTTGACTTTTTTTTTCCAGCATCACAGACTGAATGCATATTTGTCTTGATCAGAGCTGAGACAGTTAATTATCAAGACAGAGCGTTACTGTCTAGTCACGACAGAATGATCCACTCCCAGATAGGACTGAAAGGTTATTTAAAAGTACCAGACTCTGAGGCATGCACTTGTCCTGGCACAGCTCTAAGAACCATCTTTGTGGGCGCAGTCTTTTATATTCACTTCAATGAGTTTTTGTTTTCTGTTCCATGCCGTTCTTCGCTGGGATACACGGCAACGCGACGTTATTCTGGCACAGACTCACACCGCAAAGCTCGAAGCCCTGAATAACAATTTCTAAGAGCGTTGCAAGAATTCACTAAAGACTGTTTTTTTTCTCTGTTTGTTTGTTTTCACTGATGAACAGCCGGGCAACGTAACAGCACCAGAACATTTGTCCCTTTTCAAATCAATGTCCAAATTCAAACCCGTGGCATTTTCTTTGCTGAAAAATGTCAAATTAATTAAACGTCACATTAAATGTTCTGAACTGGTTGTTTTTTGTGGCTAGTACTGAGTTCGGAAATCTTTAAGAGCATTAGTCTCCCCACAAATACGCATTCATTCGCACTGTGAAAGCTATTCAGGAAGCGGGTTTGTGCTTTCAATGTTCGCCTGTCTCTTCTCTCTAAATCACTGGAACAAGGGCACTCATAATCCAGAGTTCCTGCAGTCCCTAATTCAGATCTATTCTGCAAGTAGGATTAGTACATTCTATACCATTGGTCCTCAGCCTCGGTCCTGGGGACCCCCTGTGTATGCTGGTTTTTGTTATAGCCAGTCTCTCATGATCTCATGACCAGTTAACGTTGTTGAAAATGTGTGTGTAAATGTGTGTAAATTTTTTTCCTTAAACTTGTTTCAACACAATGCAGGTTTGGTCAATTTTGTGGTCATTTTCCACAAATGGTTTAGTTTCAGTGTCCAGGTATCCACACTTTCAACAATTAGGCCACCCAGTCTATAATTGAATCAATTTAAAAAAGGTAACCTCGTTCTAAAGGAAATGTGTCGCAAAGCACATTACAGAACATAAGAGCATTGGTTGATCTGACTTATCTGGCTCCACTACCACTGAATATACACCATATTTTACATTTACATTTAGGCACTGCCAGAGGTTAAAAAAAAGTTTAGGTTACCAAAAACTGAAAAATAGTGTACATTTTTTGCCAGTGAGTAGTTTCCTACACCATCAAAATCCACTTGGAAACTGGAGGAAACTCTGACAGGAAGAGGTCTGGCAGACCCAAAGCCACAACAAAATCAGAAGACAAGTTTCTGAGAGTCAACAGCTTGCGTGATAGGCAGCTCACAGGACAACAGCTTCAAAGCACAGCTTAACACTGGTCAAAGTAAGGAATTCTCAGTTTCAACTGTGAAGAGAAGACTTTGAGCTGCAGGTTTGACAGGTCGAGTGGCAGTAAGAAAGCCATTGCTAAGAAATAAGTAAAAGAGGCTTGCCTGGGCCATGAAGCACCGCCAGTGGACTAGTGAAGACTGGAAGAAGGTCTTATGGACCGATGAATCAAAATTTAAAATCTTCAGTTCATCACGCAGGGTTTTTGTATGCTGTCGAGTAGGCAAAAAGATGGTTCCTCAGTGTGTGACACCAACTGTCAAACATGGAGGAGGAAGCGTGATGGTCTGGGGCTCTTTTACTGGATCCAGAGTCGAGCGACTGTTAGCCCACGTTAACCCATTACTTGTTCCCTGAAAAGGGCCTTTCTTTATAACTCTGAAATGTACATTATTTTTCAGTTTTTGGTAACCTAAACCTTTTTTAAAACCTCTGGCAGTTTACTGCTTACCTTTGTACCATTTCAGGTTATTCACTGGACTTGAACTGCTTAAATTTCAGTAAAAACTGGAAAATGGGGGTGTTCTAAAACTTTTGACCGGCAGTGTACATTTTCTTTTTTTTAAATGTACCAACTTTTCTCTCCCTGTTTTATAGGAGTGCGGCTATCTGCGATGACCTCTGTTGTACTGTTGCTGTACTGATCTCTTGCTGTAGTTGTGATTTTTCTTGCCTTTTTAAATGTACTCATTGTAAATCGCTCTGGATAAGAGCGTCTGCTTAATGCCCAAAATGTAAATGTAAATGTAAACTGTTCAAACGTAGAAGGGTTGTTAGCCCCCACTAGTGGTTATTTTGAAAAGTGCAGAAAAATTACGGTAAGAAATCCCATCAATAACAGCACTGTAACCTGTGAGCAGTCACATGTAGAATGAACTCCAGCCAATACCAATAATTCATACCTTCCTCCATAAAGACATGGCGCTGAAACATGAAGGAATAAAATCTTTAAAAATGTATAAAGATAACAGATACAGATAAAGTATAAATTCATGTTAGGCTTAGAGGGCAATGTAAATGGCAATAAATACAAAGCCATTCTGAGTGATCTCCTTCAAACTATGGTGAAGCATTTCTATCCTGATAGGAGTGGTCTCTTTCAAGATGACAATGCCCCCATCCACAGGGCACGAGTGGTAACCGAATGGTTTGATGAGCATGGAAATGATGTAAACCATATGCTATGGCTGTTTCAGTCACCATACCTCAACCCAACTGAATATTTATGGGAGATTCTGGAGTGGCACCTGAGACAGCATTTTCCACCACCATCAACAAACCACCAAATGATTGGATTTCTTGTGGAAGAATGGTGTTGCATCCTTCCAGACACTTGCAGAATCTATGCCAAGGCTCATTAAAGCTGTTCTGGTGGCTCGTGGTGACCAAATGCCCTGTTCAGACACTGTTAGTGTTTCCTTGATTGTGGCATTTACTTGAACATGATATACCCACCAGCTAGAATATTTTTTCTTGAAAAGAGTTCAAGGTCTTTTGAGATGGTCCAGCTTCTTCATCAAGCTGTAATTTGTCATGTCAAGATGTCTATCGCTGTATTACTGCACTGAACAATGATTGATTATACTATGCATTAATGCACATCTTGTAAGTCACTCTGGATAAGACCACCTGCTAAATGCTTAAAATGTAAAATGTAAATGTAAATGTAAAACGTAATGTATTGTAAACAATTCAACTATTAAATTGTACCCGTAAACACATTTTTACTTTAAAAAATAAATGAGGTGACAGGTGACCATTTTTGGTGTTGGATTAATGTCACCGGACATAATGTCCCTCAATCAGAATGTCTAAATGATTCACACAGCGAGGCTTGACCCATCTGATAAAGGGATTGTGAAACTGGGCCTCCGCTATCACAAACCATAGGCTTGAGCCCAATTTTTGTTGACAAACACAACGCAAGCTCCCTTGAAACAGCCCACGACCCAACACTAAAGTTATGGAGCAATTTCTTCCCTAGGTGGGCAGTTGGCTTATGGGTAGAATTTGCATGGTACCCCCCACCCCAAACCACCCTCTTTACTGGCAGTTAGTCACCTGTGGTAAAGCAGTCTCACAGCTCCACAGACTGTCACAGCGTGCGGGTCTGTGTAGGTGTATGCGTAGGTGGGTCGGATGCTTATCTGGCTGGGCCCTCCTGTTCCCAAAATCAGGCTGACTAATTGTTGGTGTCCTTCGAAACAGTGACTAAGCAGTGATTGATTCGCATGTTGGTCCCGCTGACCCCCCCCCCCATCCCCGATGTTTGCACAAGGGCCTCCACCTGCCCTGTGGACCCTGCTTGGATAAAAGTCCCGACCCGACGGCGGTGCCTCACTTTCCTCAGGACAGCACAGTGGACTGTCAGACAGACATGGCATTCTTACACGCGGCCGCCGGCCTTCTCATTCTGTGCGCCGTCTCGTCAGCAGTAAGTGGATTACTTCTCCGCGTCTCCGTCGAATGGCTTTGCCTCCACTGTTAACCTGAGGATTTCACCGGTGCTTCCTGTGTTTTTGTCTTTTAGCAAAGGTTGAGAGGCGATAATTCCCCGTTGTGCACCCCAAGCGATGAGTTTGTGAGTATCCTATATGCGCTGTGCGCGTGTGAATCTGCTGAAATGCAGTGAATATGTAGATGCATTTGAGGCACACTCTTCTCTGAATGGCAAGATTCCAGTATGTTGGATATTCTGAAATTGACCTGTAAAAACCAGGTGTACTTGCTACGCACTGTACCATTACAACAGCATATATATATAGTTGTCTATTACTGCATACATATAATTATGTCTATTACTGTATCACTACACTGATGTCTTGCGCGGACTATGATTGATCTTACCATCAATCATAGTCTTACCATCTTTGGCGTCTGCCAAATGGCAAAATGTAAATGTAAATGTACATGCACGGCACTGCATACCCATAACATCAGCTTAATTTCAGTTCACATCTGAGTACCAAGAGTCTGACTTTTGAGAACACACAAGCCCAGCCAACAACTTTTGGTTCTCAGAACATTCCCAAAAACCCAAAGTTGGCAAACCCCGCACTCATCCCGTCATCAGGCTTTCGCAAGGAACAAAATCCACGCACAGCAGATGTCAAACAATTCTCTGTCGCTGTTGTATTGCAGCCGTGTTCGTTGTGTCTTAAGTGTGGTCACTCTGCGTTTTCAGGGTAAATACTGTCCAACCACATGTGGGGTGGCCGATTACCTGCACAAATACAAGCCCAGCATGGACAGGGACCTTGATGACATGGAATATATGCTAACTGAGGTATTCAATTTGACAAGGGACACCCAGGACAAGGTGGTCTACATGAGAGATTCTGAAGCCCAGACAAAGAAGACCATTACATCAGGTGGAAGATTGTTTTATTCAGCATGCTTATAAATCACTATGGATTAAATATATAATGATGTTGCAATACAGGTAAAAAGGTATTTAGCAGATGCTCTGAATAAGAGCAACTCACACAGTTTAACATTTCATACATACATACATACAGTCCATTTATACAGCTGGATATTTTACAGACGCAATTCAGTTTACATACCTTGCTCAAAGGTACAATGGCAGTGCCCCACCTGGGAATTGAACCTGCAAATCTTTGGGTTATAAGCCCAGCTCTCTAACCGTTATACTACACTGCCAACCTATATGTTACCTATGTATGCATCTCTGCATCTCAAGTGCTCTAGCTATCTGCTCTGTCCAGTCTCTCTCTCTCCAATGTGTCTACACAATCTATTTACTTAACATGTGTATCCAATTGATCTACAGAATCTTATCTTATCAGTCTGCTTCATCCCAATTCATTAGTGTATGCTTGATTTACAGATGTCTATATCAAAAAGTCATCGAGTATGCTGGACGATATTCTGAGGTTTGAGAGAAGCATTGTCGAGCAGGAAGCCCAAATATAGTAAGTAGTCTGTGTTGTTGTTTTTTAAATATAAAGTTGGTCTCGTTGAAATTTAAAATACATGAGCAGTGCATCTCATTTGTAACAGTTTTCCCAATCAAATTAAATTAACACACAGGTTCATTCCATCTACTGTAGCAGAAACATATGACACCGCTCTTGCACAAGAAAGTCAATAAGCTCGCACTTAGTTGATGGAAGTGGAAAACGATGTCTCAGACGTCGTACCAGAATGTCCCATACATCCTCTTTAAACCACTGCGCGACTACTCGCGCCCTTTTGGATGGGGGGATTGCCATCTTGAAAGACACCCCCCTAGGCAGGAAAATGCGTTAACATGGGGTCAAGGTGATCACTCAGTAATGACTGACATCAACCAAAAGGCATGGGTGCCCCCAAACCATGCCAGTACAATGCACCCGACTCCATTACGGAAGCACCAGAAGCCTTCACTGCTGGAACACTGTTGTCCCTCCATTTTCTTGGCCAATACCTGTTTATTCAGATTTACGTTATTTTTACGTTGATCCTAACATTACAGAATCCACTGTTTCTAAACTCTTTCAGTCTGGTGAAGGGCCTACAGGAAGTCAGCTCTGAAACTGAAACACATGGCACACATTAATGCGTTGAAAGAATTAACCTCCTCCCCCCCCACCCCCTTAGCGACCTTGACCACATGCTTTCGGCCAATGAGAAGCGAATGCTGCAGCTCAGACAGCTGGCACTGCAACTGGAACAGAAGTGCAAGAAGCCGTGCGAGGACACCGTCCAGATCCAGCCGACCACGGGCAAAGGTAGGGTCAGGAGACCGCTCCCTCCAGAGCGCTCGCCTCACTCGCTCTGCCTCTAAACCTCCGAAACGAGACACAGCAGCGCTCACATCCAGAATACTTCCGCATTGGCCAGTCCTTTACGAGTGCGATCTGCCTATCACGGTCGCGGCTCAAAAATATACACCATTTAGCAGACGCTTTTAGCAACTTACAGTAGTGAATGCATACATTTTCATTATATGTGGCCCTAGTGGGGATTGAACCTACAACCTAAGCGTTGCCAACGCCATGCTCTACCAACTGAGCCACAGAGAACCACATCAAAACCCGACTGTACCGGACCAGCCCTAGTGGAGAGCCCTGATCGGGGGCGGCGTTTGGCTGTCCGCCCCAGGGGGAAGGGGGGAGGGTGGACGAATTCCATCTCAAAGGAAATGGAGTTTGCTGCCCTCTGAGAATCATCTTGCCTCGTAGAGACGGGCGGCGAGTTTGATAATTGAGCCACTGAATTGGGGGAAAAAATGGGTAAAAAATCTGAAACTAATAGAAAAAGGAGCGTGGCTGTGTACACGAGACGAGGAGCGGGCGCAGGAGATTTGTGAGCCTTTTTCTTTTTCCCTCACGTCAGATTGCCAAGACATAGCCAACAAGGGTGCCAGGACCAGCGGGCTGTACTTTGTGAAGCCCATGAAGGCCACAGAGCAGTTCCTGGTCTACTGCGAGATCGACAGCGCCGGGAGCGGCTGGACGGTCCTCCAGAGGGTGAGTGCTCCGTTTACGCGAGCGGGGCGGGGCCCAACGGCGACTGAGAATAAAGCATTCACCAAAAAAACCTTGTGTGCTTCCAGAGGCGTGATGGCAGCCTCGACTTCAGCAAGAACTGGATTCAGTACAAGGAGGGCTTCGGCTACCTGTCCCCGGACGACTTGTCTGAGTTCTGGCTGGGTAACGAGAAGATGCACCTTCTGTCCACTCAGTCATCCATCCCCTACGTCCTGAGGATCGAGTTGACCGATTGGGAGGGGAACAAAAAGTACGGAGCCTCACGTCTGACTGATGAGTCATCGGGCGTGGCAGCGTAGTATAATGGTTAAGGAACTGGCCTTATGACTTAGAGGTTGCGGGTTCAACTCTGAGGTGGGGCGACTGTTGTCGAACCCTTGGGCAGGGTACTTAGCCTGAGTTGCTTGAGTAGAGTTCCAGCTATGTGAATGGATTTTATGTGGGGAAAATGTAAGCTGGATGAGAGCCTCTGTAAAATGCATAAATGTTAATAAGTCACATTAATTTTCGTGCATAGACCATAACAGTAACCGCCTCAGATCGCTTGTTGCCGTGTTATGAATTCCCAGCATTTTTAGCAGTCACATGAAATGCATTTGCAGTTATTACCAACCTAAGTTTTACTTTTGTCCTAAAAAAAGGGTGCCCTTGTGAAATAGTATGTTTGCAAAGTTATGCAACTCGAAAACTAGTCCCTGTAAGCAAAGCAAACAGGCCATGTTAGCTTACACAATATTGTTTTGCGGGAGTGAGTGAGTAATGAGTGGGAGTGAGTTTGTGTGTGTGTGTGTGCGTGTGTGTGTGGGTGTGTGTTGGGAGAGATTTGAAAAAAATCGATCAAAACAGAATTTTTATACAGAACATTGAGCAGGTCCCCTAACAAACATGTAATTGCACCGTGATTTGCCCAGTCGAGTTGAGCTGACAGTCCACAGCGATGGGCTGAAAGTGCGTTCTCCTGAACGTCTCGGTTTCTCCTCGCCCCCAGGAATGCCGACTACGCCATGTTCAAAGTGGGGCCCGAGGCAGACATGTACCGCCTCACCTACGCCTACTACTTCGGGGGAGACGCCGGCGACGCCTTCGACGGATACGACTTTGGGGACGACCCCAGCGACAAGTTCTACACCTCGCACAACGGAATGCAGTTCAGCACCGCCGACAGGGACAACGATAAGTACCAGGGCAACTGCGCCAAACAGGACGGGTCGGGCTGGTGGATGAACCGGTGCCACGCTGCGCATCTCAACGGCAAATACTACAAAGGTAACGAGCCCGGTTCTGATCCGTTTTACCCGACCTCGTTTGTGTTACTCTAGCCTCTCTCGACAAAGGCCTTGGCAGAAACGTTGAGTTTCTTTGTACTAGCTCTGTCAGAATTGAATTAGGAAAATAAAAAGTAGAGCGTAAAGACAAAAACAAAATTGCCTTGGGGTGCATACACTTTCTCTGTAGTGAAGTGAAGTCACTATTGACCTTCTTTGATTTGCACCCAGTTTATATTTATATTTATTATTTTTAAGTCATTCATTTACTTATTTGCAGTGAGGACCTCCACTTCTTAGTCCCAACACATTCCGCAGGGGCTGCAGGTATTTTCTGTAATCAATCAACTGAACCAGCAGATATCAATGAGCTCACCTCTTAAACCAATCAGTGACATCAGGTGTAGTCAGTGATTGGCTGGAACAAATACCTGCAGCCGCTGCGGCCCTCGGGCAAAGTATCTATGCTTTAGTCCAGGGTTCCTCAAATCTGGCCCACGAATCTAAATCTGGTCCTGGTTTTCCTTTCTCTCAGGTAGTTAATTGAACAATCAACTACTAACTACAAACAATTGTACAATTGATTGGCCAGAGTGTCTTCACACCTGACTCCCAAGTAAAGGAAGGGTGGAAAACAGCAGTGCTCGGCCCACGAGGACCGTGATTTGAGGAACCCTGCTTTAGTCACTGTGCAAGAAAGAAAATTTTAAAAAATGAAAAAAATCTGACTTGGTCTTGTAGTAGAAGTCAGGGGAGGGAGGGGATGGGATGGGATGGGATGGGATGGGATGGGATGGGGGGAAACAAAACCCAGCACAAACCACAGGTGTCTCAGCGGTGGCTGAAACGGCCATTTCGAGGTCCCCGTGCGTGTGAGGTGACAGCAGACTGCTGACGATACGCCCTTTCTCTTTTGCGTCGCAGGAGGAAGGTACACAGAGAAAGATGCCGGCGAGCACGGATTTGACAACGGCATCATCTGGGCGGCGTGGCACAGCCGTTGGTACTCCATGAAAGAGACGACCATGAAGATGATCCCCATCAACCGCATGCACATAGGCGGCGGCCAGCAGGCCGGGGTCAAACAGTTCGGGGGTCTGGGAGACATGTAAAGGACAAGCTGCACGCGTCTCATTGTGCAGATAACATCTTCATGTGTTTGTTGTGTTGTGCAGTCAAACATCATTGTGTGTGTCACCCAAGGAAAGTGGCATCTCAGTTCTGTTCCATTCGACTCCATTCGACTCTATTCTTGACTATGTGTACATTTCCCTCCCAAAAACAATGTTTTGTCTGTAAGAAAAGTGTTTAAAAAATGTCTGCTGTGGTCATTAAAAGAGCATGGATCAAATATTAGTGCTGAGCCTTAACGATGAGGTTTAAATATACATAGTTAGAGGAGGATTTTGCTTTCTCTTACCTAGAAAATCCAAATAAATTTGACCATTTTTTTTCTCATAGATTTCTTTCATTGCCAATTCCTATGACCCGTGAAAGGTATTCTAAAGAACTAAATAGTAGACTTAATGTTAGAAGCGTCATTTCACATCAAATTGAAGGCTACAGTGCCAAGTTATTAGCTATTATAATACTCGCGGGAGGAATGTATGCACTTTATTAATTTCCTATAGTGTACAGTTACAGATAAAAACATGAATTTGAAATACCGAATACAAATGTTTTTATTTGCAACCATGGTTAAAACCTGTATCTGTAAACATAGGATTGCAAATAAAGCACCCTGCCCACCCAGAAAGGTTCATCTTTGTTTGTTGTGCCATCATCAGCTAATTAATCACCCAGAAGTCAATCAATCAATCAATCGATCATACTCAGGGCAAGGGGTGAATGTATGTGTAAACAGATCATTGCAGTGTCACACCTCCCACCTCCCACAGTGAGAAGTAGGAGAATGAAAAATCCAAAGGGTCCCCACATCACATGTTATTAGAACATAAGAACACAATATTGCATAATGACGAGAACAGGCCATTCTGCCCATACACGGTTGTCATTTACCTACACTCTTTAGAGCAGGCGTGCCCAAGTTCGGTCCTGGAGATCTACTGGGTGTGCAGGCTTTTGTTCCAGCCCTTCACTAACACACCTGATTAGAACATTCATTGCCCTGGCGATCAGTTGATTAGTGGAATCAGGTGTGTTAGTGAAGTGATTAATGGAATCAGGTGTGTTAGTGAAGGACTGGAACAAAAGTCTGCACACCCAGTAGATCTCCAGGACCGAACTTGGGCACCCCTGCTTTAGAGTATCCAGCACTGCATCAAGCCTGGACTTGAACACCCCGAGGGGCCTCTGCCTCAACTGGATGACCTGGCAAGCTGTTATGCTATTATATCAGGCTATATTTCATCTGCATATTGGTATCACACCATATATGGCACAGACCTGTAATCATGAGTACATAATGGCAGAGACAGCTTGCATTGGTGAGGACTTACAAACAATACCATGACTGCAAAAAGGCAACTGGCAGAAGGCCATAATGATGGTGGCGTTCGATCCTGGGGACAGGAGTGTCAGTGACCACACGATGCCAGCCACTCTGGTGCGTGCCTGTGAGCCGAGTCACACCTGCGCTGCTGAGAGATTTACACGGGGGAAAAAGAGAAAAAAAACATGGTCACCTTGTGACTGAATACAGTTAAGAACAATCAAGAGAGCAGAGGGAAAAGGCAATAAATACGTGACCAATTCAGATAAGAGATGTGCGCTGAGTTCGATCTAGAGCATGTCTGAGGTTTAAAGGCCAGGGCTACGGAAATGCAAAAAAATACTGCGGTGTCAGCTGGGACAGGCAGGCAAAAATAACAGAGGTGTTCGTTAAGGACAAACTATTACGTAATTTATTGAATATAAATTATGCCTCTTTACGTAATACAATACAATCCTGACTTCCAAATATGGCCCCAGTCATATACACTATATAATTTGCAGAGTAACTTTATCAGTTAGCTGAAGATTAGAATGTTCCAGTTTTCTTATTAGAATAATAATGTTAATCATTTGACCAATGACTGTTTTACAGAGGCTATTTTAAATTTCTGATTTACCAGGCTCATTTTCAGCCATAGCTTTGAAGACAACCATCATTCACTGAAAAGGGTTAAAAATGTCTACAGTTTCAAATAATTATCATAACTAAGATGACTACAATATCCCTGTGTCTAGAGGTATGTAGATTAGGCAAGAGTACAATTTTGTACAATATTGTGTTCGTGATTCTTTAAAAAATCATATCTTTGTTACGGACAACGCAAATTCATAAATCGGTAATCAGGGGACTCATTTAAATAATTTTTAAAAAACAGCTGACCCATTTCAAAAATCAGAAAACCAGTTAACACATAAAACATTTTTAAATCCACCTGACCTTTTTCAAAAATCAAACGTGTTCAACATGTTCACTCTTTTTCTGGAAGGTTGCGTGGGTTTGTTTGTGATTGTGTAGAACAAACTAAACTAAGTCTGCAGGCCACACTCAATGTCAACATTGCTCTGGTTACTAATGTTTGTTATTCACTCAAAACAAGTGGCTGTAATGTCTGGCAAGGTAATTTCATAATTTCCCAAATGATTGGGGCGACTCTGTAAGTAAATGTAAACAGTGATTAAGCCTCTATTCTGTGATGCAAACTGAAATAAGTTTCAGATAGAATTTTGTGGTAAGAGGTAAGAGGAAAGATGGGACACCAGTGTTTTCTGCTGACTATAGGCGTACTTCTCCATTGCGCAGGTATGTTTGTGTTTTCCTGCTGGCATTATTGTTCCTCTCGAGCACAGAATGAAAATATTTCTGACAGCAATATGACCGCAAGTTATGATTGCATAACAAAATATATTTATCTGAATGGCAGACACCATCGTTATTACTTTTTATATCAGTGCTCCAGTTACCCTTTTGGTATAATTGCTCTTGTATTTGGCATAATTAATGGGTTCACTGGTTGATGAATCACAAATTTGGCAATAACTGAACTCTAAAATACAATACATTGTGTGGGAAAAGAGAAATGATACTGGGGCTGGCAGTGTACTGTAATGGTTAGGGAGCTGGGCTTGTAACTCAGGGGTTGCAGGTTCAATTCCCAGGTGGGGCACTGCTGTTATACCCTTGAGCAAGGTACTTAACCTGAATTGCTTCAGTAAAATATCCAGCTGTATAAATGGATTGTATGTAAAGAAATGCAAACTGTGTAAGTCGCTCTGGATAAGAGCGTCTGCCAAATGCCTAAAATGTAAAAATGTAAAAATATGTATGATACACTCGCTGAAAATTTACCAATTAAAGTTAAAGACAAGGACAGTTGCCGTTGATTCGGATTTGGGCTTCGGCAGGGATTAAATAATCAATAAAGAGCCAAACTGACCTACCAAGCTATGAAGAGTCTGGATTGAGGCCAAGCTGAAGAAACAAAACTATTGCAGGTGACCACATATTGGCCTCACTTGACCAAAAATGATGACCGACCACAATTCATTTGACTATTTTAAAGTCTGTTGTGCCATTCAAAGTTATGCTTCCCCCCCACCCCCCTTTTTTCTGTGACTTTTCCTGTACCGTTGCCACTGGCCTCTCCCACGACAGGGACAGCTACGCCACTGTAGCAGAGTCCACATGCGTCACTAAGCATGTTAACATCCACCACAGACCGTGATGTCAGCCCCGGAGAAACAATAGGAGTGTGATTAGTTCCCTTGGCTGGGGCACTTTGGTCTTTAGCTCAGCATTGGGCTAATCGTATCTCTTGTTGTGTGGAGTGGTGCGGCAAGGGCCCATGGTTTGAAAACCACGGCAGACCAGCACCATTATACCGGCCTGGGCATGCTGTTTACCCAATCAGACACTGTCACGTTCACTGAGTTGGGTCTCTAAGAGGTCTGAAGAGCACACCCATCATTTGTGCTCTTCTGATTCCATGTTCTCTTCTCTGCCTCTTTCTATATATGCCATTTAGCAGACGCTTTTATCCAAAGCGACATTTTCAGTATATGTGGCCCCAGTGGGGAATGAACCCACAACCTAAGCGTTGCCAACGCCATGCTCTACCAACTGAGCTACAGAGAATCACTTTCTTTCTCTCACTTAGGGGCACCCGCCCCGAGCCCTAGATCTTGCGAGAAGTTTGAGCCATGCCCATTAACCTGCCAGTGCCAGACCGATTCCAGACCAGTCCTCCCACGCCTGCCCTAGCTCCTGGACTTGGACCCCTGTTACATGATCTCCCCGCCCCCCACCACTACTGACTACCAAACTCGGAGGCACAAAGTCAGCCACCCCTTTGGACCGACCCTGATACGGTCTTCCTTTAACACACCCTGTACCAGCCGAATGAGGATAGGCTCCCTGTGCTTTCGACCAAGGGTTTTGCTATACAAATATATTTGATTTGATTTGATTTATTCTTAGCAGCTACAAATCAAGCACAATGCAGCGAGGGCCTCTTTTCTGGTGTCTGACAGGTTTGGCGTGGTGACTGCAAGCTCCTCGTCAACCATGCACATGTAGGCCCCCTGTCACAGAACAGGAGGACTCACAGGCACCTAAAACGTCCCCCGTACACCACGTTTCTGTGAACTTTTGTATTTGCTATTTTTTCTCTTTGTATTTTATTGTATTGTTCTGCAAAGCAAAGGGAAATTGGATCAAGCCTGACTAAGGATCATATGTGTCTGGCTGTCCTTGTGTCCCCATTGAATTACAAGCAGTAATGTCAATGTAACAATCTAACTTTTTCCAAATGGAAAAGTTCAGACATATCTCGCAGTAGCTATATAAGACAAGGAAAAGGAAATGGGATATATATAGGCTACACCATGAAATATCCTGTAAGAATTACGAGCTGTTTTATTCCTTATAGAGGCTGTTGTAACTGAATAAACATTTATCTGTGTACTTTGCTAGGCAAACATGATCTAACTGACCACCTTCCCCTGCACTGTGCCACAAAAACAACATGGAAGAATGTCAAGAGTGGAAATTAAACAGACACTTTGTACTGTTTGACTGTTTACTGCTGAAGATGTGTTAACCCATGAAGGTAAATGCATGCCCATAAACAATACAGTATAGAAGCATATGATTTAAGTTATAAAGCTGGATATTATGATGTCTTGGCTGGCATGTGCTCAGCAGCTGAAACACTGGTTATCAAAATTTGATCTTCAGTCAACAGTTCGACAGCTGGAAAAATCAAACAGTCTATTTATCTTCTTCCATCTTCTTCCCCTGTCCATCAATTCCTGTAACTTCAAAGGAAACCTCTAACGTTCATATCTGAGACTCTTGGTGCAGCAGTCTACATTTTTCTGTTACGCACTTGTCATTTGAACAACTTTTTTGAAATGCATCAGGTGTTTTCATTTGGCTGAGTTTACCAACGATTTATATTACAGTACCGGTAACACTTTCCATTCCATTCCATTCTTAGGCATTTAGCAGACGCTCTTATCCAGAGCGATTTTACACCGTTTATATTTCTTTACACAGTTCATTTATACAGCTGGATATTTTACTGAAGCAATTCAGGTTAAGTACCTTGCTCAAGGGTACAACGGCAGTGCCCCATCTGGGAATTGAACCAGCAGTTACAAGTCCAGTTCCCTAACCATTACACTACCCTGCCGCCCACGCTAAACTTAATTGCCAAAGTTATCACTTTCGAATATGTTCATAATAATATACAGTACAATATTATTGCCGCTTTCCGTCTTATTGCCGTCATCCTCCACGCTAGGGGGCGCTAAACATTTCCCAGGTTGATTCGAGAGAATATCCTGGAGGTTACAACAATTCTCCTTCCTTCCGCCGTGCATCGTTATGTTATTTCTGAAAGTGAACAGCAATGTCTGCGTGTGTTTAACTTTTCGTTTTATATAGCCAGCTACGTTTTTATTTGATCTAAGTCTTCTATACAACATTGACAATGTCCGAGGTATGGCTGGTCTTTATTACTTTATTATATTCCACAATGAATTAGCAGTTCAAATATGATTGCGTGTCGGTTTTTCAGGCTAATGTTAGCTGGCCACTTGAATTGTGAAACCCAAGTTTTGCGGCTAGTTAAATCGTACACCCGAGTCCGTGTGTAGATGCAGTTTAATTGAATGTGTGTTGTGCCTCTAACTTCCCAGGAGGTGCAGAAGCACTCTGTCCACACGCTCGTGTTCAGGTCCCTCAAGAGGACACACGACATGTTTGTGTCCGATCACGCGAAACCCGTCTCCTTGGACGAACAAAGGTGAGTTGCGCTAGTCCGCTAGCTAACCTTAGCTCACTAAACTTCGCCTTTTTGTTGTTCTTTGCCAAACTATTAATTTCGGACTGTACGATGGTCGCTAGTTCTAGACCAAATGTTGGCAACAGACTTGTTGTATATCTCTTCCTTAATTGTGGAAGCCAAGTGGGCTGTATGGCATACCATACAGCCTTCGCCGAAATATTGTGCTTGAATTGAATTGAACATTGGACTTCTATAGCGCTTCTCAATGAACCCAAGGCGCTTTACAATGATAGGGGCAACTCGCCTCAACCACCACCAATATGCAGCACCCACCTGGGTGAACGCGACTGCAGCCATAGTGCGCCAGTACAAACTCACTACACGTCAGATACACTGGCGAGGAGGGAATTAATCAAGTAAACACAGTTTACATTTCTTTACATACAATCCATTTATACAGCTGGATATTTTACTGAAGCAATTCCGGTTAAGTACCTTGCTCAAGGGTACAACATAAGTGCTCCACCTGGGAATTGAACCAGCAACCTCTGAGTTACAAGTCCAGTTCCCTAACCATTATACTACACTGTAGGCCTATTATATTTTATTTATCAAAGTATATATGTTTTTACATTTTTTGCTGACCCATTAGCCATAAAGTGAAGATGGCTGCCAAGCTGCGCGCAGAATACGGTGCAGTTCTGCACATGCCAGTCCTGAAAGAGGGGAAAGACAAGGCTTCCAGCCTCGCGTCTGAGCAGTATGGCCAACTTGGGTACCCTGCACTTCCAGGTGAGTGAAACGGCCTCGCATGTACTTACATTCACAAGCCAAAACACGAATGCCACAGTCATGGCTAAACACATCGATAAAAGACAAATCGCATAACCCTAAGGTACTATAGGATGCTATACAATTCAAATGTGAAATAAAAATAGACAATAACTGGATGTGTAGACTTTTTAGTTAAGTGTGAGTTACATTAATGTCTCTAAAGGGGGGGTATTCAAATCCAGGCCTTGAGGTCCGCAGTGTCTGCAGGTATTTGCTCCAACCACGCACTACACCACCTGATTCAGAATAATTAGTCCAGGAAGCGAGCCACTTAGTGAAATCAGGTGGTGTAGTGGGTGGTTGGAGCAAATACCTGCAGACACTGCGGACCTCAAGGCCTGGATTTGAATACCCCTGCTCTAAGGTATGGATGTCAAACTCCAGTCTTGCTCATCTTTGGTGTGTTTTCAAGTACATTTAATGTACGTCAATGGTTGGCTAAAGAATTTGCACAACTTATTTCCTAGGCTCAAATTGTCTTCTGACTGAAATGAAGCCACAGAAACCTGCAGACACTGCGGCCCCCTGGGACTCACTCTTGAGATCCTTGGTGTAAGGGAAAAGGAACATCTTTGTGTCTAAACGACTCATCAGTGGGTTTACGACCCAATGTTCGGGATCCCCTGCATATAGAAACGTCCTATGCCCTAATCATATGGACACTACGGTCAGCACTGTTGTGAGATCCTTTTCGTTCGTTTTTGAAACATTGTCTTTTCATTCTCAGGTTCGGATCCCGAGTATCTCATCACTGGAACTCATCCTTACCCATCAGGACCTGGTACGCTTTCAACTATCTTGCTGAAAAACCTAATCTGAGGCCATTTCCGCTTGTCTGTGTCTGTGTCTGTGTGTGTGTGTGTGTGTGTGTGTGTGTGTGTGTGTGTCTCTGTGTCGCGTGTGCGTGTGTGCGTGTGCGCGCATATATAGCTACCCAGGTCTCTCTCTCTCTCCACAGGAGTGGCTCTGACCGCCAGTACGCAGTTGCAGAAGATGCCCAGTGAGGGCGCTGTTCAGTCACTGGCTATGGTCCTGCCTCCATCGCAATCCAGGTACGGCCACCTTTCCTGCCCCGAACCTAAAGGAAGCCATAATACAAGATCTAACAGCAAGAGATCTGTCTATTGGAAAAACTCAGAATCGATTTATTTCAGTCTCAGTTCCCTGGCAGGATCTTGACGCCCGTTACCTGTAGTAAACGTGGGGAAACGTTTGGGTTAAACGGAAAACATGCATATGTAGTGCATGGGCTCTGGTACGTGAGCGCCCGCTGCAGAGTGACGTGGATAAGAGTGCGATTAGTTCCCGGAGTTGGGGACTTGAGTCTTTAGCTCAGCGAGCTTAATCGCTCTCTTGTCGCCTCAGAGATCCTCAGTTCGAAACTCGCTGCGGGCAGAACCAGACAAGACCGTCACACATATTTGTTTGGTCTGAAGTGAAGGAGGGGTGATGAGGTGTGTGGGTGGGGTGGGGTGGGGGGAGAAGCAGCGATGTGAGCGGCCCCCTCTCTCTTTGTTTCTACAGACAGCAGGCCAGTCGCACGGCTGCCAGCGTGGCCGACATCCACAGGCACGCCGGGAGTGCGGAGAGGTCACAGCCCCCTCTACATGGCCTGGTGAGCAGCTCTGCCCTTTAACCCCGACCAGGACGGCACACTTCACTCACCGCCATCATAGCGCACACTACCACCATTACAGCTGCATGCACACCACAGGGCTGGAGAGTGGAAAGAGCTTTGTGTCTTATCCTGCCTTGTTCCTTGACTCAATGCCCTTTCACTGTGTTTATTTAATGGCTGTGATTGATTTGATTTGAATTTATTTGGGATAACAGCAGTAAAACATACAGCATGATAAAAAGCATTTCATGTTTGACCCCCCCAGCGTATGGCACGAGAAAGTATTAATCGGAACACTCCAATTTGTCCCTCGATGGAAACACATAAACGTTGATTGACAGACCGCACAGGTGCACGTTTAGAAGCACAGGCAAAACAAAAAACACGTTGAGCTCGCACAAGCAGCACGTACAGTGGAAGCACACTACAAGAGCGCGTGCTTCCGCGACAGTGCGTGACATTTGACCTCACTTCCTGTCCTTTCACCGCTGTGCTCCTCAGTCGCTGGAGGCCGGAGGGACGAAGAATTCGTCTCTGACGATGCGGAAGGCCCCCACCATGCCCAAACCACAATGGCACCCTCCCTGGAAGCTGTACCGGGTGAGCTGGGCCTCGCCCACCGCTCCGCTCGTTCCTCGCCAGCCTGCTAGGCCCGAGTCTGGCCTGCTTTAATCAGGGCCTCCGTCTCTCCCGCAGGTTATCAGTGGCCATTTGGGGTGGGTGCGGTCGATCGCTGTGGAGCCTGGAAACCAGTGGTTTGTCACAGGGTCGGCTGACAGAACCATCAAGGCAAGACTTCTAGACTGATATTGCATATGCGTGTGTGATAATGTGTGAGAGTGAGTGAGAGAGAGAGAGAGAGATACTAGTGTATTTGTGTAATGCATCGAGTAAGTGGCCAGTGTTTTATCTCCCCTACATCGGGGCTGTTCAGCTGCAGGCCTCGAGGGCTGCAGCGTCTGCAGTTATTTGCTATGACACCTGACTTCGCTAATTAGCTCACCACCTGGACCAAGGAGGTAAACTATTTGATGAAATCAAGTGGTGCAGTGCAGCGTGGTTGTAGCAAATATCTATAGACACTGCGGCTCTCAAGGACTGGAGTTGAATAGCCCTGCCCTGCAGAGTATGTCACTGTACTGTGTGTGGTCATCTATCCTCTTACTTGTGTAGTTTGTAAGTATGTTGTGTTATGCTTTGATGCTTGGTTGATAAAGCACGTGGCAATCTTTGGGATAAAGACCAGGTGTTTCTGTGTCTGTACAGGTGTTGAGCTGTCACTGATCTGGGGCCTGTGCAGTGATGTGTCTGTACGGGTGTTGAGCTGTCACTGATCTGGGGCCTGTGCAGTGATGTGTCTGTACGGGTGTTGAGCTGTCACTGATCTGGGGCCTGTGCAGTGATGTGTCTGTACGGGTGTTGAGCTGTCACTGATCTGAGGCCTGTGCAGTGATGTGTCTGTGCGGGTGTTGAACTGTCACTGACCAGGCGTTTGTGTGCTGACAGATCTGGGACCTGGCGAGCGGGAAGCTGAAGCTGTCCCTCACGGGGCACATCAGCACGGTCCGCGGGGTGGCCGTGAGCTCCCGCAGCCCCTACCTCTTCTCCTGCGGGGAGGACAAGCAGGTCAAGTGCTGGGACCTGGAATACAACAAGGTATTCGGTGGTGTCTGTGAGCCTTTTCTCTTCCTCTACACGTACATATTCATACTGGACATTCACTACAGCACGTCAGGTTAAGTGCCTTGCTCGAGGGTGCAATAGCAGCGCCCCACCTGGGAATGGAACCTGCAACCTCTGAGTTGCAAGCCCATCTCCCTAACTGATACTACACTGCCGCTGCTATTAGCATGTGGATTTTCTGATGCCGTTTTTGTATGTTTCTGTCAGGTTATCAGGCATTACCATGGCCACCTAAGCGCCGTGTACGGCCTGGACCTGCATCCCACCATCGATGTGCTGGTGACCTGCAGCAGAGACTCCACCGCCAGGGTGAGCCTCCTGGGACAGAGATCCTGCTGCCTCACACTTCACACCCTTTTGACAGTCTTCTCCACGGAGGTTTACGTGTTCATGTTGCCTTTGTCTTAGAAGATTTGTATTTGTATTTGGTTTAACAATGGTAAGCTAATTCGGGTAGCTAGTCACGTTACGTACAATGAGCGCTAAGTTGGCTGATAACAACACTGCTTTGACACTGACTGAACAAAGTTGTCTTGTATCTTTCATGTTTTGACAACATTGTTTCTACCACAACCAAGCCGCAAGTGCAGTGCTGTGTTGCATTTTGAGAGGCTTGAGTACCCAGTGCTCCACCTGCTGGATCGGAGGACCTTTAAATCTTACCCTGCGCTTGTATCCGTTTGTCCAGGTGTGGGATATCCGGTCCAAAGCCAATGTGCATACGCTGTCTGGACACACCAACACCGTGGCGACAGTGAAGTGCCAGGCCATGGAGCCTCAGATCATTACAGGTAGGGGCTTCACCTTTTCTACACCAGGCTCCGCCTTCTTCTCCACTTTCACATGATCGTGTTCGAAGACTTTGTATTTACATTACATTTTAGGCATTTAGCAGACGCTCTTATCCAGAGCGACTTACACAGTTTACATTTCTTAACATACAATCCATTTATACAGCTGGATATTTTACTTAAGCAATTCAGGTTAAGTACCTTGCTCAAGGGTACAACGGCAGTGCCCCACCTGGGAATTGAACCAGCAACCTCTGAGTTACAAGTCCAGTTCCCTAACCATTATACTATTTGTCATGAATATCCCCTACTGACACAGGGGAGCAGGGACAGTAATGGCCATCTCAGTATGGTCTGTCTTAAATTGGGGAAACATTTTGTGTAGTTTGATCGCCTTTATAAAAATTGTACTGTGTAATGTGAACAGGAGTAATGGTTAGGGAACTGAGTCTGAGGGTTGCAGGTTCAGATCCCAGTGTAATGAACTGCTGTTGTGGTGTTGAGGTAGTTAACTTGGGTTGCCTGAGTAAATATACAGTTTAAATAATAATATATTATAATATTATTATTATTATTATTATTATATATAAATAATCTCTAAAAGGGAGACTCTTCAGGTTGGCTCAGGTAACACGCCTTCCTCACAAGGAGTAATTTTTTCTGGGTTTAATGGTGGTTTCAGTGTTGTGTATCCGCCCCATTAACGCAGTGCAGCTTTCTCCTCCCTACCCGATCTCACAGCCTGCTTATTTTTCTGTCGGGTCGTCTAGCACTTTATCACATGTACCGACCCGTTTCATAGACCCATTTCAAAAGTGCTTTAGCCACGTGATCGTACAGCCTCACGATGCGGTGATCGCCACTGTCATTAATGAAGTGGCACAGGACAACTTGGCGTGGGAGCTGTCTAAGGGTGTGTGACAAGCGCATAACTGGTAAACCGTTTGGCCCCTTTTCTTGCAACAGGCAGCCATGACACCACGGTCCGGCTGTGGGACCTGATCGCGGGAAAGACGAGAGCCACACTGACCAATCACAAGAAGTCTGTCCGAGCCGTGGTCCTGCACCCGAGACAGTGAGTCACATCCTCTGCTTCTGACGATGTGGAGAGACGTTGCGCTGCTGTTGCATGACGCGCGGATGTGTCGTTAACGCTCACGTCCCTGGAACTGGAGCACGGACATTGGGCCGAACGTTACCAGAGCCCAGTTCAGTGACACCGTGAGGGCAAAATCAGCCTTCGGCATAAGAGTCATATTTAATAGTGCAGTTTTGAAGGAATGGCCTTCACTGTTGGAATGGGCTGGACTTTCAATTGTATGCGTGCATTTGTGTTTAGCGGGCATTTTGCCCAAAACGACTGCTGTGAAATTGTATTCAGCGATTGTATAAAGTGATTGTTGCCAGCTTCATGAATGCAGTGTCCTGCAGGCAGGTTGATTGATTGCTCCTAGGTGAAACTAATCATTTCAGGCCCATTTAATCCCATGTGTGCTGACAAAATGGGGGGAGGCATTTTCTTTGGGCAATAAGGCACATAGAAGTAGGATTGGAAAGCGGTTACCTGTGTTAAATGATTATGCTAATACCTTGCTAAAACCGTTTGATACCGGTTTAGGTTGCGGGAAGCAATAAATTGTAGATTTATATTGTTGGGCTTCGGTGGTTTTTTGGTTGTCCGTCGTGACGGCTGTAGTTCATTCCGGTTTGCTCATTCGATGCCTCCCGGTCGCAGGTACACGTTTGGCACTGGTTCCCCGGACAACATCAAGCAGTGGAAGTTCCCCGACGGGAGCTTCATCCAGAACCTCTCCGGTCACAACGCCATCATCAACACGCTGGCCGTCAACTCTGACGGCGTGCTCGTCTCCGGAGGTAATGACATTAACGATTCCCTGACCGTACTGTACGCGCGGTTCACAACCCGCCTTGTCCTTAGAGCGGACCTCTACTCACGTCCAATGGAGACAAGCGACTATCGACCCACATCTAGTTTATGCACTTGAACTGGTTAATGAAGCAATTAGCTGTCAATCACTGACTTGTTTGAACCAATAAAAAGTTTTGCGCTTCACAACAAAGGGCAATGATTGGATCAAATCAGGGAGTTACTGGTAGCTCTACTCCCGATAGCCAATGAGAAGAAGGGGCTGTGTATGAGGCTTGCTAATGCAGTTTTTTGACACGCGTCTAGTTTATACACAAACCCTTGAGTGTGTTAAAGAAGCCTTCCATTTTGTTTCTGGGGGTGAGTCATTTCCGTTTCCACGCGTCTCGTTACGGAAAAGGGCGCTGTGCTGGTGGAGCGCGTTGATTGGGTGCAACTCACTCTCCCCTGTTTTCGCTCAGCTGACAATGGCACCATCCACATGTGGGACTGGCGGACCGGGTACAACTTCCAGCGCATCCACGCGGCCGTGCAGCCCGGCTCCCTGGACAGCGAGTCGGGGATCTTCGCCTGCATGTTCGACCACTCGGAGAGCCGCCTGATCACCGCCGAGGCCGACAAGACCATCAAAGTGTACCGAGAGGACGACACCGCGGTAATGTCTCGCGTCTCGCTCGTCTGCCGCTTACGGCCTGTCGTCGGGGCGACGGGAGAGCGAGGCGTCGTGACTCCAGGAGTGGGTCAATCGCTCACTTTGTTTGAACCAATCAAAGGGTTTTTGCGCTTCACAACAAAACACAATGATTGGTTCAAATCAGTGGGTTGCTGGCAGCGTATGGTAGCTCCGCCCTATTTTGGGGTCACGGTGCCTCGATCTCCCATCACTAGTCATTATATCCAGGGTTCCCACGCCTCAGGGAAAATCATTTAAAATGGTTCTGTCATGGAAATGTCTGATTCCATGCAATGTCATATTATTCTTCATTTACAATAACGTTAGCGCAAAATGTCTGTTGCCCCTGCCACAGCTGTTCTCACACACACCATGAGATGTGTATTTGTCGCCAAAAACCAAAAACATTGAACCCCCACCCTCATCTGTAACACATCACCATTGTGCATGACTGACCATTATACATTCATGGATATACACTCACTGATCACAAACTATGATTGTTCCTACCATGTATTAATGCACATCTTGTAAGTCGCTCTGGATAAGAGGGTCTGCTAAATGCTTAAAATGTTAAATGTAGTTGCAAGTACAGCATGCAGTGTGAGCTTGAAATAAAGCATTTCTGATGAGGCGGTCTGTGGAGGATTAGTGTTAAACGGCCGTCAGCAGGACTGTGAATAGCGATGGTCTGTGTTCGCCCCCACACAGCTGCCGTTCTTGACCCATTTTCTCATTCATTTCAGACCGAAGAATCCCACCCAGTCAACTGGAAGCCCGAGATTATGAAGAGGAAGAGATACTGAAGTGAAACCCTGAAAATGTTTCGTTTTTTTCTCCTTTTTAACCCCCCTTCCCTTCATTTGGAAATAGTAATCACTTTGATTAACTGTGTCTCATGTCCCCAAATAAACATTTTTTTTCTACACATTCTGCAGTAAATGTTTCCCTTAACGTCTATTTTATGATTCCGCATTTAGAGAATTTAGAGAAGGTTTCTGCTTCCCATTCTCACACGTTCTCCATCTGACAAAGCCTCTGCCCTAAAGCAGCTCAAAAAATGTACAAAAAAAGGATCTTATGCATCTGTGGTTTTATTTTTTTCCCTCCTTTGGTAAATTCTTTACATAAAGGTCCACCAGCAAGCCTTTGTCAAGGAGTAACCTTGGCAACGTCGTCAGGGGTAACCCTGTTGTGACCGACTCGGCTGGAATGCACGCGGTTTGATCCGTCACTCCAAATACCACCTGCAGCTTTCGCTGTACGATTTCAGTCCGACCAGCGTCCCATGATGCACTGCGAGATAGGTCTGGGAGTGCTTGTTCTTCATGACCACTGCCCTCTCCGTGCTGTCGTCCGTCTCGTCCACGATCAGCAGCCACTCGCCCGCCCAGTGGGGAGTCGCTTTTGTGTGAGCGTAGTTGCCGTTGGGGTCGTACCCTGCGGGACATGCAAGAGCACACATTTAAATCTGTTGTCGGGTAAAATAGTGTTTAGGTGGACGTCTGGCTTGTAAGGGCCTTTAGCCTTTTATGTGTGCGCTTGGTAGTCTAAACTAACAGCTTCACTGTTTGTTTTTCTCCCCCACAAGTCCCTAGATGCCCTATAAGCATACTCTATCGTGTATTTATCTTGTCATCTTTTATTAATCTTGTCTAAAACCTGTTAAGTTGTATTCTAAAGTTGAGTATTCATCACATTACCATTACGGACCATTTGACATTGTTTTATATATTGAAAGTTCAAGTTATCGCAGTCGTAGATCTGTTTCTTTTCATCAATAAAGTGTGGAGCTTGGAACAGAATTGAGAGCGGTGTGATTTACCCAGGTAACCGTGGGTGATGACGTTCCTGTAGCGCTTGCAGCCGTCCCCCTTGATCTCCTCCCAGTATCCGTTATCTTCAGGAGAGTGGTGGAGCTCCACAGAGTTCCTGGTATCGCTGTCCGGGTGGAATTTCTGCTCCCCTGTGGTGACCAACGCAGCAGTCTTACAGAAACCAGTACCATCTAAAACCAGGAGGCCTAAGCCATTACATTACATTACAGGCATTTGGCAGACGCTCTTATCCAGAGCGACATACAACAAAGTGTTAACCGTAGTCAAGAACAGTTTCGCTGAAAGCCACCCTAGAGGGAAGTACAGTTCCTAGGTGCTAGGAGCAACCACATAGTTAAACTAGGACCCTGTAGGTAAATCTGTAGCCACAATTCAAAGGCAGCAATAAAACAATTAGTGCGAAATAATGCCTAAAACCTAATACAATACATAAAGAAGTAGACATGAGTGCAATACTAAACGGCTATGTCCCTAAGTTACAAAACCGGACTACAGGGAGAGGTGCACCCTGAAGAGGTGAGTCTTCAGTCGTTGCTTGAAGGTGGCCAGGGTCTCAGCTGTTCTGACTTCCAAGCCAAATAACTTTAGAAGTTGTTCTTTATGTATTAATTTAATACTAATAAATATTTACATAATTTTTACCTGCCATTGGTGGGTTATGGAGTTCAGGAAGGGGAGAGGTGGTCATTCATATTGAGTCAATTTAGAAATGTTGTATTTTAAATGTTCACATTTTCTATACAGGTCGATGTCCTACTGATCGCAAGTATACTTTTACATTACATTACAGGCATTTAGCAGATGATCTTATCCAGAGTGACTTTTTTTTTTTTTTTTTTTTTTTTCATTTCTTTACAATCCATTTATACAGCTGGATATTTACTGAAGCAATTCAGGTTAAGTACCTTGCTCAAGGGTACAACGGCAGTGTCCCACCTGGGGATTGAACCTACAACCTTAACGTTACAAGCCCAGTTCCCTAACCATTATACCACACTTTTACATGCAGGTTATCCCTTATCTCCTGTTTAGTTGGCTCTTTCAGAACAACAGCATAATGCACGTTCTCGTCATTATGTATTCTTATGTGTACTCGTTTGTACTACAATTGGGCATTTGGGAGCTCGGGCAGGAGGCTGCGTTGCCACGGAGCGCAGGTGTTCACCTGATTCCCACAGGTAGAGTCCCGTGAGCGCATGGCGGAAGCCTCTTCCTGGTTTCCGCTTGATCGCGGGTCTCCTGGTCTCCGTCGGCGTGTCGTTCACGTCAGCGGGAGGGTCCTCCTCCACATTCAGCAGGTTCCCCACGGCGAACATGATCTCGTACTCCAAGGACTTGACGCACTTTTCAAAATGGTCGTCACTCTTCCCTGCATTTCTGAGACATGTTTAAAAATGTAAACGTGTCAACTATCACTTTTGACACCTAAACACACTTCGTCTAAGACCGATGCGTATTTTGACTTCTCATTGGGCTCTGCAACCTCCGTCGTTTTCAAACCATAATTTCAGCCTAATATATTTTCTATGTCTTTTCATCTAAATGTAGTCTCTTAAATAAAGTCCCATTAAAGTTGCTGGTCTGAAGTCAGTTTTGCATTTTTCTTCCTAATTGTTAAGGTTAGGATTTGGGTAGAGTTCGCTGGTCCTGTGCCAGTGCTCACGGTAACTTCTCCCTTGAGCGCTTAAATAGAACAATGATTAATCTTTATTTAGTAGACAGCGCCCTCTACTGGTGGTATGGGGAATCATTTTGTGCTTCCAGATAAGACTTGCTGGGAAAGTGAAATCCACAGTTGATGACTGTGTTTGTCTCCCCAAATTGAACAACATACAATACTCTGAAAGAACATCCCTTTATCAAAGACGCTAGACAAACTGTTACAAGCTTATTTTTATACACTCGTACAACTTGATTAACAAGTTGGCCTTGTCTGAACGTAGTTACCCATCTTATATATTTCTAATTAAAATATTCACTGTTACACAGCTGCCTGGCCAAGTTAAATGACAATAGATACTTTTTTGATTCAGCTAACACACGACCTTCTCTTTGCAGTTATACTTGGCTAGTTATGCTGGTAATGATCACTATTATAGGCTACTATAGAGTCCATATTTGGCTGTGTAACAGCAATGCATTTTGTTACTTTTACAAAAGTATTTTCTCCAAGATTGATGTAATTTTATATATGTATATTAAAAAAATTCCCTGGATGTTGCTGTTCTCAAACTCCTCTTAATAAATATGTATTAAGATTTTTTAAAAAGATAAGGCTTGATGATGTGATGTGTAAAAAGAAGGCTATTTCAATATATTTTTATCAACAGTGCTTAATGTATATAGGCAGTCAAACTATAGGGTTTCCAGGAAAGTTGTATATATTGTTTGCCATGTATGAATACACATGAAGGATTCAATGTTTAAGTCTGATCCTCAAACATTCCTTTCACAGTTACTTGCAATTAATTATTCTTTAATACAACATGATTATCCAATCCACCAGCTAGCTGACATGAAAAGTGCTGAACTCCTTTTAACTCGGTGTCTCTTATCTTGAAGGGCGAAACCCACCCGATGTCATTTGGATTTTGAATGTGAAATCAATGGGAGTCTCTCCTCCTTTCCTCTCCAAGCATAAGCAAGGGTTATCTGAGGAAGTTGTGCCTTTAGGGGCCTTCTGAACGGAACGGGCAAAAACGGAACGGGTTTAGGCCAACTGCTGCATGAGTTCCTCCCAACTTTGAGCCAGGTACCCACACCATGTCAGCACTGTGCCCCACTCTGTTCCACCAGAGATAATTATGCCCTTGAGCACTGCAGAATACTTCAGAAATTACCTGCATACAGTTCCCAGCTGTGTCCTTCTTCACAATGGAATTGGAAATTATTGTTGCGATTAGGCAGCAGCCAAATATCAATGCAAGCGTTGGCAATCGAAATAAACATTGGATTCTATCAGCATGCATAGGACACATCCTCCTTGTTTTATACAGAACTCATATGTTTCATGCAAAAGCTGTCAACAGCCTTCACATGATATAGAGAAGGCATTTTGATCGAACATAAATTCTGAACCAAGAGCTCCCTTTTCCCCGTATTTCCAAATGAATATCCACACTGTACCCGTCAGTGAGCGCTCGCACAGGTAGGCCTCACCTGAAGTCTATCCAGACCAGTCCGGCGGTGATCAGCCCCAGCCATTCGCTGGCCTCCCAGTTCTTTGCCAGCATCACGGGCACCACGGTCACCCCGCGCGTGTCCGCGTAGTTCAGCTCCTTCTTGCCGCTGCGCGAGGCCTGGTACGCCGGCGTCATGAAGGGGCATATCACCGCGGCCTCCTCCACGCCCGCCGCCATCCTGGCGAACCGAGACAGCGTCACACACTGGGGGCGCACCGCGCTCAGTAACACGATAAGCGTACGCACTCCTAAAAAGGTCTTAGCATAAGGTGCCGAGTCGAAGTGGCCTACAAGACTTTAAGGAATGAGGCTCGCACACTTATTAGAAGCTCCAAAAAGTCGCGTAACGGTTCACGCAGGTAGACCTATAAGGGTTGAAACGTTAACCAACCTGCGCGGTTAAATAAACCATTACACCACGTTTTGGAGCATCTAATACGTGTGCGAGTCTTATTATTTCAAGGGTACAGTACTTAACACTCAATTTACATGTAGTCATTTAACAGACATGCTTATCCAGAGCGACTTGGAAAGTGCATACAAAAAGGTGGTCAACCTTGGCTATGCAGGGCCGCAGTGCCTACAGGGCCACAGGGCTACTCAACTGTGTTCCTGCAGGCCCTGGAGAGTCGTGTTTCCTTGCAGGCTTTCATTATAACCAGACACATGAACACTGGATTCAAACTTTTTAAATTTGTTTTTATCTGAACCTCTTTTGCCTCCCTCCCCAGTTCTAAGAGTGTTAGCGGTTTACAGAGAGTGGACTCCCCAGGGCCGCTGAGTATATTCCATCACGCAAATCCATCGATCCAAACGTCTGTCGGCGTGGATTTTGAGCCTGGACGCACTACTCACGCGTCGTTAATGTTTCCGGACACTCCTCCTTCGACGTCCATCCACAGAGGTATTCCGTCCTCCTTCAGGCGATCGTAAACCCTTCGCACGAGCGCCTGGTCGTCCCAGTGGTAGGATAACATTACATGAGGCGCCATTTCCCCTCCCTGGTTAAAAAATAAATAAATAATAATAAGTATGTGCTTAAATATGATGAAATAACATATGCCGTTTAGCATGTCTTATCTTATCATATTTAAATGTGATGAAGCAATATCAATTCAATATCAAAACGTAAATCATACAGCGAAAGCTGCAGTGTGACGATACCAAAGCTCTGCGTTGTCGCTGTTATTTGGGGGAGCGCAATATGAGAGGGTAACAGGTGAAGTGAATTGGAATAAGCTTGTTTGCTCAGGGATTAATCTTAGGTTTCACCTGTTGCCAGGTGACCAGTGATGAGCCAATGAGATGATAGCCTACACACCTGCCCGTGTATTACCAACTGGCTTCTCCGTTAGATAACACGGAACGAAGAGTGTATTTTATTTCTCGTTTACATTTTTTAATCACTACTGCCATTTCTGTTGTTCAAGTCAATAGATCTGCGTTTCACATTTGCAGTGCGGTAGAATGCGGCCTTACACTGTTCAGCACTAGCACGTAACTCTGTATTTGTGTGCCGGCCATCTATAAAGGAACACAAACTAAACGAACCCAATTCCAGACAGTGGTGGACTAGTACATATACTTGTGCTGGAGGAATTTCTATATGTATAACTGAAAGAAATATATAATTAGCCTAAGTAAACCAATGTGCATATATATATATATATAAATGTGAAAATGAATATGTGTGTGTGTGTTTACGTGTGTGTGTGTATATGTCTTTAATTGTACATAGCCTTTAAGACCAACGTTGTGTTGTTTGAATAATATTAATGTCACATTTCAATTTAACCTCTAGAGGGCGACATGTAACTACTAAGGCCCACATCAAACGTAGATCCGCGGGACCTTTTGAACTTTTACTTTGACTATTTGCCCCTGCAAACTATTTGCCCCTGGGTCTCTAATTTAACTTAATTTCAATGTCAATTACGCGTAAAATACATCATATTATTATTATTATTATTATTATTTGTTATATGCAATAATAAAACACAACACTGTAGATTGTAATCACATATATACTAAAATATATGATAAAATATATATAATAAAGTTTTTAATCTATTTACCACTTCAAATTATTATTTCATTTTTATTTTAGAGTTAATTTTCCCATAGAGGACTACATATGGCAATGCAATTTTGAAATTATTTCTAAAAATATAAAGTGTATACATGTCTTGTCTCACACAATAACCATCGAAAATGTATTCTGAATTATATTCATACGAGACATCTGATGACACATTAAGTTAAGACGCCGCAAAAACATTAAAACGTTTCACGCAGGTAAACCGCGCGCGTGCACTTGCGGTCAGATTGCTCTCCGTGTGTGAAGTGCGTCGCGCACGTCACGTGACTGCCGTGACAGCTTGGCAGCCCGCACCGCGGAGAGAGGCGAAGTGACAGAAAGGGACGGAGCTACTGTCCCAGGCTGGCCACATTGTCACCGAGTCTCTTTCGTATGACGGACTCACAGCTGACCACGTGCGACTGAAGAAACCCTCTCACGAGAGAGGGAGAGAGAAAAAAATTAATAAAGCAAATACCGGGAGACTTAAAATTACGAAGCGGAAAAATGTGAGCTTTGGAACAGAGCGATGCGCGTTGGAGAATGGACTTTAGCAAAGTTGTTCCGCGCCTAGCAATGCACAGAATTGCCTTTGCCTGCCTTGCTTTCGAGAAGCCGCGGACGGAAACGTGAGTCTGTCTCATCTAGCATTTTTTAATGTTTTTTTTTTTAATGTGGCCATTACAGAAAGAAAACATGCGGAGGCTGTAAAAAATGTGGTCGAAAAGAACACGCCGCAGTCGTGCGGTGACTTCCATGTTACTTCCACTGATTGCCGTTTCGCTGCTTTGCGGTCAGTCTTCGGCTCAGGTCTATAACCTCAGCCTCGCTATCGAAGAGGGACTCCCCGCAGGCACAGTTGTCGGAGACATAAGAGCTGCGCTTCCCGAGGGCGCCCCAAGCAGCGGCTTCCTCATATCGGAGAGCAGAGAGTCGTTCGTGTTCAATGATCTGGAGATAGATGGGGACACCGGAATAATCACCACAGCTGCGGTCCTGGACCGGGAGAGCAGGGGGAAGTATGACTTTGTGGCGGCCACCTTAACCGGGGAGATGATTAAGGTAAACATTGTGGTCAGGGATGTGAATGACCACTCTCCCGTCTTTGCCAGGGAGATTGTGCAGTTGAATGTTTCAGAGCAAACCCCTCCCGGCACCAGGTTCGAGCTGGAAGGCGCTCACGACCAGGACGAAGGTGAGTACGGAACCCAGGGTTACCGCGTCACCGACGCCGCGATCGGCGAGCTGTTCAAGGTGGAATACCGCAGCGGAGGCGGGAAAATATTCAACCTGGACCTGATCCTCTCCGACCGCTTGGACAGGGAGACGACCGATCTTTACACGTTCACGATCGAGGCTTACGACGGGGGCGTCCCGCAGAGGACGGGAACGCTGCGGGTCCAAGTCCGCGTCCTGGACGAAAACGACAACGCTCCCGTGTTCAACCAGAGCGAGTATCACGCCCTGGTGTGGGAGAACGCACCGCCGTCCACTCCGGTGTGCCAGGTTCACGCCACCGACGTGGACCTCGGGGAAAACGGCCGGGTCACCTACGAGATAATCCGGCGCCAGAGCGACCCGAATGAGCTGTTCGCCATCGACGGCGGCACGGGAGCGATCCGCGTGAACAAACCGCTGGACTACGAGACGCAGCCGTTCCACGAGCTGGTCGTGCGAGCGGGAGATAGCGGGGCGCAGCCCGAGTACAGCAGCACGCTCGTGGTGGTGAAGGTTCGAGACGTCAACGACAACAGCCCCGCGATCAGCGTCATGTTCTTGAGCGAGTCCGGCGAGGCAGAGGTCTCCGAGGGGGCCGCGATCGGAGAGTACGTGGCCCGGGTGTCGGTGTCGGACCCGGACCTGGGAGAGTCCGACACGCTCAGCATCTCCCTGGAGGGCGGGGACGGGAAGTTCGCCCTGAAACCCTCGGACGGGTTCCTCTACTCGCTGTGCGTGGACGGCGCGCTGGACAGGGAGGCCGTGGACCTGTACGTGCTGCGGATCGTGGCCTCCGACTTCGGCGCTCCTCCCTTGCGGAGCGAGCGGACCCTCGTGGTCAAGGTGACCGACCTGAACGATTCCCCGCCGGTGTTTGAGAAGAACGAGTACGGCGCGAATGTCTCGGAGGACGTCTTTCGGGGGAGCGCAGTTCTGCAGGTCCAGGCCAAGGACTCGGACGAGGGCGTGAATTCGGTCGTGCGTTATTCAATCGCGAAGTCCGAGCACGGTTACCTGTTCGACGTCGACCCCGAGTCCGGTCTCGTAACCACGGCAGCGAGTCTAGACCACGAGAGAGAGGCTGAAATCAGATTTTTGGTGGTGGCTGTGGACGGGGGATCCCCGCCCCTGACCTCCACGGCCTCCATCGCGGTCTACGTTGAGGACGTCAATGACAACGAGCCTGTTTTCGAGAAGCAGCTGTACAACGTGTCGCTCCCGGAACACACACCCGTGGGGACCTGCTTTCTACAGGTATGACAATGCTGATTTGACGTTTGGTTTGATGAACTAGCAAGGTTTCAGAACATCCAAATTCTTGTCTAGAGCATCTGTTTAATCGTAGGCCTACATTTGTCCCGACTGATCCGTTTCATTGCCCTCTGAATGCGACTAGTGAACATTTGAAGGAAAATGAACACACTTTACAAACATCTGACATCTCACATTTTCATGCATTTGTATGTGTGCCAAAATATTCTGCACCTTAAATGTCCTTCATCTAAGATTCAGAGCCTGCTCTGCCCTGACATTGGGCTCCTTGTAGTAACCACAGAAGTGAGCTATTCCTCACAGGACACAAATATGAGTTCCACTGTCCTATTTTTGGGTCACAGTCTCCATGTTGTTTTCTCTGTGCTGTTTTGGAATCGCAGTTCTTATCCATGTCATTGTTTGAGACCAGAACGCTAATTTACTCTCTGAGCAAAAGGACGAAACAAGATATGTTGCGTGGCAATCGCATGATAAGCCATAGACAGTGAGATCAGTGGCATGGAAGCACCCCTCAACTCTGGACTAAGTTGCTCGTGCACACCTACACACACACACACACACTACACACACACACACACACTATACACACACACACACACGCACACACACACACCACACACACACATACACATCACACACACACACACACACACACACCACACATACACACACTCCACACACACCACACACAAACACGACACACACCCCCACACACCCTGGATGCTGAAAAGACAGAGATCGTCTTTCTCACAGTGGACAAAGCGGGCAGTGTTTGGGCAACCCCTGGCTGGGCCTAACGAGCTGCCCCTCTCGATCTCACTGTGTTTATGTAATGTGACAGAGCCGGGGCCTTGCACCATCTCCACACCAACACCATTATTCTCCCATCCTCTCACAAAGACTCTATTACCCACAGAGCCATGCTTGATCTGCCACCGTTAGACAAGACAGGTTCAAAATAGCTGGCACACAGACTGCCCACTCTGTGACATTATTACATGACATTATTTATTTGCTCAGCTCACATCCTTATGTAGAGCAACATACAGAGCTTAACACTTCCTTAAACATATCCATTTATACAGTGGGATATGTACTGAAGCAATTAGGGAAGGTTGCTCTGCTCCCTGGGACAACAGCACCACTAAGGACTTGAACCTGCAACCTCTGAGTTACAAATCCCACTCCTCTACCAATAGGCTATGCTGCTCTGCCATCCACCATCAGCTGTCTTCTAGAGCTTATAATAAGAATGTACCATTTAAATATTCAATCGCTGATCACTTAGCCTTGACCTTGAACCAATAGAAGTTGTGGTGAATAGGCACTTCACAAGCCAATGTTTTATTTTGAAAGCGGTGCTCTCATTAATGGTGTTCTGTAGGTTGATCAGTGTATGTGAATGTTAATTGATATAAGAAATGAAAGGATTCTTGAGGATAACAACACTCTATTAGATAAGAAGACCTCTCAGATCCACTTTGAACATCATATTGAAATCTGGTAAAAAAAAATGAAATGGCATTTGACCTGTATACACAGTTTCATAGCATTCCTGTATACACATTAGCCATGGATGGCTTAGCCCCTTTGTTACCACAAAAATGATTGTACATGCCCCTATCATATCTATTAATTGTATTTAATCATACACTGTGAGTGATCATTTCATTGCTTGGCTCAATATGACACCAATTAGCACACACATCTGGGCACAGCAATGAATGGGTGGCGTTAACTCAAACCATGATACATTTACATCCACTCCGTGTTTCATTTATTTACCTCCCCTCTTGCCCCATTCAGTAATGCTGCATTATTAGTCAGCTTATTTGAGTGGATTTTATTATACATGATTTTTTTGTTTTACACAATGTAACTTGCAGGTCATTGGAAATGCAAACGTTTTAAAGAAAAAGAAACGGGGGGGATATCTTGTGCATCTCGTGTGGAGAGACTCATGACCTTTTGTAAAGCGGAAAAGTACAGATCCTACAGTGAGATCGCCCATCTTTGTAATGAAGACGATACGTTCAGTTTTCCAATACTTAGCAGAGTCATTATGTGGGGCAGATTACAATGGTTGGTAAAAAATGTACCAATACGGTGACACACTTATTGATTTCACTCCAGGTATTTACTGGAGCAAAGGATCATTCATATGGGTGCATGCTCAGAAAAAAGGTACCATGTTGTACCTATTAAGGTACAAATGCTTGTCACTGTGGCAGTGCCCCTGTAGGGTACTGAATTGTACCTTTAACCGTCAGAAGAACATAATTGTACCCTTTGTGATAAAAATAATGTTTCTTGTGGTACAAGCCTTATTTTCATTCCAATATGGCTGCCAGTGTGAATGAGGATTCATTACCCTACCTGGGTACATATCTGTACCTTTCCTCAATTTGTACCTTTTTCACTGGGAAAAGGTACCAAACCGTATCATGAAGGATCTTGTGTGTACCTTTGAAGGTACAATGAACTGCAAGGAACACATTTGTACCCTGGGGAGCAAAACTGTACCTTAATCGTACCTTTATTTTTGAGAGTGTACAACAGCAGTGTCTCCACTGGGTAGCGAATCGACGGTTGTCGGTTTTAGGGCTCAGTGGCGCATGTGCTGCCCCAGACGGTGCCAGGTGACAGATGTGCCACACGTCCAGGAGGCGTGGGGAAAACGCTTTGGCGATGTCGGCGGCTTGTCCACGACACCTTGACCCGAGGCACTAAACATACATGACTCTCAGATCAGTGAGTTCCAGGGAGTTTATGGCTTTTTATGGACAGGAGTCAAGACTTTGTCAAGACTTCAAATGCTTCCACCGATGCCGTGATCTACGTGTGCATCATCAGCTCTCAGTCACGTCAATAAGAGAGGCATGAGTTTCCACACGTTTACATTTACGAAGATTACGTTACCTGTTTGTTTAGGTACAGGTACCCTTATCCAGGGCAGTTTATCATTTACAAATCATTCATTTATACAGCTACAGGTAGCTGCCAAAGTAAAGGAAACACTTGAGTGAATTAAGGGTTTTGGTGGCTCTGTTGTGGTGTGGGGTGGATTTTCCTGGTGTGGTTTAAGACCACTCAACCACTTAGAGTGCAAAGCAAATGCCAATGAATACAAAGCCATTCTGAGTGATCACCTTCATCCTATGGTGAAGTATTTTTATCCTGATGGCAGTGGTCTCTTCCAGGATGATAATGCTCCCATCCACAGGGTACGAGTGGTCACTCAGTGGTTTGATGAGCATGAAAATTATGTAAACCATATGCCATGGCCGTCACCAGATCTCAACTCAACTGAACACTTATGGGAGATTCTGGAGCGGCACCTGAGACAGCTTTTTCCACTACCATCAACAAAGTACCAAATGATGGAATTTCTCATGGAAGAATGGCGTTCCATCACTCCAATAGAGTTGGACACGTGGTGGCCCAACACCCTATTAAGACACTTAATATTGGTCTTTCCTTTATTTTGTGTACCTGTAGATATTTACTGAAAGATTCAGGTTAAGTTCCATGCTCATGAGTACAACAGCAATCTCCCACTCAGGATTCCAACCCTCAGTGCAGCCTTCCAGTTAAAGGTTTTACTTTCTATTTCTGCCTCTCTCTAAGCTCTCCTCCACACTCTCTGCCCTTCACAACGCAAATAACATTTTGATTTATAGGAAATAGTTTATGAGTAAGACTTTGAACCAGATCTCGCATAAACTTTGATCAAAGAATGAATTAGAATGATCCTTTGCTCATATATGTACTATACTTAAGTATATATAATATACTCAAAAGCGGCCATTTAAAGATAAGATATTATCAGGTAAAGATAATATTTTTAGTTTTTATGTTTGTAGTTTTTACACATATAATGGTTCTAAGACTTATAACTTTGGCTTATAAGTAAAGTTGAATGAATATGTCGTTGAATAAATAAGGTTCTTTGCGCCATCAAGGGAAATAACCGCTGGTTTTTAGAAAACTCCTGAATGACGTGATTGATTGTTATGTGATGTATTTATTATGTTTTATGGAGTGTTGAGTGTTGATTATGCTAGATTTTTTCTGCTTGCCGCCATATGGAGGACCACAATGGAAGTCAGTCGGCTTTTTGCCAACTTTTTGTGTTATCCTCAGAAATTTGGCGGTGTGCATTGATGTGATGTCATGTATCAAGGGTAGGTGTGTTCACATTGTGTATGTCTATTTTATTTAATTGTCAAATAAAAGTAAATAACTAACTAGCGCAGATAACAATGCCCGTGCTTGGCTGATTCTGTCCCTGGTCTTTCAACAAGGCCTCTAGCCAATGGCACGGAGCGGATAAGCCAGGGCTATTTTTAGTGAGTCTCTCACGCTGCTTCTCACAAGATTACCCACTGCTAATGAACCCCACTGTGACAGGGGGACTTGCTTGTAAAATACCTACCCATAATCATTTGGGCTGGGTTTCATTTTCCATTTTATACTGATCAATTATAGCATCTCAGGATCAAACAATTCTTTCTCGATAAGGTGTTGTTAACAATCAATAATGAGGTCAAAAGTTTACTTTGTCAATTTGAGTATTCTCATCAGTCATAATTTAACTATTAAATATATCAGGATTGAATAAAAATATAGTAGGCCTATAAAATGATTGTCTTATCTGCACATATAGAAATATATAGCAAATACAAGACACACTGCATGAATATCAAATAGACATCTAGACCTGCAAGTATCACATCACATTCAGATGCATATGTAAAGAATATGATCAATTATTGTGCTCATTCTTCATTAATTTTGTTGAGTACTAACTCCAAAGCAGTTCGCCTTTGAAACATACTTAATTATATTTTTCCAGTTGCATAAGCATGATCAGAGCTAGTTTTGTCCTGAGTTTGGACATTTGTGAAATCTCTCTCTCTCTCATGCATTGAGTGCCTATGCACATATATGTTTGAGTAAATATTTGTAATTTTGCGTAATTCTATGGAAACTAGGCCATTTAAACATTCCCATTTAGCAACCACCTTTCCGGGACAGATGGTGTAAAGCAGTGTGGTATAATGGTTAGGGAGCTGGGCTTGTAATGTTAAGGTTGCAGGTTCAATCCCCAGGTGGGACACTGCTGTTGTACCCTTGAGCAAGGTACTTAACCTGAATTGCTTCAGTTAATATCCAGCTGTATAAATGGATTGTAAAGAAATGTAAACTGTAAGTCGCTCTGGATAAGAGCATCTGCTAAATGCCTGTAATGTATTGTAATGTAATGCAAGCTTCAACTAGAAATTAGCTAGCTTGCTAACTTAAACTTCAACTAGAAATGAGCTAGCTTGCTAACTTGATTGAACTTGTTGGCACAGCTTCATTTAAGAGGTTAGAACTCTGCCATGATGTCTTTTTTGGTCCATTGAAGCCATAGTTTCCTTGAGCCCCACCCACTAGCATTGATTGACATGTTGGTGTTAGTGTAGTTTGAAATGTGAAAAGGAATAAGATTTCACACAGAAAATTCAAATTTAAAATAGCCAGCAACATTGGAATTACCAATACAAAAGCCATGGTATAAATATTGTGAATAACAAATGTAATTATTTTAATCAGTTATTTTATATTTATACCTGTATTTATATATTTAAAAAAAAATGTTTTACCACTTTTTTTCTACCAATTTGGAATGCCCAATCATATTTATATATTCATTTAATTAGTTATTTCATTGTTTATCAGTGTATTAATTTAGTAGCATATCTATGTATCCATGTATTCATGTATTTATTGAACGTTGAATTGTGCACTGCTTAAGCTATCTAAAGCCATGAGGCCTAGAATTAAAACAGCCACAATGTTTACTTACAACACGACTATCTATATTAATTTGTGTTTGTGTTGAACAGAGCAATAGCTCCTACTCACTAGCATACAAAACGAATAAGATCAAATAAGATTTCCTATTTACTCCACAGTTACAAGTGCCTTGGCCGGTTTATCAAGTTAATCAAGTGATGCATCACCGATCATGATATTTGTTGTCTTCACATATCTCACTCCTTTGGGTATTAAAATGATGTGCTGTGTCGAACATATCTAACTACTAGAGTAAAATGTTTCAGCTTTTCCGATTAATTCCTACAGTCTGACTATAATGTCTCAAAGTAAAAATGACACCCATCTGATAATTAAGTGACAATTAATTAACTGTTGTTGATAGAAATGGGCAAATTTAGATTTTTATTAGTGAAGTTTTTTAAGTAATTCAGCTGATCTCCACAGACTGAGCGGTCTCGTCTTTGAGCAGTGAGATGATTTTGTCAGTGTCATGACTGGCGCCTGAAGTCTGAATAGGAAAGGATTTCGCAGCCGAAATTGATTTGAAAAACAAAATGGCGGGAAGGTAGAACCAGGGTTTCTGGGTGAAGTGCTTTAAAACCTAATTGAATGACAGAGCGAATCAGGGGCCTAATCTCTTATCTCACAATAGGGCCGCCAAATTTGTCTATCCGATTTATCTCAACCAATGTGTTGGCGAGACTCATGTAGATAGACAATCTATTGTAGGGGTTGCACTGAATGGCTGTTGTGTTGTTGATTTGGTTGCTATGTTATTTTGTTACCTGTTTGATATGTTTTAATCCTACTCATGGAAGCCAGAAACTTTATACTTTACTTTTGTGCTTTATAGACAAATATAAGCACCTATGTTTTCATATTTACATTTTCTTTTAGGAATCTATTTCTCGTGTCTGCCAGACCAGCCCTGGCTGTTAGCCTCGATCGGGGGCGGCATTTGGCTGTCCGCCCCAAGGGCAGAGGCGAGGGTGGTCGGCACGAGTTCGCGGAGAAGTGCATAAGGATGTCTCCAGTACGTGGGAGGGCGAATTCCATCTCAAAGGAAGCAGAGTTCGCTGCCCTTGGAGAATTAGCTTGCCTCATAGCAGTGAACTCGTGTGGGGAGGGGAAATCGAAATAAATAGAGGGTACAATTGGCCACTAAATTGGGAGAAAAATGGGAAAAAATCTGAAACAAATGTAAAAAAAAAATATATATCTATTTCTAACAGGTATACATTTCTAACGTTGTGTCAGTATTGTTGTAGTGGTTTGCACAAAAACTTGATTTAAATTAACTAACTAAATTAACTCAGTGTACACCACCAATATCCCAACAATATTAACTCCATGTGGATTTTTTTTTTTTTTTACCCTGAGTAATAAAGATGTGCATTAATTTATCTGCAGTCCTACCTCTGTGAAGTTGTGCCACTAGATGCTTAATCTTGTCATAGTTTAAGCTATGGAATGTCTTGCCTGAATTCATCAAGGCAAACATCCCTGTGTAAATAGTTGCTCTTGTGAACTCGATATCAGGGGGACTCAGCACAGAGCAAGGGCATATTTCCACAACAGCCTGGCTTCCTTTGTAGAACTATCAGTTATGAATTGAGTCAACAGTACATAAGTCACAAGAGAGCCCGTAAGAGATAGCGTCGGGGCATGTGAAATCTGAAGTGCCTGCTCTCTTCAAAGCCTTTCTTCTTCTTTGGTGGTGACAAAGTGGCCACGTCTCTTGAGCTGTTTGTTTCTTATCAGGTGAGGTAATGTGCTTTTTATCGAGTGGCGTGTGGGAGCCTTCGCCGCGCACAATGCAACCTGGGAAACATTTCTCAACAAAAACCCCGGGATAGCGGGTTTATTAGTGTACATAGTTCATTCCGAATCACCTGATAAGAGCTCTGCATCCCTCGAGGTCACATGGGGCACACATAAAGTTACTTTGCCAAACAGTGGCATCTTATAAACCCTTCCCTGTCCCCTTCTTTAAACAAAAGTGGCAGAAAAGCCTCGATAGCCTTTTTACCCCCTCGTTAAGGAACGTGAGACACCTGTTGGCCCTGTCAATTTTAAATTGCACTGTGCATCTTTCCCTGTCGCAGCGCACTGAAGCAGGCTTCGGCCTTGTGCTCAACCTCACGGTCACAGGATGGAGTACGTAAGATATATGCTTGTCATGGCGATCATCCAGATTCCTTAAAATTTGACAAAATTTCACTATGAAATGATCTGAAATAAAGTTAGGACCATGGTCGTGCAATGGAGGAGTTTGGCAGCAAACGCTATCTGGGCCTGAGCCAAATGAGGTCAGCGGTGTATGTGGGCAATTAACCGACAGTGTTAATGACTAAGCTGTTTGTTTTGTCTTGTTCCGGACTTTACCTTCCTCTTCGTGGAAGGGTCGGTTCCATCAAACAGGCATGCGGTCAGTTTACGACCATGCCTGAGTGGCTGAGCATGGCGAAAGGCCAAACCACTTTGCTTTAACTTGACTACACCGTTCCCCTTTGGGTTGGGTCTGCATTAAGATGGAGACACCTTTAAATAAGTCGATACATATCGGTAGTTCTGATCTATACTCGTGTTCATTCTGAAAGGTGGTCTCATTGGGGGTTTTGTGCAAATTCACCATCATTACAGAATGCCTCACTGTCAGCCTTGTTGCATAATCTGTATAGAGCGTGTGTGGTGTAGATGACAGTCCATAATTTTAGATCAGGTAGATTACAGAGAGATTAGGTCAAGGTGTAGTGCCCCACCCCGACACACACACACACACACACACACATATGCCCCACGCATGCTGCATTAAACCAGGTGCAACATTAACAAGCTAACATTGAGATAAGGGGATCACCTTGCTTACACTGTAAAGAGTATTTTATGGACAGGATTACCAGTGCATTAAGGCCAGGGTTGTGGGGAAGAAAGACAGAAGAGGTCAAGAAGATGCCATTATTGATGCTCTGAACAATAAGGCATGGTATTAAGATCGTTATTTAGAATAAGTCATTGAAAAAAACATTCATATTACCTGGAAGATTTTTTTTTACATAGTTAATAGCCATTTCCTTGGGTGTTAATGATTTCTGTCTACCTGTTTCGGATGTGTTTCGATACTGCCTCTCGCCCTCAACAAAACAGTACAGTAGCATATGTCAATATATGCAGAGAAAAAAAAGCAAAAGCAATTATCAGTAACGGTTATTTCATGTTGAAACTTACAGGTAAGATTTTACAATGCTAATGTTACATTTGCTGTAAGTGATTGTGTGCTCACATAATATTTGACAAAATATGAAAAAGATGAAAGCAGTAATCAATTGTATGTTTTCTTATGTATCCTCCATACATTCTATGTTTGCATATGCATTTTCTTCTTATATTATATATAAATTCTAGATGATTCACATTTTTTCCTACTCTGTAGGTCACGGCGACAGATGCTGACGGTGGAGAGTTCGGCAGAGTGCAGTACTCCCTGTACCACGGGTTCGACAGCTACGACAAGCACCCCCTCTTCCTGATCCACCCCGACTCTGGCTGGATCTGTGTGTCTCAGGACATCGACCGAGAGGCTGGACCGGTGAACCATGACATCCTGGTCAAAGCTGAAGACCAGGTGAGAGTCATCCAGCACAACGGCACATCATTATACTTAACATCTCCCCTTATCTCGGCAAACAGCACAGATGGGCACGCTGGAGCGATAGGCCTGGGAGGCATATGGTATATTGACTGCTCTATGTTTTATAGAAGGAGAATGACCACTTTCTGTTCACTGGTTAAATACTGGCTGGGATGCTTATCAGCAGACTCATAGGCCTCCAGTTCTCCATTTGACCTTGTAAACTAAACTTAGCAATGGCTATGGCAGTGGTGACTGATTTTGGATACTGGTCAAAGCTGAAGGCCTGGGGAAAGTAGATTAAATGAATACGATCATTGTTAATGGTCTTACCGCCATTATGATGGAAAGCAAGGTTATAGATGATGTTTGCCGCATGCACGCGTTTGGGTTTCAGCAGTTGAAGTGGAAGGAAAAGATTTTTCACTGGAATTTGAGTGGAAACACAAAACATTTTTCAATTTCTTTTAAAATGTATTTCTGAATTCCTGTCTTAAGGGTGAGGGCTTAGTCATAAGCTCTCACTGCACACATACATGACTCTTTAATCATGCTTGTCATCATGTAATATGTGCAAACTAAATAAAGTGTGCAGAACGACCCTTTGTGACCTGTCCCCCAGGGAGGCCAGAGCACCCAGACCTACGTCCATATAGAGGTGGAGGACCTCAACGACAACCGACCTGCGTTCAGCCCGGAGACGTATGTCACGAAGCGTCAGCAGCCACACCCAGCCGGGCGCGGAGATCCTCCACGTGATCGCCTCCGACAGAGACTCTGGGACATTCGGACAGGTGTCCTACGAGCTCCTGTCCGGAGATTTGTCCTCCCTTTTCTCGGTGGATAGCTCAACAGGTAAGCGGGATTCCCTCCCTGTGCAGGAAAGGCTTCCAGGGCCGGGCACATTGAGGAGACTCCTTTGCCTCTCTCTCGGCCTCGGCCTCTACTGTAAAGAGCGTGGCGATTATCATTGGGTTGTGAGGCGTGGTGTTGATGGGTGGCAGTGTATTCTAATGGTTAGGGAGCTGGGCTTGTAACTCAGAGGGTGTTGGTTTAATTCCCAGGTGGGGCACTGCTGTTGTAGCCTTGAACAAGGTACTTGCTTCAGCAAATATCCAGCTGTATCAATGGATTGTATGTAAAGACACGTAAACTGTGAGTCTGCTGAATGCCTGTTATGTAATGTAATGAAGGCTCCAGCTTTGTAGAGTTCTCCTAGCCAGGATGACCATGCTGACGTGATGTCAGTTAGCCTTTGGGTAAAACCCCTCGTGATCTTTGTGACTTTTGACTTTCGGCCGGGCCGCTTAATGTCGCGATCGGGGCTGACGGAGTCACACAGTGAGTCATGCCGCAGGCCACTGTTGACATACCCAGGGGTTTAATCCCTCCCTCCCCCTCACTCTGGTATAAGGACATAACTGCACCTGGTTGGTCGCACGCAACCCATATGTTCTTCTGCTCCTTTGAGGGCGGCCATGTTGACGCCCACTGTGACAGAGTCTGCGTTCTTCGGTTTTTAGAGTCTTGTTTCTCATCAAAGTCAGTGCCTTGCAAGAAACAGCAGAAAAACAAACAATTAAAAAATGGTACATTTAGAGATGAGCCATCTGTCTCTTCTGCAACCTGCCAATAGGAAGCTGCAAAAGGGGTTCACAGGTTTTAATGTGCTCTTAGATCTGGGAGATTTGAAGGTGGAGTGAGCCAGTTAGTGAGAACAATATTAGTTATATACATTTTTTTAAGGTGCAGCAGAGGTTCTGCCATTAGACCCTGGCTGTCTGTTAACAGGATGCACGAAGAAGGACAGGTCTGTTTCTGAACATATACATTTTGTTTTTATATGTAGATATTATGAAGTTCAATTGCCCCAATTGTGTCTGTCATTCTAAGGTGGAGCAGAGGTTATGGGGTCACCCTTGTCCGTCTGTTAACAGGATAAACGAGAACAGATGAAAAAACTCAATCAGATTCAAAAAGGCATAGAAAGAATTTTGTTTTTGTGTGTAGATCATAAACAGCTCAATCCCGCAGTACTCTGTCTTCATGTCGATCAAGTCAAATGAAGTTTATTTGAAGAACAGAACAGGGTCATGTGAATATGCAAAGACAAAACAGTTGTGCATTTTGTGGTGTATGGCAGAAACAGTATAACAAAGGAATGCATACTTCCAAATGTGTGGTCTGTCATCAGCCTCCGATTGCCAAAAAATGTTTCAAAGAATCGGCCAAATGTTCCATCACATTAAATTGGATGGTGATTTTAATTTAGTGCAAATGTTGAGAAAATAATCAGGGTGTATGGACCCCTGGGTGGCGCAACCGGTAAAGGCACTTGTTCTAAGTGCAGGTTGCCCACTCCAGCCTGGGTTCGAGCCCAGGCCTCACGAGCCCAGGAGTGTCGTTCGGGGGTTGGCGATTAGCTGTCCGCCCCCAGTGGAAAGGGGTAAGGTAAGCCGGTATGAGTTTGGTTTGTGTGGTCTGTGTGGGTGGGAGTTATGGTTGGCGGCTTGGCGAGTTCCATCTTGGAGAAGGCATCTTTGTCACTGCCGGTCCCAGGGTCGCAGTGGGGAACTCTCAGTATGAGAATGAGGGGTCGTTGAATTGGTACAATCGGCCACCAAATTGGGAAAAAAAAAAAATAAATAACAAAAAAAGTATCAGGGTTGTGTAATTGCATCTGGGGATGAATTAATCTTGTGCGTTGCGTCCTTTGGCTGCAGGTGTGGTGTACCTGGCCTCTGCTCTGAGCCACCTGGGCACCGCCAGCGTAAAACTGTCGATATCCGCCCGGGATGGGGCGGGCGTGAGCTCCTCCGCCCCGCGAGCGTTACCGTCAACGTCCTGAGCAGCGCCCAGGCGCCCGCCGTCTTCCAGAAGTCCCGCTACGCCTTCTCCGTTCTCGAGGACTCGCCGGTGGGCACTCCCGTGGGCACAGTGCTGGCCTCCAATCCCGACAGTGAGTTCTCCCCGATCGCACAGAACAGCAATGGCCAGTAACGCCATCCCCTACCATCGCTTGTGCTGCTTCTGTGCTGTCTTTCAGCAGCTCCACCCTTTCAGACGGGTCATTATAGCCTTGTTTTATCCACCAATCACGATTCTGCTGTCCTGACCACTACAGCACCTACAGCTGCCAGCTGAGTACAGGCGTACAGTATGGGCTGATCCCCTTAAGCCAACCTAAAAGCACTCAGATCTCACCGGCTTTGCCTGCTGTGTGAACACTAACATGACTTTTGACTCTTGATTAATAAGTGAGGTCACTCTCTTTTGGATACATTTTTTTTTTTAATCCCTCTATTTGACTCCCAACCCCCCCCCATCCCTTACATGATTGGTCAAAACCTTTATGTCCCTGACAAACAGAGAACATCAAGGCAAAGCGCTCCGCAGTAAAAATAAGACAATATGTATCCTGCCATGTTGTTATTGTTACCTTACCTGACGTGCACGCATGACGCACTGTTTCCACGACGACCTGCAGATCAAGCGCTGGATATTAAAACAGGGGGGTCTGGGGGCGGAGGGGGCTCAGTGGCGGCTGACTCCCTGCAGCGTGGCTATGTTTTTGTGAACAGCGTGCCAATCTCACAGCTTAGACTCCCTGCAGTGAGACAGTCACTTAAGGTGGCCCAGCTGGTTATCAGATGAACAGATGAACACTTTAGCATTAGCATTAGCCAGAGAAGAGCGTAGCCACGGCCACGCCCCCATCAGAGGCTCCACCAGGCCCTCCGCCGCCCCCAGGGAGGGGGGTTAACGGCCGTGCAGGTTTTATGGCCTTGCTGCTGCTGCGGAAGGGAAGGTAATTGTTCGTAAAATCCCTCCGAGGTCTGTAATAATCTTGTAATCATTAATTCTCGCGTGCGTTTGTGCAATACAGAGAAATGTCAGAGCTTTCACGTAAACATGCACATGAACTACAGATTTAAGTACAAACTGTGGAACTGTTTAAGCACATGCAGTTTTCCTTTTAAGTGTGAAAGTGTTGCTCACATCATTTCAACAGCACAAATAAACAGTGAAAAGATGTTCCGTAGACCAAGTGCATAGCTGTCAATCACCAAGAGCACAGTGTGCAGTGTTTCATTACATTTCATGCAATTCAGTAACCTTACCTTTTTTGCCAAAACAGCAATATTAATTGAAAGCCCAAACATACAACATAATCTGACAAAATCGCTAATAGCAAGATGAAAATAATTATGTACAGAGAACTGCTGTCTGAACCTTCTCTGAGGACTTTGGGGAAAGTAATGGTTTACACAATCTCCCTGTTCATTCTCAACCCAGCTGGGACTCACTTACACGCAGCAGAACAGCGAACATGCATGCATGTTACCACGGTAACGCAGTGCATTCTGGGTGACGTTCTGCCCATCTCCAGATCCGCTGGAGTCCCTGTCTTACAGGATCTCGTCGGGGGACCCCCAGGGCTTGTTCCGCGTACACCCGCAGTCTGGCCTGATCAGCACCAGCAAGAGGCTGGATCACGAGGCCCAGCCCAACGCCCTGCTGGTGCTCCAGTGCCAGTCCGCCAGCTCCCCGTCTACAGCAGCGCGCAGGTCAACGTCTCCATCGCCGACGTCAACGACAACGCGCCCCAGTTCCCGCGGGACGCGGACGCCGTGACCGTCTCCCAGGGCACCGCGACGGGCACCGTGCTCTTCATCGCCCGCGCCCACGACCGCGACAGCGGCGCCAACGGGAGGGTCCGCTACTCGCTGCGGGGGGCGGACGAGTTCGCCGGGACGTTCGCCGTGGAGCCGCGCCTCGGCGCGCTGTCGCTGAACCGGAGCCTGCCCCGGGACGGCCCGCAGAGCTACACCCTCCTGATCCGGGCGCAGGACGGGGGCGAGCCGACGCTGGCCTCCACCCTGACGCTGAGGGTGACGGTGGACCGTGCGGCGGACCGAGGACGCCCTGGCCTTCGAGACGCTGGCGTACCAGGTGGAGATCGGCGAGGGCGTGGCGCGGGACTCACGCGTGATCCAGGTGCGGGCGCACCACGGGCGGAGGGGCGGGGCCTACGCCGGGCTGCGCTACTCCCTCCGGCCCCTCTCCGGGGTGCCCCCGTTCGGGGTCCACGCCGACAGCGGATGGCTCTTCCTGTCCCAGAGCCTGGATCACGAGGCCGTGTCCCAGTACCGCTTCGGCGTGCTGGCCACCGCCCGGGACGGCCCCGCCACCGAGCTCAGCGCCATGGCGACCGTCGTCGTGGTCGTGCTGGACGAGAACGACAACGCCCCTGTCTTCACGCGGGATGTCTACTTCTTCACTGTTCCGGAGGGCCCTGCCCCCCAGGGCCTGATTGGCTCGGTCAAAGCCACGGACAGGGACTCCGGGAAGAACTCCCAGCTGTCCTACATCCTGCTGTCCGACGGGAAGCGCTTCCGTATTAACTCCAATACAGGTAAGAAAGTGGCTTTTTCTTCAGTTACACAGTATCTGAAAGGTATCATCGAATGCATCTGGTTCATGTGAATATATCCCGTTTGTGTGGCTGTAGTGTTTGCAGTTAAAAGCAAGGTGAGGTGAAAGCAAACAGGAAGAGTTTATATGTAAATTCACTGAGAAAGTGACCTGAGCTGAAGCTGTGGCAGTAACAGGCAAGTGTCTCTTTATAACAGTGGTCCTAAACTCCAGTCCTGGGGAGCCACAGGGTCTCCTGGTGTTTGTTCTCACCTTAAAATCTGCAACTAATTCAGACTCAGGAACCCAGAGGAGATCAGCTGACTGTAATGGATTGCTTTAATTGGTCAGCTAAATAACAAGACAGAGTAACAACAAAAACCAGCAACACCCTGCAGCCCCTCAAAACCAGACTCAAGGACCACTGTTCTGTGTGAGTGATGGTCACATCCTCTCTGCCTCTCTCTCTTCTCTCTCTCTCTCTGCCTCTCTCATTCTCTCTCTCTCTTCCTCTCCCATTCTCTCTGCCTCTGCCTCTTTCTCTCTCTCTCTCTCTCTCTCTCTCTCTCCCTCTCTCTCTATCTCTCTCTCCATCAGGGGAGATCATTAATTGGGTAGCTCTGGACCGGGAGCAGTATACTCACCACACTCTGAAGGTTCTGGTGACGGACCATGGCTCCCCCTGCCTCAACGCCACCACCACCGTTCACATCCTTGTCACCGACATCAACGATAACCCACCACAGTTCCTGCATGTGCCAGCAGGCAAGGAGCTCAACGTGCAGGTGAGTGACCCCAGAGGCAAGGCCGAACACAACAACCACTGCCACCTGGTGGACATCATGAGCCATGCGTTTGGCCAATGCAGAGCAAATTTAAATCACATTGAACTGCATAGGTAAAATAAAGAAATAAATGTTATGGCTGCAAGAAACGTATTGTATGGGCAATATTTTGTGGTTCATTATAAGCCCTGAAGAAGCCAAACCTGTCCTTGAAAATGTTCTAATAAAACACTCTGTGGGAGCATTTAAACAGTGTGTGGGTATTTTGTTTAATGCCAAGATTCTTTTTTTTGCCAAGAATCCGTGAAAAACTTGGAAAAACTTTACTTTTTAGAAATTAAACTCTAACTTAACCCTAACCTAATATTACTTAAGTTACATTTCATTTGAAAATAAAATAGATTATTTTAGTGCAATCTTGTTTTGAAAATTTACAGTAGCCAGGAGACAACGACAATGTGTATATATCTGTTGAAGTCAAGCATGATTTCACTTATTTTCCTATGTAATGTGAATCTGAATAGCATTGAATTAAATACACTGTGTGGAACTGAGAAACTGTGGAGGGAAGTGAGGAGCGTTCAGGTATGTGTCCGCCTGTGTCCCCATCTCACTAAAACCCTCCTCTCACACTTATGATTGACAGGTGTGGGCCGGACTGCCGGCGGGCTCCGTGGTAACCACCATGTTCGCCAAAGACCTCGACGCAGGAGAAAACGGGACGGTCGTGCACTCCCTGATGTCAGGTACGCTCACAGCACCCGAGCGGGGGTACCTGGGAGCTTTCTGTGTGTCCGAGATTACAAAGACAAACGTCTGACACCATGTTTTCTCCTTTTTTGTTGTTGTACAGTTCTCTGTAATGAGTTCTAACATCGTTAACATGATGACTTTGTTAAAGGACAGGAAATACCGTGGTTAAGCCTCGGAAGCAGACAAGTAGTGTAAATGGCACTCTATTTTATTTGAAGATTGTTTCACAACGATTTCCTGAATGGAACCCTAGAGGTGTTCATTAACTCCCTGAAGCTCACTGTCATCCTGTCTTTCAGGCGATGGGCTGGGTCATTTTGAGATCGACAGCCAGAGCGGTGAGATCCGGACCACGGGCCTGTTCCCACAGCAACCCAGAGCACACTACAGCCTGACTGTCATCGCCAGGGACAACGGAACCGCACCACTGGAGGAGACCGCTGTGGTGCACCTGCAGGTGCCTGCCCAGTGCATGCTGGCATTGATACTGGCCCCATTAAGGGTTCATGTGTTAGATTGGAATGTTGTAATACCTGATTAGGAAGTCTTCAAAGTCACCAAAGTAAGAAGAGTGTGAATCTTGCCAAGATTCACCCCTGGAGAATGATATAGTCATGTAGGCTTGTTTCACCTCAAAATGCACTAAACTGATTTAAAGGTTTTGTCTATATAGTATGGTATATGAAAATGTCTCTGACATCTAGACAATATGAGATAAAATGTTCAAATATCTGCCAGCAGAGAAGTGATCACAATAAGGCAAACTTGTCACCCACATTTCTTTTCCGATTTACCATTGTATATGTAAAAGGTGGCACCTACATTTATGTAAACTTTCTATCACAGTGTTTCCCAGAGGAGCCCATGAAAAGCACATCTTTATGTATCTAACTAGTAGTACTTCCCAGGTGTGACTCCAGGGGGATGGGGGCCTCTGGGCACCCCCCCCCTCCCAAAGCATCCTCAATGTCCTCCCTCCCCCATATTAATGTTCAGTATATGCAATATCATGTGTGTATGCATCAATATTCCCAAATGAATCGTTCCTGTAGCGTGGCCTGGCGCTGCTTCAGAACCTCGGGCCCAACCTCTGACTCTGTCTGCAGGTGTACCACTCTGAGGGTCTGAGTGGCGACGCCTCGTCTCCGGTCTTCAGGCACTTCTCGGTGAGAGAGGACTGCCAGCCCGGCACGGTCATCGGGTCCGCGGGCTTGCCGGAGGGCCGCTCCTCCTCCGGCGCCTCCTACTCCATCGCCGAAGGGGACGGCAGCCTCCATTTCGGGATCGAGCGCTCCTCCGGCGACCTGTACGTGAGCCAGGCGCTGGACCACGAGGCCAGGGCGCGCTACCTCCTCAGAGTGCGCGTGGAGGACGGCGGCGGTCGCCTCAACCGCTCTGTGACCGTGAGCGTGACCGTGGAGGACGCCAACGACCACTCGCCCTGGTTCGCCGACGACGTCATCGTGTTCGGCGTGGAGGAGAACCGCCCCGAGGGGCCGCCGGTGTACGCGTTCAAGGCCCGGGACGGGACGGGACCTGGCGGAACGGCGGCCTGCGCTACGCCATCGCCGACCCCGCCCCCGTCGCCGGGGACGACCGGAGGGAGGTGCCGTTCCGCATCGACCCGCTCACCGGAGCCCTGACCGCCCGGGGCCCCTTAGACCGGGAGCTGACCCCCAGCATCGCCTTCACGGTGACCGCCACCGACCGGGCTCCCGAGCCCTCCGACCGCAGGCACGCCACGCTGACCGCGCACGTCTTCCTCCTGGACCTGAACGACAACGCCCCCGCGTTCGCCTCCTCCGACGAGTCCCGCGTTGCCGAGGACGCCGAGCCGGGCAGCCTGGTGCATCGCCTCGTCGCCAGGGACGACGACCTGGGCAAAACGGTCAGGTGACCTACAGCATCCTGTCTGGCAACGAGGAGGGCCTCTTCACTCTGGAGGAGAGCACGGGTATATATATACGCCATTTAGCAGACGCTTTTATCCAAAGCGACTTACAGTAGTGAATGCATACATTTTCAGTATATGTTACCCAGTGTGCCCACAACCTGTGTGAACAGTGAGCTCTACCAACAGCCACAGAGAACAGGAAGTGCACTGTGCCTGTCAGTGAGGAACAGGAGCCAATAAATCATCTCTGTTCTTCCTCTTCCTCTCAGCTGCAGGCAGGGATGGGCAGTATTTCAGACACATGTATTTGAAATATGTATTTGTGTATGTATTTCCCCAGCTTGCTAGCACACAGTGACCCACCAGCATTTTGCAGTGCCTGGTCAGCGGTCAGTGGGACCGCCCAGGCAAGGCAGTGGAGATGAGGATCCTCTGTTAATAGAATGTTAAATAATTGGCGAATGGTCCTGCCGCTAGCAGCCCACTGTGGTGCCGATAATGCAGAAATACTGGTGTACCAACAGCAACAGCGGTCCGATAGGCTCTTGATTGCGGGGTCATATGTAATACAGGTTTCTCACCTCTTTTTTTGTACGGTTTGTACCTCTGCCACCTGCAAGGAAATCTACACCTCCACCATTTGGATTAGTTAGATGCATGTTTTGGGAGTTATTTAGTATTTTAGAGTATTCTTTCCCCCTTGCCTGCAGGCCTGTTGTACCTGGCGGGCTGTCTGGATTACGAGTCGGCCCCCGCTCACACGGTCACGGTCCAGGCCGCGGACAACGGCCTCCCCAGGCTGTCCTCCACACAGACCCTCACCGTCTCAGTGCTGGACGTCAACGACCAGGCCCCCGTGTTCGAGCAGCGTGTCTACAACGCCACGGTGATGGAGAACAGGGGCCCCGGGGAGCCGGTGATCCGGGTCTCAGCGTTCGACAGCGATTCAGGTACGGCAGCCATGGCCTCCCTCTGCTTAACTGCGTTCAGTTCATTTATTTAATGTGCAACATCATTATCGGTGAAGGGGGAGATTTCCGTGGATTTATGGGTCTGTGCAGGGCTGAAAAATAGCGTCTGATACGACCAAGCCAAGCCTGAAGCTAATTATTTCTTCAAATAACTGAACTGAATTGAGGCACAATGAATGAAAAAAACTTGTTTTTAAAAGTATTGTCCTTTTTATTCATTGTGAATTAACTTAACCAAAAATGCACTACCCACTGCTGTGTATTTTTACAGACGGTGTTTTAGCATAGCCTAGCCTCCAGGGGGCAGCACTAACACACTGGCTGTCTGACCAGAGGTCCTATGGAGACACTGCTTTCAAGGAATGTCAGTCATTTTCTCCGGGAACAGGAGAGAAGCTGTTGGTAGGAAATAAAACGTGTTTATAACAGCCGATGAAAGATGCGAACGTTAACAGGTTCACTCTGCTTATTCAGTTCCAGGTTTTTAGCCAGTAAAGTCAGGGGAACTCTACACATGCTAATCACAGCCCACAAACCTGACACCAGTAACAATGTTTATCCTTGTAAAAATGCTGTGGTCCTTGCCACTACAAACCCAAGCAGTCTTTAGCCCCGGGTTTGTTGCTCTGATGAGTGGAGAGAGGCCCGTGTTTTTTGTGTAAATGTTTCTTTTCTTCGATTTTATTACAAGCCAAATTCAATTAATTTTTCGCGAACCATGTATTTTCTTTCCTTTTTTATTTTTTCTTTTTCTGCATATTGACCAAAGGCACATGCATGTATTTTTTTGATGAACCCCGTCACATCAAGTCCACATATCGTATGTGCCTCTTTAAACCCATTTTCAAAAGATCTCCGCCTTGGTATCAGTGTGTACTGTATATGTGCGTTCTGATGTCCATCAGGTGAAAAAACAGCAATCAGACAGCCTGGTGACTGTTTGCAAGGCTCAGAGAGGATTGGTAATTTAGACCATATGTGCTAATAATGATGTATTTTCATCTGCCCCCTCAAATGTGCTCTCCTTTCTCCCAGCATGCTCTTTGTTTCTCTTTTACGTTCGATGTTCCGCGAATGTTCCATTCGTTACCGTGGAAAAGCAGTTGCTTTTGATTGACAGGTCATGAGGAAGGGTTCCCGTGTCAAACACATGCCCTGAAGCTTATGTTCTGTCATGGACTTAAAGACACACCTGCTGCAGTGTGGTTGTTAATTATTCATATTGTAAAATGAAACCTCACTGAAGATCATCCTTACTTCATAAGATCATCCCACGTCTTCATAAGAACTGAAAGCTGAGTTTTCCGCTGAGTTTTCCACCAATACGTGGTTCTCTGTGGCTCAGTTGGTAGAGCATGGCGTTAGCAACACTTAGGTTGTGGGTTCAATCCTCACTGGGACCACATATACTGAAAAATGTATGCATTCACTACTGTAAGTCGCTTTGGATAAAAGCGTCTGCTAAATGGCATATAATACTGTTCTGATGCCATCAGGTCCCAGCAGTATCCACTCAAAGGCCTGAGGACTAGGAGTCCATCATGTGACCATTGTCCCTCCTTGTAGATCTTGCCCTGCATCCGTACAGAGAAATAGCCTGTGTTCGCCTAACCTTATTAAAGCATTCGCTGATGTGTTTGGACAGCAGCAAGCGGGTTCTTTTGAGGGCCATTTCCCCAGGTCTCGTCGTTAATCACCGCCGCTCTAAAAGCCCGGGTAGCAGACTCCGGCCGGACGGGGGCCCTTGATGGATCTGTCTCAGCGTGAGCGCCGCGGGGCCCTGTTTACCTCACGCCACCCCCGACATGACCCTGCGGCCCCCATGGCCGTCGCTACCCAGACACAGCTGTGGCCATCGGGCAGGAGAAATACCCACACAGACACAGGCACATAAATACCCACACAGACACATATTTATAAATACCCACATAGACACATGTTCAGAAATACCCACACAGACACAGCTGTGGCCATCGGGCAGGAGAAAATACCCACACAGACACTCGGTTCATAAATACACACACAGACACAGGCACATAAATACCCACACAAACACAGGCACATAAATACCCACAGACACAGGTTCATAAACACCCACACAGACACATGTTCATAAATGCCCACACAGACACATGTTCATAAATACCCACACAGACACATGTTCATAAATACCCGCACAGACACAGGCACATAAATACCCACACAGACACAGGTTCATAAACACCCACACAGACACATGTTCATAAATGCCCACACAGACACAGGTTCATAAATACCCACACAGACACAGGCACATAAACACCCACACAGACACATATTTATAAATACCCACACAGACACATGCTCATAAATACCCACATAGACACATGTTTATAAATACCCACACAGACACAGGTTCATAAATGCCCACACAGACACATGTTCATAAATACCCACACAGACACAGGTTCATAAAGACCCACACAGACACAGGTTCATAAAGACCCACACAGACACAGGTTCATAAAGACCCACACAGACCCGGGCTTATATGCAAGCGCAGCGCGCTGGTTATTATTGTACATGATCGTGAGCTCTGGGCATAGCGACAGCCCTGAAACTGCACAGTGATGTGAACCACATGTTTGTAGAGGCTTGTGGGGTTCGGCGGTGGGGGGGGGTGCTGTTTGGCCTCTGGGGGAGGGGGTGAGGTCAGGGGGTGCTCTGAGTACCCAAGGGGAAGGGTCATCAATCTGTGTGTTTGTGTGTATGGGGTCCCCCCGGGTCTCCAGCAGCCTGCATAATGGGGGAACATTAGTCCATTAGACAGGCTTTACGGCCCTCTCTCCGCGGTGTGGTTTCACAAAGGGCCGACCGGGGGCCTGGGGAGGGCGCCAAGGTGCACCACGGTCGGCCTTGAGTCAGAGAGTGAACCGGGGGGGGTTAAAGTGATGGCCCATACGGAGCTCTGAGTCATACCACAAGCGCTGCTTTCAGCCTCACGATCTGATAAGAGCCTCAGGAACGCCACTCTGCACGGCAAAGGTCATTAGCACTGTTCCACCAGGCGAAGTGTCAGGTTGAGAAGTCAGGGAAGAATTTTAATGGATGTGATAACGAGCCATACTCACTGTTAACATGTTTCGATCGTAAATTATTTTTTATTTCTCAATTTGATACTTGATCATTTGTGCATTCATGCAATTAGTGCTGTTTTCATTTTTCATTAAAAGTGTTCGTTTATCAGGGTTTTTCTTCTTGGCTAACTAACACTGTATGTACCATGATCTCTGTCTTTCTGTTGTTCTGCCATCGGGTTTTACACTGGTTGTGTTTTCATGGGAAGGCTGATTACGTGCATGTGTGTGTGTGTGTGTGTGTGTGTTGTCACAGAGGAGAATGCAGCAGTGCGGTACAGCCTCCTCCCTGGCCCCGGGTTCGAGCTCTTCTCCATCGACCCTCGCAGTGGGGAGATCAGCACGACCACACAGCTGGACCGGGAGACGCAGCACAAGTTCACCCTCCGTGGTAACACCATCCAGCTCCTACCTCCTTCACCTCACAGAACACAATTCAGACAGGGCAATCACACACACATGTGCCCCATTCCCACGAATAGAACTACATCTGTGTAGCTGTGGTTTAAATACTCCATTTGAGACTTGTGGCTTTTGTGGATTTCCCTTCAGGTCCTGTATTCATAAAGCATCTCAGAGGAGCAGTGCTGACTAGGATCAGTTTAGACTTTTATCTCATAATGGATAAGGTTAGGATATTGGCGGGGAAACCTGATCCTGGATCAGCACTCCTACTCTGAGGCGCATTACAAATAGAGGCCCAGAACATAAAATGACATAAGGGTGTATGATAATCAGAACAGGCCTTTAAGCCCATTGTAGCTTGACATTTTACTTTCACCAAAATGTGCCTGTCCCTGACTCCCATTGGTCAATATGTTTACAAATCTCTGTGTGAGGTCATAGTATCTGTGTCAGTTCTAAAATAATTCTAGTATGGTACTAAAGTGGCAAAATAATAACCTAAAAGATGTGAAATTTACTGTTAAACGGCACAGACACACTCTCTCTCTCTCTCTCACAAACACACATGCACAGACACACACTCACTCACATGCACACTCACTCACACACACTCACATACACACACACACACACACACAAAAACACACACACACACACGCACACATACATACATACATACATGCACAGACACACACAGGCACTCTCTCTCTCTCTCGCACACACACACACACACACACACATACATACACACACACTCACACACACACACACACACACATTCACTCACTCACTCACACACACACATACATTCACTCACTCACACACACACACACATACACGCACACACACAAACACACGCACACACACAAACACACAGCTCACAGACCTACTTGGATAACCTCACTTTTGGTCACAATTGGCTTTTTTTCCACTTCAGCGTTTAATAAAATATCTCAAATATTTTTCAACACTTTCCCAGCATGTAGGAGCTAGTCATGGAGAATTAACAGGCTTTTCATTTCTTTGAAAGCAGGATTACTCATCAGATTAATGCAAAATTTCCCTCTTTATTTGAAGGAAATGTAGATGTTAAAGATTAGCTAATACATATGTGTTCACTTACTCACTTACTGCTATGCATTTACGGCTTTTGCCAATTCACATTCTTTTCATTATTGTTTGATATGGATTTGACTGAATCTTAAAAACGCCAGACATTGTTTTGTAATAAGGTTCTGTCACATGTGTTTATTATCTAGGTTGTATAGTCTGGAAGATAGAACATGGAATATGGAATATTGTCAACAATTCAAATTCAATGTAACAAAAAGTAGAAATTCAATAAGGGGAATTGTGCCCTGAAGCCCAGCCAGAACCGCTAAGTGAGAAATGTAAAAGTTAAATGGGAATTTTCCACTGGCACGGCACATGAACATGACTAAAAAAAAAGTCTTGTTTTATGACCAACTCCATTTTTGAGCTGCAGCCACCAGGAGCCTTTAGATGTGGACAAATTAGTCTTCTAATCTTGGAGGCGGTCCAAAACCTACAAATTAAAGGGGGGTAAAACTGCACCTGAGTTTCTGTGGTACCGGACTGTAACCGAACCCTGCCAGAAACCAATAGACGAGGATTGTAACAGAGGACTACAGTACAGAAGTGGTGGAATGCTACCAGAGGAGTAGAGTACAAGGGAACGGCAGGACACTATGGCTGGACATTGTGATGAAAAACTATGGTAGAAGATGGTGGCAGGTAGCAGTGTGCGTGCCTGGTGGTAGAAGACAAAAATAGTTGTGGTAGAAGACCATGTTGAAAAAATGTGGTCAAAAACGTGGTTGCGGTTTATAATCAAGAACTATGGTAGAAGACCGTGGTAGCAGACAAAACTAGCAGACTGTTGTGAGGCACCCATCCTACGTGGGTCTCACTTAAACAAGGTTTAAATACCAACCTGACTGACCGTCTTTATAGGGCTGAAATAACTGGGTAGCAAGTCAAGCACGGGGACTGGTTTAAGAAAATAAAATTTCTTATTCACACTCAATTCATAAAAGCCGATACAATTGGGGGCATTGACAGGGGAGAGGGCAGTCCACCCCCCCGACCACATCAGATATGCTCCACTAGCACTGAACTACCTCAGTCGCACGTTTATCCAACTCGCCGTCTGGGAATCCGCCAAAGTGTCTAGCATACTGAGGAGTGCCCTGTTAAAGCTCTTCTCACGCTGTCCATAACCAGAGGGATGATGAGGTGTTGTACGGCTTTTGTGAATGCCATAAAAGGTACACAGTTCCCTTGATTACAGCAAGCCCTGCGGTAGAAGACCATGTCAAAAAATCTGCCAGGTTGTGGTTTATAATACAGAACTGTGGTAGAAGACAGTGTTGGCACAGTGATTTTTTTTTGGGATCATTTTATAGATTATACCTGTGTGAAATGTATTTTCAATTCAGATTGGTTGCTGCCACATGTACATTATGGTATCTTATTTTTATAAACAAATAAATCGTTTACTACTACAATAGTAGAAGGCTATGATAAAGGTTTGGTAGAAACTGTTGCATGCACAGTTTCTACCAAGGGCTGTTGAAGGCTTTGTGATAGAAGAGGACTGTGTCCCACGGGACAGTGTTGTCACGGTGTCCTTCTCTGTGCCCTGCGCAGTTGTAGGACGGGACAGTGGGGTCCAGCCCCTCTCCAGCACCGCCACCGTCCTGTGCTCCGTGCTGGACGAAAACGATAACGCGCCCGAGTTCATGCAGCCCTCCTTCCTGATCCGCGTCCCGGAGAACTTCCCCCCGGGGCCCTGCACACGGCCCAGGCTGCTGATCCCGACGCCGGAGCCAACGGCACCATCCGCTACAGCATACAGGGTGGGTACTGCCCCACTCACTACTGCCCCCACTCACTACACTACAGCTTACAGGGTGGGTACTGTCCCCACTCATTACACTACACTACACTACAGCATACAGGGTGAGTACTGCCCCCACTACACACTACACTACAGTATACAGGGTGAGTACTGCCCCCACTACACTACACTACAGTATACAGGGTGAGTACTGCCCCCACTCACTACACTACACTACAGTATACAGGGTGGGTACTGCCCCACTACACTACACTACAGTATACAGGGTGGGTACTGCCCCACACACTACACTACAGTATACAGGGTGAGTACTGCCCCCACTCATTACACTACAGTATACAGGGTGGGTACTGCCCCACACTACTACACTACAGTATACAGGGTGAGTACTGCCCCCACTACACTACACTACACTACAGTATACAGGGTGGGTACTGCCCCACTACACTACAGCCCCCACTCATTACACTACAGCATACAGGGTGAGTACTGCCCCACTACACTACACTACAGTATACAGGGTGGGTACTGCCCCCACTCACTACACTACAGTGCAGCATGGCATGAACATTGTTCCACGTGACATCACTCATAGTGTGCTTCTGAGTGCAGCTAAGACCGATGATGATAAGTTGTGTTGTACCCTTCCTAGGTGAGGGCATTGACGGTTTCTTCGCCATCAACGCCACGAGCGGAGCCATCAGCACGGTGAAAAGGCTGGACAGGGAGCAGAGGAGCAACTACAGCCTGATCATCGAGGCCCACGACCAGGGCCCGGCTCCCCGGAGCTCCACGGCCCGGCTGCACGTTCTGGTCCTGGACGAGAACGACAACAGCCCCGCGTTCGACCAGAAGAGCTACCGGGCCTCCGTCAGGGAGGGCCTTCCGGCGGGGTCAGAGGTCGTGAGGCTCACCGCCACCGACGGCGACGAGGGCCCCAACGGCGAGGTCACCTTCTCCCTGGCGGACGAGGCGTCGGGCGCGTTCACGGTCGACGCCTCCTCGGGGCTGGTCCGCACGACCCGGCCGCTGGACCGCGAGGCACGCTCGCGCTACTCGTTCTGGGCCACGGCGACGGACGGCTGCAGCAGGGGCCCGCGGAGCTCGGCGGCCAGCGTCACGGTGCGCGTGGAGGACGTCAACGACAACGTCCTCGCCTGCGCCCAGAGTCCCGTCAGCGCCCCCGTTTCCGCGGAGACCGCCCTCAACCACACCGTCGCCACGGTGAGGGCGCTGGACGGCGACGAGGGGGAGAACGGGACGGTGGCGTTCCGCCTGAGCGAGCCGGATGATGCGGTCTTCGAGGTGGGCCTGGTGACGGGGGAGGTCCGGCTGAGGACGCCGCTCCCGGCGGACTTCTTCGGCACGCGGCTCCTGCGGGTGGAGGTGACGGACGGCGGGACCCCGGCTCTCTCCTCCACCTGCCTGGTGCTGATTCACCTGCGCGGAGACGAGGAAGAGAAACTGCGCTTCACTGAGCAGGTCTACGAAGCGGCTGTACCCGAGAACAGCAAGACCGGTACGGAAACAAACCCACCTCTGTTGAATTTCCACAGGTAACTGCCCAAATAAAGGCAACACTTGAGTAAGTGAAGGATCCTTTATACGGGTGCAGTACTGTGAGTGTCTGTCTGGGGATGCCATGGCCAGTACTGGTGGATAGGCCCGGCTATCCCCTTTACGACCCCCCATGCCCCGGCCCAGCTCTCCTAGCCCGGGCCAGGGCTGTTTGAGTGTTCCCCCAAGTTACTAAAGTGTTTCCTTTATTTTGGCAGTTACCTGTATGTGCAGTACCTTTTCTGACAAAGTAAATTAGAAAATAATCGTTCAGCTTTTGAGAGCTCTTTTAAGCTCTACCTTGGAGACTTAGTTAGCTAGTTCTCGTGGTTTGTATGTAACATTAATTTAAATATCATTTAGGTATTATTTAACTACTTTTATAAGGCTCACGAAGGCAAGCTTTTCCCTCTTGATCGCCGAACAGCGCAGACGTTTATTTTCCTTTCCCCTGTCGAAATTTCATTCCCGTTCTCCCGCCAGGTTCCTGGGTTGCAAACGTCGTCGCCCACGACCGAACCCCAGACGGGCGGAGGATCGAGTACAGCGTTTTCAGCGGCAACGAAGACGGGGCCTTCGCCATACACGCACACAACGGTGAGCGCATCGTCACCCAGCTCTGTAACGAGAGCCCGCCTCGCCCCGCAGCGAACCACATGAGACGGCGTTGTACGCAGGCCGATTGCGTGGTATCGGAACTGGCAGAGCCGATGGCGCGTTCCTCCATGAACCGATCCACAGGAGTACGCAAAGCTCTCACCCCGGGGCCTCGTTTCAGCCGAACAGGAATGCGCCTTCGACGTGTCCGTCTGGCGCTCAGTCAAGCTACGTCCCTTTGGCTTCCCTCTGATCGCGTTCCCAAAAACGATTGAGCCCTTCGCTCGAATTTTTCTCTTGTCCCCTCAGACCACTCTGTTACTTTGGCGTGTGGAAACGTTTTTGTTGTCTCGAGTCAGGCGGCTGGGGTGGGGGAGGGGGTCGGTCTCCGCCAAGGCCGCTTATGAAGATGCGTGGAGTCTTGTGTCATGTGTCAGAGGCTAGACGCAGGATCTCCCCCCACGCCCGTCACTAACGTGCGCCGAAAATCACGCAGCTTTCCCCTGTAATCCCCATAAGTGATTTGTGTTGTCAAACACGGGGTGCACAAAATGCATTGTTCTGTACGGCGAGGCTTTTAAAGCAAGGTTTGAGAGAGCTACTAAGAAGAAAGCCTCTAAGCCTAACAGTTTAAAATAGTTTCATTTTATCTGGTTTTGGGTAAACTATTTTTGACAAGATGATTCCTTTCATGTGTGTCTGTTGTGGATCTTCCACCATGATTGTGGGACGAACACAAACATCTGTACGCAATCCACGCAAAACCGCAGGCCAGAAGGGAGGCAGGCGCGCTTCCAAAAGGCTTTTCAAACATCTCAGAAGAACACCAACCTCATTTCACCTTGTTCTGTTTTTTTTTTTGCCCATTATGTAACGACGAAACGCAAATTGGCCGAGATATGTTGGTCACACTGATACTTTGGGGCTCATCGGTTGCCTCTTTCACAAAGCATCAGTCAAAGGCCTTTTAGCTTGCATTCAGTAGGCGTGATCGCTAGCATGTTGTAACAATTATTCTTGCACATTTCGAAAGCGTGCACCAAACAAAACCTAAACAAACCAACCTCGTTTTCTTACATATTAACGAGGTAACAACAAATAACAGTTCTGTTCACTTTCATGGACAATCAAAAGAAGGATACAAAAATCTATTATCTTAACTCATTTATTTCATCAAATGGTTTTAGGCCCGGGTTCCATAGCTTGGGTGCTGTGACACTAAAGGATCTATCAGCCATGGAGGCAATACAGAAAGAAAGCATCTAAGTACTCACTGTGTGTAAGAGATGAATAGGCATGCCTACATCTGATTGGCTACCCAATCCCTTTCATTGGGAATTCAATACCTACATTGATTCCCCAGGCCATCACTGCAAATGAGAACTGAGTTCTCAGTTGACCTACCAGGTTAACTAAAGGTAAGGCTTGACATAGCACTGGATATCCTCTGGACTGTAAAATGGCAAGTGACAAGTCTAGATGGGCTGAATGGCCTGTCACAATGTATTACTTTGTTCTTAAATAAATAATATTGTTATGTAATAATATTGTCCAGAACGGAGGGAGGGAGGGAATGGGATGAGTTTGATGGGGTGAGATCGGCGTGTAAGTTGCGGTGGCGTCTCAGGTGACATCTCGGTGAAGGACCAGAGCCGCCTGGACTTTGAAGAGAGGAGGAGTGTCCACCTGGTGGTCCTGGCGGAGAGCGGGCTTCAGACGGCCCACTGCAGGGTCACCATCGCCCTGCTGGACGTCAACGACAACGCGCCCACATTCGAGCAGCAGCAGTACAAAAGCGCCGTGTGGGAGGGACAGATACACAACACCTACGTCATGCAGGTAACGCCAGCACGCTCTCTGGGCTCAGTGGTTCTCGAACTCGGTCCTGGGGGGACCTGTTGATCAATTATGCTTGTTGAAAAGATGGGTTTAAGTTCCACCGTCATTTTTCCTTAAACTTATTTTAACACAATGCAGGTTTGGCTCATTGTCATTCGCTCTGTCATTGAATTCTTCATTTTCCAAAAATTGTTCAGCTTCAGTGACCAGGCATCCACACTTTCAACAATTAGGCCCCCACCAATCACCTGCCAGTCTATAACTAATTTTATAAAAGCAACCTCATTCTAAAGGAATCCTGTGTCATATAGCGTATTACAGAAAATGAGAGCATTAGTTGATCTGACTGATTAATGATGTGAATATTTAGGACATATATTGTTCATGGCACATATAGCTATTTATTTTATTGATCCAACTATCACCCCCCCACATCCCTCCGGCAGTGGGACCAGCCACTGCTCTGGGACCAGCAGTGGCAGGGATGGCGAACCGCCTCCTTCGAAACGGAACTCACCCAAGCGCCAAGCGCGATTCCGATACGTCCAGAGAAGCTTTCTGGGCATGCGGCGAGCTCATGCCGGCTTCCCGAACGGGACTCCCGGCCAGAGCCGGGCTGGACCATCTGTATAGCTATTTCTGACATAATATGGCCTTAAGAGAGTAAATCATGTTTTAATAGAATAAACAGAACAATGAACAGCTAGTTACAATTCAGAGGTCACAATTATGGTCGGAACAAAAAACCAGCATACACAGTGGCTCCCCAGGACCGAGTTTGGGAACCAGTGTCATGATTGGCCTGCCTGTAGGCCCCACCTTCAGAATGGGCTCAGGTAATTCATCGGCGCGGTGGATTAACCTGCCCCCATTTCTCCAGGTGTTTGCGACGGACGCTGACAGCGGCGTGAACGGGCAGGTAGACTACTCCATCCTGTCTGGGAACAACAACGGCGCGTTTGTCATGGACTCCACGCGTGGGATCCTGGCCACCAACACTGTCCTGGATCGGGAGATTGTGGCCTCTTACAAGTAGGTCCTCCCCCACTCCCACACACCCTGCCAGACCTCCCTCATGACACAGAGGTTTCACCTTGATCAGAACTTCCACTGTCTGTTGCCATGTTGTTAGATTAGATCCTCTGTTTTGACTGTTTCAGCAGTGTTGGGTTGGTTCCTCCTGGCCGACTCTGTCCCTGTCATTGGCTCCTGTTCCAATCTGATTCATTGGATCAGAACTCTTTCACTATATCGTTGTTTTTGGATCAAAAAACCCCTGTCCTGACCTGTATCCATATCGCTGGAAAAGATCGCTTGTCTCAGGGGTGTCCAGTCTTATGCGAGAAGGGCCAGTGTTGATGCAGGCTTTTGTTCTAACCAGCTATAAAACACCTGATTAATCTAATCAAGGTCTTTATTAAAGAGCGTGATTGAACCAGGTGTATTAGTGCTGGGCTAGAACAAAAGGCTGCATCAACACTGGCCCTACTTGGATAAGACTGGACACCCCTGGCTTGTATCTACTGTCTCCATGGTGCTGAACACTGTATCGGTGTTGTTAGATAAAAACCCTCTACAGACTGTCTTTGTAATTGGCAGTGTGGTATAATGGTTAGGGAACTGGGCTTGTAACGCTAAGGTTGCAGGTTCAATCCCCAGGTGGGACACTGCCGTTGTACCCTTGAGCAAGGTACTTAACCTGAATTGCTTCAGTTAATATCCAAATGGATTGTAGAGAAATGTAAACTGTAAGTCGCTCTGGATAAATGCCTGTAATGCCTGTAATGTAATGCAATGGATAAGATCCCTTGTATTGACTTGTATCCATGTCCCTGGATTATAATGGTTTCTCGCTGTGTGTGTTCCATTGCTCCAGGCTGGTGCTGCAGGTTGTGGACAGAGGAAGCCCCCCCCTCACTGGCACCGCCACCGTCAGGATCCAGGTGGTGGACGTCAATGACAACAGCCCCTCCATACCCCCCATGGAGCATGTGCTCATAGCCGAGAGTAAGAGGCTTCAGTGTTAAATCACGAGGAGGGACATGTCTACATTCACTAAACACAGCCCGTTCATTATTCAAGCTGTTTGTCTGTAGCGGCCTGTTCATGGTGCCTGTATGTCTTACTATGGCTTAGGTCACCGCTTGGGTAAACACTTGATTCTGATTGGTCGAGACAGTGTTGATTACTTGACCCGCACAAAGAACCAGTCATAATGCACGGCCATGAAGTACTTCCAGCGAACGTTGTCTCATCACCATTTCAAACAAACACAAAGCTGTTGAGCATTACATTTCAGTTGTACATTCAATTACGAGTTAACAACAGAGCTCTACAAAAAAAGATGTGGCTTAATTGAATTTGCGTGTTGAATTATTCCCTTTGCAAGTAGCCGTGGTGTAAGCGGAATAAACCACTCAGTGCTGTTTTGCAGTCGCATGAAAAAAACTGTTTCGGCTTCGCCTGGGGACCCGCACCTCGCTGCTGTGGTTCATTGTCATACAACCACTGTGGTTTATCCCTTACATGATGCTGGGCTATGATAGAGGTGATGGCAACGCCAGGAATGTTACTGGAAATATGTTTCGAAGTGCACAGCTTTCTTCATGCATTCCAGGGAAGGAATGCTACCAGTGCTTATTATGTTGACAATACCACAGACTAATACTCGTGTGCTGTCAGAGGGAAAAGAGTATGACATCACTATGACATCACAGTATGACCTGGCACTATGACATCACATCCTCTGTCTCGTCCGGTTGGTCAGATCTGCCGGCCGGTTACGTCGTAACCCAGGTGACGGCCAATGACGTGGACCTGGGCTTGGCGGTGACGTACAGCCTCGCGGAGCAGGGCAGCGGGGGCGGCCGGTTCGCCATCGACCCCTACACCGGGATCATCACTCTGACCCAATCTCTGGACCGCGAGGAGGCCTCCCTCTACACTCTGAGGGTCCAGGCGTCAGACTCCGTCCACCAGACCGCGGCTGATGTCACCGTCGAAGTCCTGGACGTCAACGACAACCCCCCGGTCTTCTCCAAGGAGGCCTACCAGGTTGGGATACGTTTTTATAACAAGGGTGAAGGGAGGGGTGCTTCTTTGTAGATAATAATGGACCAAGCATTACCTCTGATTTTCCTTCACATTTTAACATTCTTTTCAAAATGGCTGACTTTATGAAAAAATCGTCTGGTTTTTCTTTTTCACTCTTGCTATTAAAGACAAGTTAAAACTCAATCTGAATGACTGGCTTCAAGATACCTCAACAGAAATATACCCTTGAACAAATCTTGGGCATACACTTAGTGATATATTATTATACCTGTTCTTATAAGATGTTCAAAAACAAATCTGTTCAAAAACAAATCTGGGCCTCGCTGACCAGACAGTCCTGCAGATTTGATTGATTTTTTTACACTGTGAAGATGGTGGCCACATCTCCATGACATTTTTCTCCAAGAGAACACAGCATCATTTTATCTTCTCACATGAAATCACATGAACACGGCCAGCGTTGTCACTTGCACACGGAAAAGGGGGAAAAAGATCACTGATCGGATTAGAGTACAAAAGAAAGCAAATGTGCAGGTTAGGAAAGAGAAACCCCTAAGGCAGGGTTCCTCAAATCTGGCCCACGAATCCAAATTCGGTCCTGGTTTTCCTCTCTCTCAGGTAGTTAACTGAACAATTGGTGCAAACGATTGGCCAGAGTGTCCTCATATCCTGACTCCCAGGCTAAGGGAGTGTGGAAAAAATCTGCAGTACTAGGCCCACGAGGACTGTGATTTGAGTAACCCTGCTGTGAAAGGCTTAGAGCCAGACCTGACCGGCTTCTCACTGGAGCGTCGCCATGGTGATAACGCCTGTGCTCTCTCCTGTACACCACTGCAGGTTGTGGTCCCAGAGCTGTCCGCCGTGGACACCTTGGTGCTGGCACTGTCTGCCACAGACAGGGACTCTGGACCCAATGGCAGGGTCTCCTACAGGCTCCTCACCTCCCCGTCAAAGGGCTTCTACATCAACGCAGAGAATGGTAATGTATACATCTCAACCACAACGTAGTGTAATGATTAGGGAACCAGGCTTGTATCTCAAAGGTTAGATGCCCAAGGGGCGCCCTGCCATTGTGTACCCTTGAGGAAGGTACTTGCTTTGGTAAATATCCAGCTGTAAGAATTGGATTGTATGATTGTATGATTGTATGTATTGTAGGATTGTGGACTGTACCACATATACTGAAAAATATATGCATTCACTATTCTAAATTGCTTTGGATAAAAGCGTCTGCTACATGGCACATATTAGTATGTTTAAATGTCAACTGTGTAAGTTGCTCTTGATAAGAGCATGTAAATATGCTTTCCATGTAAAAAAAGGCAAGTTGCTCACATGTACAAAACATATTCTTTCCAGACATCTGTAAAGACACAATTCTTAAAATCTATTGTTAAGTCCTCAATCTATTGTTGAGTACCAAATTGTCAATGTCAAATGTACGCCAAGTTACAGCTAAACGTTCACCAGCATGTTTCACAGAAACTAAACGAGGCACTGTTCCCGAGCAATGCTAGCCGCGCTCTCCGACGTTCGTTCATTTAACTTGGCCGGGTGTTTCTGCAGTTGAAGTTAGCCATGACGCCCTTGTGAGTCCTGATGCATAAATAATAAAATAACACGGCGTATCGTATTGTTAATGCGCCGTGCACAGTGAATTACTCACCATGGTCATTATGTGCTTCTTAGTGGTTTACACAAATGAGTATAACAGAGCAGCTGGCACAGCTTGAATGAAACCTTTCTTGGTGTGCTGAGAATAGTAATATTATTCCAATTCCCACAAGAAAGCACGACCAAGATATGGGGGCAGGGGAGCTAAATAATAAGCACTTTAACTCATAGGAGCATAAGAATATGATGGATATTATACACTGAGATATGACATCATCGCCCTTCTCCTGAAAGAGAACCTAGTACATTTGCATGACATTTTTGTCACTTATCTCTTAGAGCGACTTACAAGGTCAGTACAAAAGAGGTTAGGCAACGGGCAGCAACAATTCTGTGACATTAGTTTCACAAACGATGGTGTCATTATGACGACTTATGACATATCGTTAGGTGCCATGGTGGGCGCAAGATGGAAGGTTTTGTGTGACAGTATAATGCTTAAATAGCATAAGGGATTTGAGCATACAGTGCTAAGTTGCTAAATGTAGAATATGTACCACCAGGGTATTCAACCCAGAATAAGTGCTCATAGTTTGAGGGAAGAGTTAGTATTGTTGAGCCAAGTTGCAGATTTTCTCCTAATTTGGTAGCCAATTATACCCTCTATTTCTTTCAATTTACCCTCCCCCATGAGCCCGCTGCCCGTTCTCAGAGAAAAGGCAGTTTTCCCGTACAGGGACGCCTTTTGCACTTCTTGGCGAGCCCGTGCCAGCTCACCCTCCCCCCTCTGGGGCAGTCAGCCAATCACCGCCCCCAATGGGGCTCTCAGGGAGCCGGCCTGGCGCAGCCGGGTTTCGAACTGCAGCTGCAGTGGGCACCTTGCATTCCGGGGTGAATGCTTTGACCGTTACGCCACCCGAGGCCCCCACCAGGTTGTTCTCTTGTCCAGCATCGCAGTGTGAGTGCCCCCTGACCTCTGTGGAGCATGCTGGGAGAGCACGAAGCCTCAGCTAGCTACAGGAGCTCTCCCAGAGACAGGTCACCTGTCCCACCAGCGTGACCCCCCCTCCCCGTCAGCCCTCAAACTGCAGCGAAGACTACTCCTCTAAACCTTGAAAAACAAGTGCGTTTCAATCTCCCCTCGGCAAGGCTCGTGCGTTTGAGATGCGGAGAGAGATGCTGCACGTGGCAAGTGGAGATGTTGCACGTGGCATTGGCAAGTGTGGCTGTAACGCCCGGGGATCGGTAGCAGTTAGTGTGATGCGTTCCCCAGGGTCCATGACTCAGCTTTCGTGGCAGACGTTCATTCTTTAAAGCGAAGAAAGAAAGAAAGAAAGAAAGAAAGAAAATGACCTCCTGGCAGTGCCAGTGTAATCGCTGGTGCATGTGTGGTGGGGCAGGGATGCCAAGGAGGAAACGACGTGCCCAGCTCTGTCACGGCTCCCCCGTATCCAGAATCGCGTTCTGTAGAACATTGGAATTTCACGGGGGATTTTTGGTCCTCGCAGTCCATACGTTTCAAGCTCTGATGTGTGAATCCACGCAGCGGAGGGGATGATGACAGAGACGTATTGTAGGAAAACCACACGACATGAAACCCTGCTCCCGGAGTGTCTTCAGTTTTTTTGGGTTTAGTAAGCCCTGTAAAATCGGCACACACAGAATCGGGAAGACGGATGGAAGACGGATTGCAGCAGGCAGGGTGTAATCTGTCTCTGCGTCATGGAAACCTGTCAGCCCATTTCCCGCTGAAGCATGATTTACATGTTTTTTTTCATTCTTATGCTTGGAGGGCAAACCCTAATTGCCGAAGTGAAATGTTTATTGCATTTTTTTTTGAGTGACAAATGGGAAGTGAAATTTGCGTCAACAGAAGATTACAAAGGATCTTGTCCTAACAACAGAGGATTTCGCTTTTGCGAGAATCTGGTCTTCTCCTCACCAGAAAACAAAAAAATCCCTGGAATGAGATGTCCGCGTCATTCTTTCCTATCACGTGATGTTGCTGCGCATTTGGAAATTGTGCTTCCAAACTAAATACAAAATAACAGGAAATGTAGAACACTAAACAAAACAAATTGGAAAATGCTCATAAATCAAACTCAGAATGGCATTTGTGCATCGGTAATGAAAGACACCTGGCGTGCTGTCATCGTGCATGCAAGGCTGGCGCATGTTCCCGTTAGCTGCGCGCTAGCAGGTGCAAATGCTGCGTCGCAAGCTGGTGTATCACAGCCTGCTTTTGGGAATTCATACCACGATGGTTTGAAAAGAGTGGTTGAGAGGTTGAACATGGGTTGTGGTTTGAGGGAGGACCAATATTGATGTGCGGGGCTTAGAGGATTACACGCATGTCAAGGGGGCAACCTAGTATAATGGTTATGGACTGGGCTTGTAACGCAAAGATTTCAGGTTTGATTCCCAGGTGTGGCACTGCCCTTGTACCCTTGAGCAATGTACTTAACCTGAATTGCTTCAGTAAATGTCAAGCTGTATAAATGTATTGTATGCACTGCAATGTAAGTCGCTCTGGATAAGAGTGTCTACTAAATGTCTAAAAGGTAAATCAAGCTGTTATAAGTTATCACCACTAACTGTTATTGCCAAATCAAGGCCATAATCATTCGTTGTACTTAATTTGTATTAAACTTCTGAACCCTCTTTGACCTGCAGGGTCTGTGTTCACCAATAAGCCCCTGACGTACGTCACTAACGGCAATGCCATCCAGCTCCTGGTGGAGGCCCGCGACGGGGGGAACCCCCCGCTGACCGCCATGACGTTTGTGGAGGTGCACGTGCGGGACGCCAATGACCACGCCCCACGCTTCCAGCAGCCCGCCTACCGGGTGAGCGTCTCTGAGGACGCGCCCCTGGGGACCACCCTGCTGTTCCTGCGGGCAGACGACGGGGACTGGTCCCCCGAAAACACCCACCTGGACTACGCCATCACTGGGGGCAACGAGGAGCAGCGGTTCTGCCTGGAGGTGGGCGCGGTCCAGAGCGAGGCGCGGCAGAGGGGCGTGGCCCGGCTGGTCCTGTGCGCGGAGCTGGACCGCGAGAGTGGAGAGCCACCTGCTGACCGTGACCGCCTCCGACCGGGGTGCCCCGCCGCTCAACGGGACCGCCGACGGTCACCGTGACCGTGCTGGACGTCAACGACAACCCGCCTGCGTTCCGCAGCCTGGAGTACCACGCGCAGGTGAGTGAGAGCAGCCCGGGGGGCACCTGGCTGGCCACGCTGTCCGCCCACGACCCCGACAAAGGCCAGAACGCGAAGGTCCGCTACGACATCGTCTCCGGGAACGGCAAGGGCCTCTTCAGCCTGGACGCCCTCACGGGGGTCGTGGAGGTCAACCGGAGTCTGGACTACGAGGAGGACCCCAAATTCACCCTGACCGTCCAGGCCTCGAATGGAGACGGCCCGAGGAGCAGGAACGTGGCCTTCGCCGTCCTGTACGTGTCTGTGCTGGACGAGAACGACAACTCACCCTACTTCGCCTTTCCCACCCTCAACTGCTCCGTGACGGAGAACCTGCCCGCCTTCTCCCCGGTCTGTGCGGTTCACGCCCTCGACCGCGACGCCGGGCCCTACGGCCAGCTGACCTACTCCCTCCTGTCGCCCTGTTCCCTTGACTACGGCAGCGGGAGCCCCGACAGGAAGGAGGCGTTCTCCGTCGACCCCCTCACCGGCGACATCCACACCCGACAGGCCTTCGACTACGAGCTCGAGCGGGAGTACTGCTTCCTGGTGGAGGCCAGGGACCGAGGCGACCAGACGGCCACCGTGAGGGTCCAGATCGCCATCGAGGGGGCGGACGAGTTCAGCCCCGTCTTCACCCGGCAGCGGTACCTCTTCCACCTGCCGGAGGGCGCCAAGGCGGGGCAGAGCATTGGGCAGGTGGTGGCCACGGACCACGACGACGGGCAGGACGGCGTGCTGGAGTACGCGCTGGCCGGCCCCCACCCCTCCCCGTTTTTCTCTGTCAACAAAACGAGCGGCGCCATTTACCTCTCGGCCGCCGTGTACAGACGGCAGGGCGGCGGCATGGGAGGAGGGGACCTGGTGGAGTTACTGGTGACGGCCAGCAGCCCTAAGCTGGACTCGAGATCCGCCTCCTGCCTGGTCATCGTGAACATCTCCAGCGCTGCCCAGGTGGCACAGGAGCGTCCCTCAGCGTTCAGACCGTCAGCCTCAGCGCCTCTCTGGTCATCCTCTTCCTCCTGGCCGTCCTCTTCCTCATCCTCGTCCTGCGGTCCAAGCGGAGAGAGGCCGCCGTGAAACGGGCCGTTCCCCGCTCGGCGTCGAGCCTGAGCCGCGGGCTGGACGCGCTCGACGGGACGGTCGGCCACGGCGCGCCCAACGGCGCCGGCCTCCAGGACTTCAAAGGTCTGGTGGACATCCGGGTGAAGCGGGAGCTGGCCAATCCCTACAGGCACTCGGACTCCAGCGGGCGGGGCTCGGCGGAGGGGGAGATGGCCGAGGACGAGGAGATCAAGATGATTAACGAGCGCCCGTGCCTGAAGTGCGCCGGTTACACCCTGAGCGAGCGGGCGTGCCGCATCCCTGACTCCGGCGTGCCCCGAGACTCTGACCCCCTGTCCTACCGGTCAGAGGAGGGGGGGGGCGTGGCGGCGGGGCGGGCGAGCCCGTTGCTATGCCGACCGGTGCGGAGAGTTCCGAGAGCCTCCACAACTTCAGGGAGGAGGGCGGGGGCGAGGAGATGCTGTCACAGCTGCTTTCGGTGAGGGGCGGAGTGGGCGGGGCGGGGGGCTACGCCTCCCGGTACGACCACCAGATGGCGGCGGTGGGGAGCGGGTCTCTGACTTCATTAATGTGCGCCGAGGAGGAGCTGCGGGGCAGCTACAGCTGGGACTACCTGCTGGACTGGGAGCCCCGCTTCCAGCCGCTGGCCTCCGTCTACTCCGACCTCGGCCAGCTGCCCGACGAGGAAGAGGAGCGGGCGCAGAGACCGCTCCGCCCCCCGCCCCTCATCACCTCCACGGCGCAGCCGGGCATCAGGGCGGTGCCCCCGAGGATGCCCGCCCTCTCCAGGAGGCCATCCTTCCCCAAATACTCCTACTCCCCACTGGCCAGGAGCGCGGGCCTCACCCCCTCCACCATGACCCCCAGCTTCTCCCCAGCCCTCTCCTGCTCAACATGAGAACCCCCAACGCCTCCCCCGTGGTTTCTGAGACTGGCCTCACCGCCCCCCCCTCCAGACACCCCCCTCACCCCTCCAGCATCAGAGACGAGGAACTACAGGTGTAGGGTTGTTTACACTCAAATGTGGTTTCATCTCAGTACAATTCATCTCAGACCAGTGTCTTTGTGTAATATCTTAACAAACATTATTTTCCCAAGAGTAAATAATGAGTCAAAAGCCTTTTTTTTGGCCATTAAACTTGGTCTTTTAATTTATGGTGGTTGTTTTGGCCCATGTGCACCATGTGGTTGAGTTCTAGAGCACTAACGAGAAAGTGGAACCTGAAAATCCCATAATACATCGCGTCAACAGCAAGCTCGTTATGACCTTCGTTATAAAGCAATGTATCATTCACTTTGTGCAATGAAATGCCATTTCGGCCAGTCAGTGTCTGGCTTTCAGTACACAGTGATCTATTCAGCTGCCTACTTCAAAATGAACAGCAATGTATCACACATTTTAATGAGCCTGTATGAATATTCAGCTTCGAACTAAACTTTATTTATTTTCATCAGACCATTAAAAAAACTGGAGGCATTTACCATTTCCATTTTACAATAATTGTTTGTTTTCTATTTCAAGTATTTCAGAATAGTTCTATAATGAGAATTTTTTTTTAAAACACAAAAAACAAAACCCCACAGTATTCCACAAGCTCGTTGTGTCTGCAGATTGAGACAGAACTCTTTTTAAACTTGAAGCCCAGTTGTTTTTAGCCTCCACAGCTGCATTTACTCAAAAGAGAGAGTGAAAACAGTGAAAACAACTATTTCTTACAACCTCAAACACCAATTATGGAAACCCTTAAAAAAATTAGGCATCTATCATTAACCTATGAGTATTGAACGCTATGAGAGGAATAAAACCTTCATTGAAATGAAATAATGAACCAATTTACTGTATCGGAAATCACATGCATACATTCTGAAGTAAATTTTGCACAATTTAAAACAGGGGGAAAATGTACATTCAGTTTTAAATCATGGGTAGTAATCTCCACAGAACCAGAACACAACTCCTTTCAGGGGTAAATAGCATTCAGAAAATGATTGTATTCACTTATTGTGGTTTGGCGTGCTGCCTGGTCGTAGAAACTGGAGAGACACACGTGTACATACAAATACCAATTGCTTGTGATCAATGCAAAAGGGTGAATTCCATCTGTTAAGTAGTGCATATGGTACTATCAGTTCTGGGTGGTTTCCTGCTGAGATTTTGCAAAGTAGATAGCCTGTACTTTAATTACATTTCTCTGTCAACTTTATTACCATTGCACATTTTGTTTCTATTTTTGAAATTGTGATTTAACACTGCCGCTCACACAGTTTCCAAAATTCTAAACCAAGGCAGCTGTTTGTCGGACTGAAATCTTTGCAGGGTGTATATACAGTATGTATTTTTAAAACGGCACTTTACTGTACAGTATGTACAATCTTTAATTGCGTTCATAAAATGTTTTGTATTTTAATAATTCACGTTCACTACATGTCTATATACTGGTAATAACCAAATTAATAACTGTATTGAATACGTGCCAAATGTCATGTAGACAAAGGGCAAATTCATGGCACCATATTTGTTTTCAAACTGGTATCCATTAACAGGAAATTGTTCATATTTGTACAGAATTATTTCACTGACTGAGAATCTAACTCATTCTTAGCAGATGGTATGTCAATAAACAGTTAAACTGAAGAAAAAAAATGTTTTTAATAAAGCGGAAAGGGTGCTGCTTCTCTCTTATGTATTGCCAAATGACTATCATTTAAAAATGAGGTAAAATGGAACACCAGCTTAGCCATGGGAAAATTGATTGTACCTGGTTGCTAAAAATCTTTGTTATTATTCATTAGGGGATACGGTCTTCGCGTAAACAAGAAAGGAATTACATTAACCGAAAAGCTTGTCCTGGAATCACATCAGCGCAAAATTCATGCTTTTATCGGGCATTCTTTAAGAAAAAGAAGAAGAAAAAAAGCTCTCCCACATGGGCCACCCCGACTGTTTCCTGTAAATCAACATTTGAAATGGATGCATGACGTAGAACAATTCCTTGAATCATTTTAATGTGATCCAGACAGAAACACAGCCGCTCGCTGGAGTCAGACAGCGGTATTAAATAAGGGGGGAGACGGGGAGAGGCTAATCCCACCACACGGTGCATTAGTTCCCGTGGTGCTGTGTTGAACTGGGCTCAAGTTCTGACAGGCACTACCAGAGCCACAGTTGAAGGGCACCTTGGGCTTTCGGCTACAGCGGTATCGGTATCATGCCCCATCATGTCTAGTGGAGCGTGTCTGTGTCCACTTGGAAATTGCTGGGAAAGGCTTGAAAATGTGTCGGAAAATGTAACCAAGGAAAGGGGCGGTTGGATGTGAAAGTGATTTAATTACTCCAATTTAAAGAAGTTGATCCTCTATTGATTGGAATCCTTACGCTGCTATTGCCTTTTTTTTTTTTTTAAATAGGCTACCCTCATTTTGTAGCTATAAACCTTAGTTTAAATCAATCAATGGTCAAACCAGCAGTAATCACGATGTCATTAGAGCATTCATCTTTTTTTTACATCGACTTTTCGAACTACGCTTCTCCTTTTCAGCGACCTGCTAGTGTTGACCTCTTTTAACTTTCCCAATACTGTTTCATTTTGTTTTGGCCCTTTTTCCTCTCTAACATTGTTTGATTCCCCGCATTCAAACAGTGCATTCCCCGCATTGTATTATTTAACAATAGTGCTGAGACATGCCACTTTGTCTGTGAGCCTGATCTTTATAGCGCTTAATCTGCGTTTGCTACTTCCAGTTTCGTACCGCATTTGCTTGACCGGCCAGTCCATAATGAAGTCCATAAGTCCATACTTCTCCTGGGTTTTATTTTCTAGCGGAACAAGCTTCTTTCAAGTTGCACATTCTATGAACAGTCACCCACCACGGGTATTCAAAATTACAAGTATTTCAGTATGGTCTTTGCCTGCCAATACAGAAATTATTTAATAGTCTTTCAAGACTTGGATGTCTTGCAGTATGCAAGAGCTACAGAACGCTGGGACTGATATGTTCATAAAGTTCAGCACGTTAAGACTTTTACAGAGAGCTCGGATCTCCACAATAAACTTGATCACATGGAGATGTAATTTGAGCTGAAGAATTAGAATCAAACCAGCACACGAAGGAACTGATACCTTGAGTCCTTATGTAAGAAATATGGGACACCAAAATACAAATGCCTTGAGCAAGAGTCAGGACATAGGATTTAATGGGCCTATTTTCATTAGTCAATAAATTACAAGACCTGGATGTGCTTTTTATGGTATTTTAGATGGGAAGGAGGATATTAAGAAAGCTCCAAGACCACCACGGAAGAAGTCAAAGGGCTGCCACACTGCCTTTGCGGTTGATTGGCCATTGGCGGTTGATTTGTGATGAATCTCAGGTTCTCCTACACTAAGAGCCCAAACTAAGGCTCTGCTCTGCCCATGCAGCAGTGGTGGTCCGAACATCACAGTGCCTTAAATCCAAAAGTAGTAAAACACAGGCAGATCTGTGTGGCTCAAAGTTGGTCTGGCAACTGTCCAAAAATGCTATTGATTATTATTTATGCACTGGTAACTGCAACTGGTAAAGGCACTCGCCCAGAGTGCAGGTTGCCCACTGTGGGCAGAGCCCAGGTGTGCCAGCCCGGCTCTGGCCGGGAGTCCCATTCCGGGGCGCCGATTCCCTGTCCGTCCCAGGGTGAGGGGGGAAGGGAAGCCGGCACAAGCTCGCCCCAAGCACAGAAAGTTTCCCTGTCGGCAAAGACAAATAGGCGAGTTCCGTCTCGAAGGAAGCGGTTCATTGCTGGTCCCGTAGTTGCAAGCGGCTCGCGGAAGAGAGGGAGTTGAAGCAATAGAGGCCACTAAATTGGGAGATATTTTTAAAGAAAAATGTATGTGCTGCATGAACGGGGAGGCTTTACCAGTGTAACACGATTTCATTAGGGATGAAAACAATGAATATCTGTGCCCACAGGTCTTTGGCACGCACTGTAGCGGTTGGCTAATTTATTATTATTATTCTGTTTCTTTGGGTAGCTTTTTGTGAAGGCTCCTTTGTTTGGACTGTTATTGATTTCCTGTGTTTTGTGGTTTCAACAGGCCCTTGGTCTCCGAAAGCTAATACGGATCCAGAATCCCTCATGTAAAGCGATATTGTTTTCGAAAAGCGACTGTGTGTCCATGCACGGCACAACGGCCACAAAACCAGAGACGAGAGAAAGGGACATCTCTCTGGTACTTTTGTCTCAACATATCTGCAAATCTCACACCAATCTAGACAACGACCTCATGTGCTATCAAAGTAGAAATGCAGGTAACTTCCAAAATAAGGGAAACACTGAGTGATCACCTTCATCCTGTGGTGAAGCATTTCTATCCCAATGGGAGTGGTCTCTTCCAGGATGACCCTTTCCACAGGGCATGGGTGATCACTGAATGGTTTGATGAGCATGAAAATTATGTAAACCATATGCCATGGCCGTCTCAGTCGCCAAATCTCAACCCAGTTGAACACTTATGGGAGATTCTCGGGAGAGATCCTCTGTGAGAGGGGTTTACACTACCATCAACAAAATACCAAATTATGGAATTTCTTATGATATAATGGAGTTGCATTCCTTCAATGGAGTTCCAGACTATTTTGGAATCTGTGCCAAGGCACATCGAATCTGTTCTGGTGGCCCAACACCCTACTACACTTTACATTGGTGCTTACTTTATTTTGGCAGTTACTTGTGCATACATACATTTCTAAATACATATAAAAAGTAAATAGGTCAATCTTACCAACTGAAACATTCCTCCACAGAGATTATATATATCTAAAGATACAGAAATAAGTGTAGATTATATGATAACACAGAGGGGAAAGCAAGTGTATCCAGTCAGCCTCAAAATCAAAATGCAACTATTAAATAGGACAATGGAGACTTATCAGCTTTCTGTTGGACTATGAGAGCTTTAGAAACAGATTAGTTGAACTGGCAACACAAAAATATTTTTAATACTCATGAAATTAGACATGGAACGGCAAACTCAACCTGCTGTTATAAATCACACATTTTATTTACAATTTCACCTCACAAATACATCATAGGGCAGTTTGTAAGCCAAAGTGGGGACTTCTGTCTGTGGCTTGGTTTATTGGTTGCTATGCAGGAATTTAACAACAACAGGCTTTTCTGCTCGGGCTAATTTTGCTTCCTTCTCAGGAATCGGTTACTGAAGGTATTAGTAAACCAACTCTTAATTCCCTCAACAAAGTATGCCTATTAAATGGCTGTTTTATTGACCTGGTATATGTACCTGTAAAGAGAATTCATTTCTCCTAGCTGACTGTAACTCTACAGAACTTGAAGTGTGGAAACTCTGAATCGGGCCTTTTCACCTGTCCAGCAGGCTGTTGCAAGTTTATTAACACCACTGTGTCGCTCTGTACGCAGAGCAGCCATGGGTTGCCAAGCAGTCTGTTGCCACACTCAATCAGCATGAAACCTCAAGGGGTTTTCCTTTACCAGCCGTAGCATGATGGAGGGCTCTCTGGCAGATGGGAGACTCAGTCCAGGAAAGCAGCGCCATCTGATGGAGAAGGTTAGGTATTACACTCTTATGAGCTTCCGTAGCCATTTGCCCGCTGTGGAAAGATACTGTTTTTAAAGGCAAGGAGTCTGTAAGGAAACAAAGGTGTAGAGAAGCAAAATAGTATTTTCCTGACTGAATCTGTGCTTGATTTCATCAATGGGTGACTGGGATATGCCATTGTTGAGAGGATTACATGAAGCTATTCGATTATATAAGTCTTATACATCTGATGGTCTTTTTCGGTTCCTTGTGCTGCCCTTTGAACTGCATGGTGCCATTGCAACAGTGCAGAAAATTGGATTGGGTCATGGTGACCTCCACCTGAACTTGGGATATGCACCCTTTCCCAAATAAACTTTTAGCAATACATCCATTGTGAGCTGCTTTCTTCTTTACAATAGAATTTTAAGGAAAAACATCTCTACTCAATTTCTATGTTTACTGTACTACTGGTACGTACAGTAAACAAACTTCCTGTGTTGCATTGCTGGTTAATGGTTTATGGTTTTTCCAGGTTCGAGTCTCATTTGGAAAAGGGTTTCGCTAGAGCAAAAGCAACACAGCAGCTCTTCAGCCTGACAGAGAGTTTATTTCTACGCTACATCCATGATCTCTGAATGAGACCGCTGCAGTTATCCTTCTGTCCTGTTATAGCTTGTTAATCATTCCCTCACACAGACTTTGGTCAGTGACTACAGACAGATTTGGATATTTGTTCAAAGGTTGGATAATATCCCATTGCTAAAAAAATATGCATTTACATTTGCCATTTTAGGCATTTAGCAGATGCTCTTACAATAAGCTCATTCAAAATGGCAAGAATAATCATAGCTAGAGCAAGAGATCAGCACAACGATGATACAACTGACAGCGTTGTAGACAGATGCGCACCATGCCTATATAACAGGTAGAGAAAAGTAAGTACGTTTCATGCCAATGCAGAAGCTGGTTGATAAAACGTTCACTTTGGGCAGATTTTTTCCAGTTTTTCTCCCAATTTAGTGGCCAATTATAAGCCTCTATTTATTTCGATTTGCCTTCCCCACACGAGTTCGCCGATCGTTTCTACGAGGTAAGCTAATTCTCAGAGGGCAGCGAACTCTGCTTCCTTTGTGGCGGAATTCGCCCACCCACGTACTGGAGACACCCTTACATGCTTCACGGCGGACTCGAGCCGGCTCACCCTCCCCCCTCCCCCTGGGGCGGACAGCCAAACGCTGAAACCATGCAGCCTGACCATGCACATGCGTTTTTCTGTTCTTGGACTCACTACCTGGTTTACAATGTGACTGGCACGGTGATGCAAGGCAAAGACACCGTCAGTAGACAGTGGACAGATGTCTCTCGCACATGAAACACATCGGAAGAGAATTTTCCATCCAGGGCCTCCATCCCAGAGCTGCCTCGTACTCCTGGAAAGTCACGTTTCGCCCCCTTTTGTGAGCGTTTGTTGTCTTTCAGTTTTCACAATATTTAGCCGGAACATACCTCAAAATGCAGAATTGAATGTGCTTTGCAGCTGCACAACGTTAAATGCGGACCTTCAATTTAATTACATTTGTTTTAGCTGTAATTATGTATAAACTATTTGCCATGATTATGTGCATCATCAGTTCCTGAAAATCAGAGACACATTTGCACAAAGGGTAATTTGTCTCTTACTAATTTATTTCTTGCAGAATCATGACCGCTGTTTATTGACTTGTAAATATTTTTTAGAAGGGCTATTGCTATTATAATTGATGTTGTGCAAACTTACTGAAGGGAAAAAAGCTAATAAAACAAAAGCCAGTGCACTCACCGGATATTTTCAGTGATATATTGATATGAGTTGCTTGTTACCGGAGTTACTGTAGGAATATTTTGATATCATTCTTTAAATATTTGTTAATTGGCTTGTTTTTCATATTAAATAATGACAATGCTTATTCATTGGCAGCTGGCTTGTCTTTAAGTCAAATTGCCCGCAGAGCATAACTGGTCATATAAAATAAACACTACTTGTTTTTACCACTGGTTTTGCATTAGAAAACTGGTGTTTGACTGGATTTTCCCTGCTAGGAAAAAATATTTTATTTAAATATTTAAATAATTTTGAACAAAAAGCATTTAAAGCATGTTCTATAGGTTATCCCATTACACATGTCCATTTTGGTTTTTGTTTCATATGTTTAAATATTTCTTTCAAGCTGGGTATATGGGTATATGAAAATATTGAAGCATTGAGTTTAGTTAGTTTGATTTATAGACTGTGACTCATAGACACATAGACTCCTCATAGACTGTGTACAATATGTACTACAATCTACACGCTACACTATTAAATGTCACTGTCAGCACAATGTACACATTTTTCATATATGTATATACTGTATATGTATATGTATGTGTGTGTGTGTGTGTGTGTGTGTGTGTGTGTGTGTGTGTGTGTGTGTGTGTGTGTGTGTGTGTGTGTGTATAACAGAGCCTCATAAGCTCAAAAAATACACATCTGTGTTTGATTTTAGTTGTAAAAGCAATATTTCAAACACTGAACATGGATCAGTTACAGGCTTTAAAAACAGGGCAAGTAATCTGTTTACCGTCTTTCACCACTACAGTAGTGCTGAGGGTAAACGACGGGTGTCAGTCTCATAAATCACCCAGAATCCCTAGCTACACTTCAGACCTTCACCACAGCGTTGGCAAGAACCAAGATGGCTGCCTGATATCACTGAAGTCACTTTCAAGAGCTTTTGTTTTGTTTGTTTGTTTTTTTGCCGTTGCTGTTTTCCAGTGTACATCAGGGCATATGCTCATCAGAATATCTTGGCCATGTTTTGTGTTTTATTTGATTTGCGAGGTGGAAGTTTTTGTGAGGCTTTTGTTAATAAATACAGTGCGGTTGAGGCTGGGAACTGAGTGGAGTGTACTCTCAGAATCCTTGTGAGCCCTACATCTGCTTTCAGTTTGGAGAGAAAAAGTCCATCCACAGTGCCGGAAGGAATGGCAACAAAAAGAACAACTCGGGACCCCAAAACTCTGTGCCTTGCACCCATTCTTACGGACCTTCTTATAACATGTGGAGAAAGTCTCTCGGTTTACTGTTAAGCACACACAAGTATGGAAGCATGATGCAAGTTAATGTTGCTCATATGGATTAATGCTTGGCACTGCGATCAACACTGATTTTAGATTGTGCGGTTGCTTTGGCTCTGCATTCACCTCAGTGTGGTGCAGGTACGTATCTATGATAATGTATAATATATATATATATATAATATGCCATTTAGCATACGCTTTTATCCAAAGCGACTTACAGTAGTGAATGCATACATTTTTCAGTACATGTGGCCCCAGTGGGGAATGAACCCACAACCTAAGCGTTGCTAACGCCGTGCTCTACCAACTGAGCCACAGAGAACCACAAGAAGTATGCTCTGAAGGATCATTGTTAAGCACTATGTCATTGCTGTTATGTGTTTTTATTACTGCCCTGTTTTTGAGCCTGGTGCCTCTTTGCTTTAGTCATGGCTGTTCTTGTTGTATTTTTGATCGTGTGATATGTATTTCACATATCAGCCCTATCAGCCCTGTAAGTTACTCTGGATAAGATTGCTTCCCCAATAAATAATAATGAAAAATTTGATAGAAAATAGCAGAGTTGTTTTAAAAAGCTGCTTTAAGTTCATTGGTGAATTCACAAAAAAAACATTATTTTGGAAGAATACTGTATTTAAGACCTGCAGATCGAAGCCATACCCACATATTAAATATTGGGGGGGGGGTATAAGGAAAGGGAATGTTTTATATCTAAAAATTATTAGGGGGGCAGATATTAAAATGCTGGTGCTCAGATTGCTTAGCTCAGATGGTATTTGTGAGGTGTATGTTATTCATGCAGGCCTTGTTAATTGCCATTGCAACTGTCCCCCATGCAGACAGTGAGGATCCAAAAAGTGGATCCAAAAAGTACAAACTGTGAAAAATCCACTGTCATTTCAGCTCCCCGAGCTATTGGTCTCAAACCGCCGAGGCTGATATCGCTTAACTTATCTAAACAACATCATTTGCGAAACCACATGAAACATCGGGGGATCCGTTAGATTAGATTACACGGTTCGATGCAATGGCTGGTGTGCAATTAGCGGTAGCTAATCTACCTCTAATAAAAGTAGAAAAGCTTTCCTTCCCTACCAGCTACGTACTTCACATCTTGAGACGTGTCTGTCTGTGCTTTCGAGTTGCCACACCTTATTTCTGAAGAAAATCAAAATACATGTGATTGTTGATCTGTCTCTAGCCTGTACCAAGTTCCTAAATTTTTCTAGGAAACACAAAGGGACACATTGTGAGTCTTCTGCGAGAAACTGCCCAAATAAAGGAAACACCAACATAAAGTGCCTTAGTAGGGCGTTGGGTCACCATGAGCCACAACAGCTTCAGTGCAACTTGGCACGGATTCTACAAGTGTCTGGAAGTCTGTTGGAGGGATGTAACACCATTCTTCCATGATAAATTCCACAATTTGGTGTTTAGTTGATGGTGGTGGAAAACGCTGTCTCAGGCGCCGCTCCAGAATCTCCCATAAGTGTTCAATTGGGTTGAGATCTGGTGACCGAGACGGCCACGGCATATGGTTCATATTGTTTTCATGCTCGTCAAATCATTCAGTGAAGCGATCATCCTGGAAGAGACCACTCCCATCAGGAGAGAAATGCTTCACCACAGGATGAAGGAGATCACTCAGAATGCCTTTACTTTTATTGGTATTTACCTTTCCCTCTAAGGGGCTGAGTGGACCTAAACCATGCCAGGAAACTGCACCCCACACCATAACAGAGCCACCAGAACCCTTCATTTACTCAAGTGTTTCATTTATTCTGTGCACATCAATGGACGTAAATGAGCACCATTGTGGCAGGCACATGCGAAGAGAGGCAGAGAATATTGCTTTTTCATCAGGGTCCTGACGAGAAATAACGATTCGAAGATTGGTGACCTGAGTTGGCCTGGCCCCTGGTGTTGTACAGAGCTCGGAGGGGGGGGTTGTCACTGGGGGGACTACTTTCCCATGCAGAGAGGATCGCTGCTTTTCCCCAAAACACAGCTTGGTTACACTTCACCCCGGCCCTGCCAAAAAGCCGGAAAGCCAATCACGTGCCAGCACCCCTAATTACAGACCGCCCGTCTCGCGCCCCAGTGAGCATGCCTGTCAGGGGAGCGGGGCCTGGCCCGTCGGAGATAGATGAGGACGTTGATGGATCACCGAGTCTGCTGTATCACATTTGGGTCCAATCAGCCCATCAGTGTTTTCCTTGGCTGTTGTATATTAAACACATTTGAACAAACAAGTGGAAAGTGTCCAACGCACTCGTTTCAACTTTGGGAGAGGAAAAATAATACCGTCGAAGAGAAGGGCCTTGAGTGGTTAGTGGCACTTGCCCAGATTATTTAGGTATTTCTTTCTTTTCTTGTTTGTGCTTTTTTCGTTCCTTTCTTTCTTTCTTTCTTTTTCTTTTTCAGGGGGGAGGGGGTGATCAGTTGGCCTTTTTCTTACTTGCTGCTAAAACATTGGGTCACCCTGAGATCAGTTCCGTTGGTCAGGGTTTTAAAGACACTTCCATGACCAGACACGTTCGTTTTCATTCCAACCAGTTCCCGTGGCTTAGTTGGTTCACTTGGTTAGTAGTGTCTTTGTTTGCACCTATGCTTTTCCCATTTATTAGAATTTAAAGAGCATTTTATACACAAGTATATTCAATACAAAATTTTTAATTAAATAAAACATGATAAGAAAAGTATAAAACATTTGGCATGAAGCGCGATAGTTGATATGACAAAATTGAAAACAGGGAAGACCATAGTTGAGGAAACAAAAATTGAAATAAAACACAGGTTAAAAAAATTGTGCTTTAAATATTTAAAAATGGACACTGTGGCAGACCTCCTGACATAGGTTGGCAGTCGGCAGACCGTTAAAACGTACCAGGGTTCTATACGAGAGAGACTTACCGCCACCGTCTTTTTTGAGATCCTATTTTATCGCGTATTTGGCACGGGTATAATCCTGCAGTTTGATGGCTTGCTTCTGTAAACACCACAGATGCCAAACCGTGTGAAGGATTCAGCTAACGAGGAGAAGATCTCCTCATCCAGAGCCAGACACAAACCTATACAATAGACCCGGTCCCCCTGGGAACTGATCTCCACTGCAGGTCAACCCTGCGTCACCACAATAACTCACGGTGATTCCGGAGATATCGTGTTCGCCCTCTCAGAGCGGGGGACCCACAGTGTGTGTGGCCTGGTATGCGCATTAATATCGCATCAGCGCGGTGCTCCACGGCAAGGCCGGGGCCTCGCGGGTTGGCCGTGGTTCCCGTGGTTCCCGTGGGGAGCCGTGCGCTTTCCGCCACCCAAGGGGAAGTCATGATGTCAGAGGCCTGCGGCAGTCCCAGAATGGGCGAGCAATTGGTCCGGGTCGTGGAGTTACGCGGTGAGCGGCTCATCGGGGTGACTGGGCGTCAAGGAGCAGCGCGATCTGTGCCGAACCCCCTGTTAACGTCGGCGTGATGGAGGCACAGATACTCAAAACATACAGATACTCCTCTCTTGGATGCGTAATCCAAGAGCGACAACATATGGGAGGTTGAGGGGAAACGTTCCAAACGAACCCTCCCGTTCGCAGTTTGCCACTGGTGGCAGTGTAGTATAATGGTTAGGGAACTGGACTTGTAACTCAGAAGTCGCTGGTTCAATCCCCAGGTGGGGGCACTGCCGTTGTACCCTTGAGCAAGGTACTTAACCTGAATTGCTTCAGTTAATATCCAGCTGTATAAATGGATTGTATGTAAAGAAACGTAAACTGTAAGTCGCTCTGGATAAGAGCGTTTGCTAAATGCCTGAAATGTAAAATGTAAATGGTCCCTCACTCGGTGGGACAGACATCAGACACACCTCAGCGCTGCACTGTGTGGCGTTTTCCGTACGAGCAGCACAGTAGTGTGTACTCTGATGGGTGAGGTCCAGTCCTTCGCGAGGACTTCTAAGCCTCGTCTCCAGGAAAGCCCTTTGCTCCGTCATGCCACATCAACCTCCCATACGTTGTGCTGTCTGAGGAGCGCTGCGGCCAGATGTGTAGTGGACTTCCAGATGCATGTTTGGGGGAGCTCCCGTATTGCTCCCCTGGCAAATTCAAACCTGGGTCTACTGCTGCTTGCTCGCCGGGTCTGTACTAACTAGGGGAACCCGGTGCCCTGCCAAAACCCAGTCACCACCTCCCCCCTCTCACTGGGGCGGGGGGGGGACCTTGGTGCAGCCCTACTGCACTAGAGGGGAAAAAAACAAAACACTGATCGCTGAAATTTACTGGGTCCAGTGAACAGTTAATGAGATTCAGGAGCCAAGAGGCTTTGATGGGCCCGTTAGGCTTATTGCTGTCGTCGGGACGTTTCGAAGAGGGGGCAGCAAACAATTAGGCCCCCTCAGCCGCGAAAGCTGGAAGAGCTGAGCGGCTCTCCGGTCACAGTTTACGCCCTAATGGGGCCGATCCATTCGGGGGCTCCTTTCTCCTCTCAGGGTATCTGCAGTAATCGGGCGCATGTGGTCCGATTTAAGCGAGCAAGCACCTATCAGCCCGCCATCAGTTCCAGCTGTCAGTCCGCCGGTGTTTTGGAACCCAGCGGTCCGCTTGCGGTAGGGCCGTTCACCAGCGATTTCACATTTCTCCTAACAGCTGATCCTCATCTCCACTGCCTCGCCTGGACCGCCGTACCGCCGATTTGCAAACCGCTGGCGGAACAACAACCGCCGGTGGGCCACTGGCGCACCACTGTAGGCTCGGTAGCCGGGTGCTGTGAACGTTGATCGCGGATTCCCCCTGGACAAAGCTCTTCTGAACAAGGGCTGTTCCTGTTAGCGTTAGCATCGCCTTGCCATAACATACAGCACAGTAGTGTACCGGCCAATGGCATAGAGAGAGGTATTCCACCTGTGAGCACCTCAAAGAGTTGTGGGGGGGGGTTGTTCAGTGTAGCATAATGGTTAGGGAACTGGGCTGGTGACTCAGAGGTTGCTGGTTCGATTCCCACGTGGGGGCACTGCCGTTGTACCCTTGAGCAAGGTACTTAACCTGAATTGCTTCAGTAAAAATATCCAGCTGTATAAATGTATGTCAAGAAAATGTCAATTGTGTAAGTCACTCTGGATAAGAGCATCTGCTAAATGTCTAAAATGTAATGTAAACGTAAAATGGGTGCTTGGGATCAAAGTACATTTGCATTTAGCAGACACAATCTTATTTTTTTAATCTGAAATTTCAATACCTTGTTGCGGGTGGGGTACAATGGCAGTGCCCCACCTGCGACTCGAAAACCTGCAACCTCTGAATGATAAGCTGGGCTACGTACCGCATTATACCACACTGCCACTACCATAGATAGTAATACAAGTGAAAGGGGGTGGGAATCACAAAGGCACACTGGAGTTAAAGTCTTTGGGCCAAAAGCAGTTTAGTTCCAGAATTAAGTTCAAAACCTCTGGAACGAGACGTTAAGCAATAGGAGCGCCCCAAGTTTTCACTAAAGTCCATGAAAATAATTCCATGAACAAGAGCGAGATTTACTTACATGAAATATGTGTCACACCTGTGAATTGTTGCAATAGCTCTCTAATGTGAGGGGAAAACAGTGTCTGGAAATGATAAAGCCCGAAATGTTTCTCGTGCCAAGAAGACAGCTATAAATCGAACCACGGGTATTTGCTTTTCATAACATCATCGCTATACCAACGCTAAACTACCGAAGTACAGAAATCATCCAGATCCTGATCCTTAAATGCAGCGATCAAGTTTCTGATGGCCAAAGTCCAGTTTTATATATATATATATATATGTATATACATAACATATACTATTTTATGAGCTCAGACAATTTATTCATTTCCATTGGCAAGACAAGAAGAGTCTCCCCGACAATTTTTTTCTCTCTCCCTAAATACATTTACAAAATGAAATGTACAGATTTTAAGACTGAGATTTACTGAGTTTGTCATTTATTTGAATTCTCCAGCGCTGGAGTCACTCCGGGAGATACAGTGATTCACTCGGGATAAAACGGCGGGGGGGGGGGGACTAAATAAATTCATGCCGTGCAACGGCCGCGGCGTCTGAGTGCGTCTGCGTTCAAAGTCAAATGTGAACAGCGTGGACTACAGCATTCTCTAGCAGTGCACGAAACGATGGCATACCCACGCAAACGCACAGACAAAAATGACACCAACAAATTGAAACAAATAGGTCTGAATGATTCCTGTAGTGGGTAGATATAAAAAATAATACCAGTACCAGGATATGCTACATCTCTTTTTTGTCTGAATCCAAAAAGATAAAAACAAGTACTTGTTCTAGAGCATTGTTCTAGAGACAGAGGTTCTACCTTCACAGAAGTGGCAGATAACAAAAAGTACTTATTTATGTAATTTACTTCCTCTGTGCATGCCTACATCTCAGAATAGAAGGGCTGAATTTAAACATATAGGAGTCTGGCAACAAGAGATGCCATACAATGATGTCTATCGCTGTATTACTGCACTGATCTCTTGCGTGAACAATGATTGATCGTACCACGTATTGATGCACATCTTGTAAGTCGCTCTGGATAAGAGCTTCTGCTAAATGCTTAAAATGTGAGAATGTTAGATGGACAAGCTGGAATTCAAACGGATTATTAAATATCTCGTGCTCCTTGCATGCGTGCGGGCAGTGACTCATGAGACACAGTTGGCCATTACATGTGGGGGGGGGGGTGAGGGGGGAAACAGCGATGTGACACCAAAGCAACAACTGAAAAAAGATGTTTGTAGCAACTTCCCGGATGACACTAATTGCACTCTTACCAGTCAACACCAGACAGCGAACACTGTGGTTTGGACAACGGTTTTCCAGCATTTTCATCAGCTGCGTGAGGAGGTGGGAAAGAGGGGAACTCTCCCAGCAAGGGGCCCATTTATAAGAGAATAATGAAACCATATCTTAAACGATTTTTTTATGTGTTTTGGGTGGAAATACTGTTTTTTTCCTCTCTCTCTCGATTAAGAGGGGATTTGGGAAATGGAAGTTATTCACGAGTTATCAGCAGCAGTTCACAATGCACTGGATATGAAGTTTCGACAAGTTGATAAGTAATAGTGAGAATATTTTTGTTGTCAGCCCATGGTGCCTGTCACATGATTTTATTGATTATCATTTATATGATTTGTAAATGCACCAAAACAAGAAAGGAAATTACTTTGACAAAGATTTTTCCCAAATATCTTGACTGTGTACACAGTAAGACTACTGTTAAAAAAAAAAACGCTTGCACTGTGAAAGCCCACTCAGCACAGGACTGCAATAGGTAATGGTATGTATCTGTCAGTGCTGCAGCAGAAAACACTATTTGTATGTCAGTAGTGCAGTAGATAACAGAATGAGTAGGTCAGTGCCGCAGTCTCGGCTGTGTTGTGACTCATGTTTTGGCCTTTCTTTGAGGACCCAGCAGGCATCCTGCAGTGGAGGGATTCGTGTGAGACACAGACTGAACATAGAACCGTTTCTGGGGAAATCTGGGGAGCCTAGGGCACTCTAAACATACTGATTACAGTTTAAAAGTGGCATGCAGAAAATAATTATCACATATTCTAATGCATTGGTAGTTGATGCATTTCAGTTTTGTAGTGGACTCACTTTTTTTATTAATTACTTTATAAATAATAGTCCTTAACGATGCATACATTCACTCACTTTTTATGAATGATTTTATACATAATAATCCTTAACGATGCAAACATGCCTTCTCTGCATGACTAACTAACGATTACAGTTTAAAATTCCATACTGTACACATTTGCACAGGCATCTTAAAAATTATCCCAGCGGGCGAACCTTTGTCCTTTGTGCAGCAGCGAACTCCTATAGTATGCTGTAAATTGTTGTAAAATTAAATTACATTTTCAGTTGAGGTTTTATACATCATGTTCATTCCCATGAAGGATGAGGTTTACTGCTCTGTCGTAGTGGGGGGGGGGTTGGTTTGTTTATTGCATTTTAGTACTTGCGAGTAAAAGTTCCGCGCAACACTGAATAACTTGCAAAACGTCGCAGTGATTTAATTCCCCGAGCTTTCGGTCCACAGACACAGCGTCGACAGCTTTGCGAATTAAATCATCGGGACGTTTTGCGAGCCGTTTTACTTTTGCGTGTGCGATCGGTCCACTCTTTCTGTTGTTATTTTGCACTTGCACCACGCTCTCGGCAGGGGGCGCTGAGAGTGGAGAGGTTCACTTCTGGAATATCAGATCCATACGAGAACTCTTTAAACTCACACTCTGTCCGGGGACGAACACTAATAATTCATTTTCATAGCACACATCAGAAATGAATCTGCCATGAATAGACGTGAAGAGGCTTTTAAATCCTCACTACATATGTCCGCTGAACTGTTCTGGAATTTGGCTGTTGGTACATTTTGGGGGAGGCGCTGGCATTTTAAAAATTATATTTATTGATTTATTTCATTTATGGACTTTTAGAAAGAACATGAATTCTTGGAGAAGCATCTACAATAAATGTCATTCTTGTTAGCGTATTTCAGTTTTGTCATGAGAGAAAAATAATATATTTAAAATTCTATTGGTAAAATAGAATCATAGTAAAATATTGGATGTTGATTCTGTTAATTTCACAGAAGGTAGAAGAGAGAGCGGGGGGGGTGCGAGGCCGGGGGGGCTGCACTAATCAGGTAACTGATTGACCCTTGAGCAGACTGAACAGGTAGTCCATAAACCTGAGCCCACTTCTACAACACGCAGTTTAGGGAACCCAGCGCATATGTGAGTGTTGGAGGTGGGGGGCATTCCACACAAACACACACACACACACAGTATGTTGGGGTATTATGGAACGACAACACATACACACACACCCACACACACACACACACACACACACACACACACACACATGTTAGGGTATTATGGAATGACAACACACACATGCACACCCACACACACACACACACACCCACACACACACACACACACACACACTATGTTAGGGTATTATGGAATGACAACACACACACACACACCCACACACATGCACACACACACCCGCACACACAGTGCAGTCTCACACTCCTTCCCCACTTCAGAGAGAGGCTAACATGGCCGCCAGTGGCCCTGTTGTGTTTCTCCAACTGCTGTCATCACTCAGTGTGGAGCGGAGTGGAACACAACTATTCAAAGTCAAGGTCAAAAGGTCAAGCGGGCGCCACTGCTGCTGAAGCTCTTTCATTGGCTGATAGAGAGAGGCTGGCTGATTGGCTGATTGGAGACCACTGGCAAGCAACATGCTGCCAATCTAGGGAAACTACCCAAAATCCCTCAACCCCCATCCCTACCCCACCCCCTGCCCTCCATTTCAACAAGTGATTGCACAAACTTCCATCAAACAGTGTCAAAATAATGAGTCCTGCAAATGCTCCTGCATGTTGGTACACGGAAGTGTTGATGAAAGTCTGTAATGGCATACGTTAAATGTTAACCGCATGGCAAGCTTTTGTGTTACTTTACAGAGAGGTTAAAAAAAGTGTTGTTCAGGATGAGGTGTGGGTGCTGCCCACAGACTTTATTGTGGGGTGTATAAGCGGCTCTCTTTGGTGAAGGAGCCTACCAGGGGCAGCATAATATTGGAAAAAATTTTTTAAATTTAATTTATTTTTTATTTAACCTTTATCTAACCAGGAAGTCCCATTGAGATACGGGATCTCTTCTACAAGGGAGACCTGGCCAAAAAAAAACATACAGTATATCATACATAAAAACATACATGATAATAAAGTACTTTATTACTAAAGGTAATACAACATGTTATCAATGGGGGCCCAATCTACAGAAAACAACAACACTCTTCCTGCAAAGAGTTCTGTATCAGGGACTTAAATTCACAAAGCGAATTCAGGGTATCTAAATGGGTAAGCTGTATGTAATCCATTCCATGCCAGTGGTGCATAGTGAGAGAAGGCAGTCTTTCACATAAATACAAATAAAATAAAAGAATGAAAAATGATTACAATTATTTATCTAGATACATAAATACAATTCCACTCTTAAACTTTACAGTAACAGAAATAATGTGAAATCAATTAAAAAAGTGACTTTTTTTTTCTTTCTTTAAAAAAATGTGCCCTTCCCAATCAATTTATTATTCATTCAAAATGAAATTTGAAATGCTACTGTATCTACACCAAAAGCAAGCATTCACTCATATGTGAATAAAACAATAGTTTACACGTCATTACTAATGACTTTATCAATCTGTTCTGGCTGTAGATTCTACTAATTTACATTCTTCCTTTTCATACTCATCCAAACCCCAAAAGCATATTTGCAGTAGGACAACAATCCATACACTTAACTCAATCCATGTTTAACGAACAAATTTGAGTTCTTGCTCCCCGGGAAATAATTAATACATAATAATTAACAGTAAAGAAAGCATGCGATGTGTCCCGATTATAGCTTGCTTTGGATGACAAGGGCTGCCTTCTCAGCAACTCAAATTCTTTTCCGCAGACCTTGTTTGATGACATAGTAATGGTATCATTAAATGGCTCTTCTGTAGAATAGATTGACATTGGCAGGTTTTGGAGCGCTTGTTTTTGGGGGGATCGGGCTGGGCTTGAGAGTGGGGTGTAGGGAGAGGGGCTGTTTATCTGTCTCCTCACATTACGCAGTCCCATTCAGCTGATGTCTGCGAACCAGCTTTAGGCTTGTGGCAGTCGCAGCGAGTCGTGCAACAGATGTCAAGCTTTATTTACCCACGGGCCCGAGGTATTCACAGGTCAGCCTAGGTCATTTCACCACCCCGCCCCCCCCCTCCCCCTCACCTTAGCCTAAATTAGCTTCTTTTTTTCTTTCCAAACCTGCCGTGCTTCTAAGAGGAACCTAGGGATCACGTTTCATAACAGGACCGCCACAGATTCTGGTGTTTCTGATCACACTGCAGGGGCATTTTGGTGGCTACACAAGTCAGCCCGAAACCACAGCCCCCCACCTTGCATGAATGTGTGACAGTATTTTATTGACTATTGAGTTGTAGCGAGCTGTATCGAACACATACATTGAATTTTATCAGGACGTGAATTAATAACAGCTTTTACTCTTACGTTGATCATTTTCTGTCACATTTATTGGAGTTTCATTAAATGTAAGATTATTATTATTATTATTATTACTGAAATCATGTGTACTGTAGGTCATAATATGTTACCTACCACGTTACACTGTTCTGAAAGGGCAAGATTTCGCTGGTTTTTCTAAAACACCAATGACCTTTTTTAAGCAGTGCTCCGAGAAAGATGCTTCAAAAGCACTCTTAACTTGCCAGTTTTGAATCCCATAAATTTGGGGCAGCTTACTGGTTTCAGACCTCTTTGTTCTACCAAAATATATCCAGATATTCTGTACTTTGCATTTAGATTTTTATATGATGCAGAAAAAGGTAAAAGCCCTGACCCTTATATTGCAAAAACTGATAAACGTCATTCTCGCTAAAACAAAACCAAACAATGCAATTTCCAAATTGTTTTGTTGCAAAACTCAATTTATATCTCATGCTTTATGTACAGTTATCGCCAAGACAACACTGTGATCTCAATCACGGCTTGTTTGGTTTTGTTTTAGCATTGATGCCGTTTATCGGCTTTTGTGTATGAACTCTTCATATATATGATAAAAAGCACTGTAAAGCACAAATAATCTATGTCTAAATAGCAGGAGACTTTAACATGACCACAGCAGCTTCAGGAGGTAACATCAGAGTAAAAAGTAGCATAGTCAGGTCATGCATACAGTGGTTTTACAGTTCACTGCAGCAAACCACATCCTCCGCAGAAGGACAAGAGCTGAAAACATGTCTAATTTATTACTCTGTATTTGACATGGCATTTCACACTATTTTGTAATGGGGTGATTTAAACTAGAAGGTATTTGGCTTAACAAAGCTTGGATCTATGTGCCAAGGTCCCCCAGTGGATCTCAGCTGGGGTACGATGAGGTGGGGATGATTCAGGCCTAAGCATTTCTCCATATGTGCCAAGATCAGGTTAAGGGGGGGTCGGGGGTCACATACATCACTGGCCATGCACCGAGCCTCTCATTGGCCTGGGTTGTAAAACCCTTACAGCTTAACCCCTCACAGCGTGAGACCGCAGCATCTACCCGAACCCAGGGGTCAAGGGTCACTGCGTGTCTGACATCCTTCATGATCAATGTGAACATCCTACAAGCTCACAGCCTTCAAGCTCATTTGTCCTCTCCTGGGTTCACTCTATTGCAAGGGCCTTCCAAACGCGGGCCTGGGTATGCTGGCGGTCGTAGTTCCAGCCATAACGGAGACTCATAATTGAAGTATTACGAGCGTTTGATTATTTTTAATTTGATTTAATTCAATATTTTAATCAGTTAGATCATATCTTAGATGACCAGCACCTTCATTTTCTGTAAGGTGCTGTAGCAAATGATTCTTTCTGAGAGATTTTTTGGTGGATTTATTGATAGAGCTACAGCTGAAATCATGCAAGTGAAGTCCTAAAATTAAAATCGGAAATTGTAGAACATTCTGATTGTTGAAACTAAAAAAATTTGGAAAACGAAGAGTTTTAAGACAAAGCAAATGTTTGCGATTATGTTAAAAATCTGTTTGAACACAAAATTACTAAGTTTAAACAAGGTTTTATGTTAAAAAAGACTTTAATGAAATCTGGTACAGAGTTCTTACCCCACCGCATATATAAAATATCTAATGAATTTAAGGTGAAATGTCAAACAAAACACATGTACATATGTGATCACGTGTGAATACCTGTGAAGTAAATATGACATCATGTGATCACATGACACAGCTCTATACATGTGACACCTGACATGCATCTGAATCACATGTAATATGTGCTTTCCTCTTCTTCAAATACCTGTCAATAATGCCCTTGTTTTATTTCACTAACTTTTACATTTATTCAATTTTTTGAGCGAAAAGGAAAATCTTGGTGATTGTGGACTGTGACTCTTGTTTGTGGGAGCCGTGCGTAAACAAATGGCAGTAAGTCTGAGCCCATATGTTTGGACAGCCAGACCAATGGCAGACTGGACTCACCCCCCCCCCCCCACCCCCATGCCGAGTTCATTATTCTGTGGTCATGTCAGCGCATATTAAATTGTGCTGAGTAAGCATAATCGGTATGACTTGTTTTTTAACTTTAATTATACGAATAAGTTCTCAGGTGGCATGAGTTCCCGCTTAGTTGTCAGAAGCAGGAGAGTAACTTGAGCTAACGAGCTCATTAGCTGACGCTGTTTCATGAACCGTATGTGTTTTCCCTGCTGGGGGTTTGTGTGTGATGGGATGGCCTTTGAATTCCTGTCCCTGCTGATCTCAGTAGACCCCCATATTCTGAAATCTGGATGTCATCATTTCCCAGACCACACATTTTATAATAACTACAGGATGAGAGCTATGATTTTTTCCCCCCAAGTTTAAGGTTGTATAAAAATGCCTAGGCTGGTCACCTAGAAGGACATAATAGATTTTAATGAAGCAAAAAGGCAATTAATTTCAAAGTGAATAAAACTTCACCTAAATAATAAACCTTTTTTTTTACATGTAAAGGTAACATTTGTCCAAATTATACATATTTTTGTTGGAAAACAGCATTGAAGGTCAACCATGAATACAGTAATGTGTGTAACATAAAAAGATATTTCATGTTTTATTAATCTGTACAACATTTTTTTTACACTGCTTCACATCCAGGAAAAATGTGTAATTGACACTTGAATGAGTCTTTTACTACCACCTAAGCAAGCCAAGAAAGTTGGCATTTAATTCAAAGTAGTCAAAGGCAATGGAGTAGCCTACCATTGTACTGATGCGAATCAAAACAGCAATGGTCAAAAATCTATAAACACCAGAGTACTGTAAACAAAACCAGAAACAGGTCTCGCGTTTTTGTGAAATGAGGAGTTGTAAAAAAAGCCTCTTAACTGGGGAACTGTACTTTGATGTCCTTCACATTAAAACAGATCGCCTCGTGGAACCGATCGCCGTGGAATGGAAGCCCCCTTCACACTGAGCCAGACTTAATGGCCAGCCCGACGAATCCGTATCCTCAAAGCTACCCTGTGGATTTCCGCGTTTCTCCCGTACCCGGGAAAACATGCGTTCCCTAATTAGTTGTGACAGGGGTGGAACCAGAAAATCCTTAATTTAAAAAAAGGAGAGGAAGAAAGGAAAAGTTAGCATTCTACAGCTGGAGGATCGGTCCGACAAGCTAAATCTCGCTACCCTACTGAAATCTCCGCGCATTTTACGGTTATGGAAGACTAGCGATGCATTTGCGCCTCTTCATCCATGTTGATATTACACTGATATTTCCCAACTTTAATCAGCTGGATAGTTTATTTTTTTGTGGTCCAGACAACCACAATTCTGCATCCAAAGACACATTCCTTTATCGCATATAGGGAGGTACCGTATGACACTGCTGACCACATGCTGTAGGTTACAGTAAAGGGAGCTGTTGCCATGACACATCGAGCGGGTTGGCCGATGCATGAGTAATCACGCACTGTTCAATCTCTCCGGCTGATTACCGCTTAATCGCATGCGGTCAAAGAAAGTGACTTTTCCACCACATTTTATCAGCCCCGCTCCCCCTCCTGTGGGGGATGTGCTTCTGCGGCTTCAAGAAAATAAGACAAAAAAATGTACGTCAAATGCATCTATCAGTTTAGATTACCCAGCTGCGGGTGAATTCTCCCCACGCGTCTCATCATCCGTTCGTCAGCTGTGGAGGCCGAGGGATGTGTTGCATCAGGGGTCGCAGAGGTGATGGAGCCCCCGTGGATCGTCAGCGTGCCTGTGGTCTATGCAGCGCGATGAATAATGAGATTCAAAACCCATTTAATCAGACTGTGTAGATCTTCATTAATCTGAAACACCTGGTTTCCTTTGGAAACCCACCCCTAAATGTTCAAAGCCAAGTTATCTTGCAGAGCTTGTATTAAAAATGTATTAAAAATGTAATCATAATCAAGGACGTAGGTAGCAGCAGCCTCACTGCTTCACACAGGCACAGCGGCCTAGCGCAGAATGACCAGGGCCCAGGAGCCCTGTGGTGTTAACAAGCTCTTCACTGCCTGCAGCCTCCTGCCTGACTTCTCGGGTTTTCAGGCAGAGTAGATTCACAACAACTTATGGAGGATATGGCGGCAGCATTCCTCATCACGAAAAACAAAAACAAAAACAAAAAACCTTTGACTCAATGGTTCTGGAGAAAGCAGAATTGTGGCTGTCAATTCCACTGTGATCAGACTCAAGATAGACTGTTAATTATCTTAGCTGTGGATCTCTAAATAGTTCAGTATGAAGTGGCTGGGGTTCGTACAGTTACCGTAAAACAGCAACAGAGGTTACTGTTCTGCTGGACATGACATGTAAATAATTAATCAAAAAGAGCTATTTCAGCAGCAATTTGCCTCTGGCCCATACATTACATAGCCTGACGTTTAGCAATTCAGTGACCAGTCGCGCCCTGTGGATGGGGCACTGTCACCCCATCAGTATAGAAATGCTTCACCATAGGATGAAGGTGACCGCTCAGAATAACACTGGACCTACAAAACGCACCCCACACCACAACCCTTCGTCTACTCAAGCGTTTCCTTTATTTAGGCAGTCATCTGTATGTTTTTTTCTCTTCTTTTTTTCTTCTTCTTTTTTTTGCAATTACGAGATGAAACATAACAGGAAAACTATCTGTGAACATTTTTTATAATCGCCATTGCTCAATGTCCAGCCACGTTACACAGAAAGCAGGCAGAACCTGTGGGCTGGAGTGACCTGGGAGAGGGGAAACGCCTCTCCGTCTGTGTGATGGGTCTCAGCCACCCCCTGTCCCTGTCCCCCCCGGAGTGATTCAGAACAGCACACGGCCCCCCCGGGCATAAAGAAAGACGAACTGCGTCATTTTGAAACCTAAGGCCCATCCAGGACATTGTCCAGAAAGCCCTAAATGGCGCCTTGCTAATGTCCTTGCCATAATTGTTTTCTGTTGTGCTTATTGTTATTTTAATATTTTTTGTGTGTCCAGTATCGGAGCTAATTGACGCCAGTGTCTGAGTACAGTGACAGCCGTTGGCTCATCTGCATTGCGGCCTTTCACCACATCTGAAAACATCATTAGGCTTTTTTTCGTTTTCTTTTTTACTGATTTGGATTCTAAGGACTTTCTTTATTATTTTTGATTGCTGAGTAAAGACATGCATGGTAATCCATGTTGCCCATGCCAACAACAGAACAACTTCATTTAAGAAACAAAAAAAGCTTTAACGGTCTGTCATCGGCCTGACAGGGTTTTTGGGGACAACACAATTAAATAATTCCAGAGTACAAGAAACGAGTCTGAAAGAATGAAGTTTGAAGTAGGATGAAATTACAGCGCTGAGCCGAGCTTTGCTAATCTGCCAAAGAGCGTTGTGAGGACTCGTTCCAATCGGGATATAGAGGTAATCTATCGTTGGGACCAAACAATAAAACACCTAATTTACAAGAATGGTCCATTGCTAAGCTGGTCATTTGTTAGAATATGAATGTTTCTTTGCAGCATCGGTGCCAGGAGCTCCCAGTGGTTTATATTAGTTTGGTCTTGTTTTACTATGGAAAAATAATATCTAATACTTTTTTTATTATCACAAACTTTACCCCTTTCTTTCAAGCCCCGCTCCTCGCTGAAATTTGGCACACTGAAGTAGCGAAGGTTAATCATAGGTTTAATGCATATGCCATAAAATACGTTTCAGTTCTAAAATGAATTAAACCTCCATCCCTGTCTTAACATTCATTCATTTGAATCTCGGGGGGTGGGGGGTGGGGGGTGACTGGGACTGCGGCTGGGTGCTGCTGTGCGAATACGAGACAGGAAAATGGGAAAAATGAACGTGAAATTGCAAGACACACGCGGGGATACAGCAAGAATTTCCCCCTTTCCTCCATGACAGCTCCACAAGGTCCCATGGATTGTATTAGTATTGTATTATGTTTTGCACCGAAAGGACGTTGTCTCAGTCATTGCGAGTTTATCTTGGATAAGAGTATGGTGGACGGCAACTAAAGCTAACTAAAGACAACTAAAGAAATTCATAACATTCTCAAAACACATATCTGTGATTGATGGATTTCACGCACACATGATTTGCCAATATTTTTACATTTTATTGGGGCTCCTGATAACGTACACTCAGCCATTGCCATAGAATATGTTCCTTTTATTAAATTAAACACTGCGTTTGTTTTAGCATGCAAAACGATTTATGATAGCCTGCTCCTTTATGTTAAACGATACCATGTTATAGGTTTATAGTTCTGTTATAAATTATAACCGAAGCAGGGAAAGCAATAAAGGAACAGGACAATGATGCAGCAGTGTTTGATTCCAGGGGATATTTTCGCTGGCACAGTGATGCGCTGTAAAATGGACATGACCTCTCTGCTCATACAGAGGACTTCTGTGTGTTTTATTGGCATGGCCTTACAACGTACTATATTGCTAGGGCATGGGTACGAATGGAAATTATATGATACAATAACAACAATCTCTCTTTTTTTTGCCCCCCCAAGGTTCTCAATCTCTGTTTTCTCTTTCTCTCTCTCTCTCTGTGTGTCTCTCTCTCTCATCTCCCTCCACCAGAGTCTCTATGTCTATATAATGTGCATTGGGCTCAGACTCCAGTACTGGAGGGCTGCAGTGTCTGCTGGGTTTTTGTTGTGTTTCAGCACTTAAGTTCTTCATTTAAGTCAATGATTGGCTAAAGACTAAACACACCTTGTTTCCAAGAGCTTAAATTGGCTGCTGATTGAAAGGAAAACCACAAAACCTGCAGACACTGTGGCCCTCCGGAGCATGAGTTTGACAACCCTGCTCTGGTGCTTGAATCAAACCACTCTGAACATCAGGGCCTGACCGGTCAATGTAATAGGGTAGTTGGAGTGAGCAGCAGATTATGGAGACCTGTCTTGTCCTGCAGACTCATCAGGGACCCTTGAGCCGATAAGAGATGCAAAGTACAAATGGGGTACCGATGACTTGTGACATGTTGGTGATGGGGTTTCCATTTCAAATTCCACAGGAAGTGGATCATTTCACTTGTTCAGAACCATTCCCATCAGGGTGCACAGTCATTTGAATCACTGCTTGAGACTGTGTGTGAAATTATGACCATTCCCGTGTTTAATTTCAGAGCAAATCTTCCCAATTAAAAACATAATGCAAAATATGTCAAAATAATGCTACAATTTGAACAATATGGTAGATATTTGAAATGATTAATACATTTATAATATGTGCCATTTTGCAAATGCTTTTATCCAAACCAACTTAAAGTAGTGAATTCATACTATATATATTACATATATTTTCAGCATATGTGGTCCCAGTGGGGATTGAACCCACAACCTAAGCGTTGTCGGCACCATGCTCTATCTCCTGAGCCACACAGAACCACATTTTAAATCATATTTAAATGAACAAGTTGTCTGTTAATGTGGCAAATTAATCGAAATGAAAATATACATTACAGCGCAAAGACACGGCCAGACTGGAAGTTGAAAAATCCATTTCGATTCAACAGCTGTTATCACAGCGTGCTCAAATCTGTGCAGCACCAAACACAAACATTTAGCCTGAATTGTCCAAGCATTAGTGTAGTCTATATTCATTAAGAAACAACAGGGAGGGGGAAAAAGTGTGGTGTGCTAGCTTTTCCCCAAAATAGCACCCATCCAGAACTGGAGTCTCTCTTCCCCCTGACCTGGAGGGTGCCATGGGAGATTTAGTGTGAGGCTTTTCTGCCCCTACCAAGTGTGACTGCCTGAAAGTCCTGAGCCAGCACTAAGACCCAGAGGCAGTCTAACCACATTGTGGTCTGTCCTTAACTTTGAAAAAAACAACCACAATTTGGTCAGATGGTGACTGCGGGTGGCTTGGGGATTGAATCCAGTGAGATACACAGTTTATATTCCATTGAGTAGGCTCTTTGCCTTCCTTTCCCCCAAGGAAATATTAAACAGTGAAAATCTATCACAAAAAGTGTGTCACCTTAAATAAGTTGTGCCAAACAAAGTTAGTAACTATAAGCCGGTAGGATTTAAAAGGATATTTCTGCCAGCCTTACCTGCCACTGGTAAACAACTGTTATCCCTTTTATTACAATGTCAATGGTATACGTCTCCAGTGTCCGCTGGCAATCATTTGCTCTCTCTACTTCTCAATCCGTTTTTATTGAATCAAGATGCATAATGACCCTTATTAAAGTACATCTAGGCATACAATGTAAGCCTTCTCATAACGGAGGACGCTCAGTGGGTCTTGGGTTTCGCCCCAAATAGAATTTTGCTATTCAGAAGTACCTGATACTTAGAATGTGTCTCAAACAGCGCCAATCGAAACTTGCTTCTCAGTTTGAGGCCCCTCCCCCCTTTAGTTTACATGGGGAAACCTCGCGAAATCCTCGCAGTCTCTTCAGCAGAGTTCTGGAAAGGAAAAGCAAGTGACCGAACCTATAGATGTAGCCGTGGACCGCGCGCGAGTCAAAACTTAGCTAGCTACAATCTTCATTTAACTTTTATATATATAAATATATATTTACTAACTGGTTTCTCGCAATGGAACACTTCAAGTGCCTGGTGATATTGGCGATTGCATTACCTGTTTGCATGGCATCGATTCATGGAATATACAGTTTCGGCCATTCCGAATTATTTTACAAAAAGAGCAACTGCAAACCGATACCCGAGACACTTCAACTCTGTCACGACATAGAATATGCGGAGATGAGACTTCCGAACCTCCTGGGACACGAGACCATGAACGAGGTCCTGCAGCAAGCGTCGTCGTGGATACCGCTGGTCCAGAAACAGTGTCATCCGGACACCAGGAAGTTTCTGTGCTCCCTCTTTGCCCCGGTGTGCCTGGACGACTTGGACGAGCCTATCCAGCCGTGCAGGTCGCTTTGCGAGAACGTGAGAGAGAGCTGCGCTCCGGTGATGTCCGCGTTTGGCTTCCCATGGCCGGATATGCTCGACTGCAGCCGCTTCCCAGCAGATAATGATCTGTGCATACCGCCAGTCGGCATCGATAATTTTGTGCCCACCACGAAGGAAGGTAAAATAACTCACACTAAATGCATTTGATTGGAGACGCGCGGATCTCGTGTCATTACAGTCGAGTTGTCCCTTTGAATTACAGTGGAAAATAAAACTAATGACAATAACTTTGTGGATAGGCTACATGATGGGGTTTTCTGCAGCGGGTCTCTTGGGCGATAATGTATGTTTTTTAGTGCACAAAGGTGTCATGCACCCAGCGCACAGCTGCTGGTCTCAGAATCGGAAGGTCCCGTGTTCGATTCCAGTCGCAGCTCGCTGTTAAGTGTTTGACACGTTGAACATTCGTCATATACGTATCTAACCGAAGACTGGCTCTATGAGAATATCTGCATCACCGTGATAGCGTCTTGGTTATACAGCGCGCATCGAATAACTCATGCACGTCTGTTTACCAGCTCACATTTCTCATTCCTCAATTGCCTTCATAGTAAAAAAGGCAAACCCAAAAAACCGATGGTGTGTATTTGACGAAAGTATGAAATAAAAGTCTTATAATTTGTGAACGTTTACATTTTCACACATTTGTTAAGCGTAATTCCAAGTTTCGCAATATAGCATTGATTTGGTAAGCCATGTACTTCTGTATATGTGTAGGCTTATAGGGTTTCTGTGTGGTGCACTTTATATAGCCCGTTGTTTATGCTATTTGAAATGTGTTGGGATTTATTTTATTTTATGTTAAGATACCATAAAGCAAACTATTCGGGAAAGGCTACACATGCCATGTTCCTCTTTAGCAGTTCTCCTGTTTACAAAACGCGCAATAGTGCTGCTGTAATCCAACTGGGCACATAGAGCCTATGCTTGGTGTCTTCATATTTAATAATAGCCTAGTCTGCCTTTAATTAATTAATTTACTATATGCTAACCATGTATTTACTTCTAATTTAGTGCCAAAGGTGTGTGAACCTTGCAGAGAAAAGGAGGAGAACGAAAACGAAATTGTTGACAACCTTTGCAAGAATGACTTTGGTAAGTTGACACGTCTCTATTCTTTGTCATTTCAAAACGTTACTTTTGGGTTTAAATTCGCAATGACGCAATTGTCTTATGTCCGTTTGACTTTTTTTGCAGAAAATAATAGCCATGCGATATTAATACGATGGCAACGATATGAATGTTATCATATATATAGAAAATGTACCAACGCAAGGAAGGCTTAGGCTACAAAGGTTTCAATTTGTCCCGCTGAACTCGGCACTACATTTAAAAAAATACAACTACAACTTTTTAAATGGTCTTCAGCAACCGATGTGCTATCATACTGTGGATAGTTTCGACAGGAGGAGTATTTTACAGAGGTTGTCAGTTGGCCTTAAAGTTAAGCAGCCGATAGATCCTTTACTTGTAGTTTTTTGGGGGCGGATTTGTCTGTTGGTAGTTGCTGTTGTTAAATCAATGACGCGTCATGGTAACTGACTCCCCATCCTCGCCTCACAGCGCTGAAGATCAAAGTGAAGGAGATCGCCTACATGAACGGAGACACCAAAATCGTGCCCGAGACCAAGAGCAAGACCATCTACAAGCTGAACGGCGTGACGGAGCGCGACCTGAGGAAGACGGTGCTGTGGCTGAAGGACGGCCTGCAGTGCACGTGCGACGAGATGAACGACATCAACGCCGCCTACCTGGTGATGGGCCAGAAGGTGGACGGGAACCTGGTCATCACCTCGCTGAAGCGGTGGCAGCGCGGCCAGCGCGAGTTCAAGAGGATCTCGCGCAGCATCCGTAAACTCCAGTGCTAATCACGCCCCCCCCCTCGTTGACTCCGCGCTGTCAAAGAACCCTTCAGCACGCTTAAAAGCTGTCGGCGGGTTACTCGACCCAGTTTCAGCACGATCCACTAAACAGTTTACCCGTGTAGCCACGTGTGATGAAAATAATGCATTTACGACAATGGACTCTTTTTACAATTAAAGAGACTTTGTTTTTTTGTTTTTTTCTTGTTGATGGAAGAAATTATAAATCGCTATTTTGCGCTGAAAATTTGCGCTAAAAATTTGAGAATTAGCTGGCTATATTCTCAACATACGCTTCTTTTAACGCAGCTTTCGTAAGTTCTGTTCAAAGCATGCTTTTAATCATACCTAAAATGTTTTAACTCTTACATTGAACGAGTCCAGCTACTCCTGTCCCTGTGATACGAACTTAAATGCATGTGTACTTTTAAAATCTACGTATTGCTGTGTTGATGTTGATATTTTGCGCTTCTCTTTGCATTTGAGCATCTGTGCTGCACTGTTTTTTTATAGTAACAATATTCTGTTATAGTTTTTTGTATAGCTTCGGTCTTCAAGTTTGACCAGCATCGATGATGTAATCCAATGACGTAATGTGTGTTGTAATATGACACATGGGGGTCGTAGTTAAATACTCGTGCATTGTCCTTATTAACGAGAGACATTTTAGCGTTAGACATCAGATACACTTTTAGTTGCGCTTTGTTGAGCTGATTGTGCATTATAAGAATGCCCCTTTACCAAGAATGAAATCGTGAATGTTGTAATATACTGCTTTGAGTTACTTAGTCTTTAAATATAAACATTGAATATATAAACACTGTATAAATATTGCATTTCTGTACATAGTGGAAAACTGAATATTGTAATTCAGGAAAAAAATGTAAAATATCGGTTTAATTCTGAACTCATAACCCGTCATGTTCCCTAGTTTCTAACACACGCTGTTCCATTGGTGCACTCAAACAGTGTTGTAACTGTTATTTCTATGTGCAATTAGCCCGAGGTGGCCTGCAATACTAACCAAATATTTTGCTTCATTACACACACATGTAATTTGTTTAAACATTAAACTACAAAACACAAAATTGTATGTCTTTGTGCTGTAATCGTAGTGATCAGACATATGATGCGAATGCTTGCAATGATGGCCAATGCGCATGGTATTTCATCCATCATATTTCTAAATTGTTTCTAAAAGTTGTTATGATTTATACTTTGGGGAAAAAATAAACGAAATTCCTAATACTCAAACATGTAATATTCCGTCGTGACTGTGTATCATTAAATAAATCAATGGATATCTATAATAAAATAGTAAGTTTCGCCTCATTTCCACAATGACACGATCAAAAGGAAAGGTGTGGATTTAAAAAACGTATTTGTTTTTGATATGTAGCGCCCTCTTGAGGAAAGACTGAAGACCAACTATTGGAAGCAGGTGGTTTAAAAAAAATCTAATTAACTAAACTAAAAGGACTAAACCAGGCACATAGGTTTTTCTAGGACGTTACGTGACGTTTTACAGTCATTTATAAATTACTTTTGTACAGTCCTGAGAAATTTGCCACTGTCCTACCATTCAATCCTGTCAAATATAGTCACTCTCCTACGTTCTCATATTTTGGCCATTAGGGGGCGATATAGCTACACGCTCTCTAGCCAATTCGCCCTTCGCTAAGGCCCGCCCCCCTTAGTTACTGTTGCTAAGCCCGTCAAGCTTTCGGAGCCAGCATGGCGCTCCCACTGTCGCTAACTGCACTCCCTGGAGAAATATTGTCAAATTTTTGGAAAAACGAAAAAGCGATTTCAGACAGAAGCAGACAGAAGGGTCTACAATATGCATTTGAAGGTTATATTCAAGATATCACACTGACTCAGCAACGAAATCACGTTAAAAAAAGAAAGATATAAGCTAAAGCCTACAGATCAGAGTAAAAGTGAATCACCGCATCACCTGGCGATTGAGACAGAGGACAACGACATTAAGGAGCAACACTGTTCCTGTAAAGCTGGGTAGGTCTCTATTCAATATTACAATCATTAAAAAGCAAAAGCAGTAGGCCTATATAACGTTACATTCAGTAGTAAGTTCGCTAGCATTAGCTAACTAACGTAACATTAGTAGCCTATAGTGTGCTGTAACGACATTACTCTGGTTAGCTCCACAGGTTTCTGCGCCCATCTCATCGGACTTAGCACCTGATAACAACAGCATAACATTATTTTACGGTTGATAAGAGTAATTACTTACCTTGGAGCAGACAAAGCTGTGCTTGTTGATCTTTGAGGTGTTCAACTGGGTATGAGGACGTCCACATAGCTTTATCCACAGCCTACACTTTTCAGGGTTTGATTTTGGTTTTGGAAAGGAGAAAAAAAACGTATATCTCCTTCCAACCTCTCCGGGTAACGAGTGTCACTGTTACAAGTGCCCCAGGCACAACGTTTAACCATAACTAGCTAAAAGCTAGCTAAAAAAATCTGAAACTTTTCCGTCGGAGTCAACGGAGCTCCGCCATTAACTGTCCGACCTGTCGGAGCCTGTCCTATGCTGCGCTGTGATTGGCCAGTCTGCGTTTCGGGGGCGTGGCTTAGCGAAGGGTGAATTGTCCCTTAGCACAGCCACGTTTAGACGCTTTACACGCGGATCTGTGCGTAACTTCATGAATAAATAAATGTTTATTTCAGCTTATCCCACATGCACACAGGTAAACAGCAAGCATAAAGGTGGAAAGTAGACCATCTGATTGCCACGGTAACCACTGGACACTTGGGAGGTATCTGCAGGACTACAGAATGAAATATGAAATTATAAATCTTGGGAATATGAATAACTTGGAAGTGCAAGTTATGAAATGTGAATTTGAATCGTAAAATGTAGACGCATACCTGCATCTGTATTCATATAATAAAATACAGAGGCATACGTGCATAGTGTAAAATTCAGATTCAACTACTGTAGGCATTTATTTCACTCAATATAGATGTCCTTACTTGGGTAAAAGAGTCCAATGAAGAGCACACACGATTTATTTGTGTTAAAATATTGTTTCTATAGGTTATAAATGTTTTTGAATAGTTGCCCACAATAGTGACCGCTAGCCAAGAAAGGATTAGGCTACCCTGTGGTGATTAGAGAAAGCAAAAAATCTGGTATGGCAGTCATTATTGTATTATTTACAGTAACGTAATCTGTAATACTGTATACAGCCTCTACCCAGTTTTATCCATTGCGTCCTGCACTCTGACAATCAACTTTGTCTACTCCATTTACATCTACTCCGCAGTTTACATTTTTTGCACCACGGAATCATTTTTCACGGACCGAAAAAAACCGATGGAAAAAAGCACAGACGGAAGTGGTCATTTTTAAATAAAAACCCTGCAGACTGCGATTTTTTTATTTTTATTATTTCTGTGTTCAAATGCCTCAAAACCAGGCTGTGGCTACCCCTGATTTAAAGATATAAAAAGCAAGGGCATCAAACAAAACCATTTTTTTATTTTTCAAATCAAAACACCTGAAAATTTTGGAGGGACTTTTGGAACATTTTGGAGGGAGGGTGGAGGAGGGGGGGGTGAAAAAAAGAACATTCACATTTCTTCCCTTTTTTTCCCCCCCTCTCTCCCTGGTTACGGATAAAAGCAACATTCTGATTGGATCAGACATCCCCGCAGTATCCAGAGTCATTGGAGAGCTGGGAGTTGGAGTTTCGGTTGGAGGAGGAGGAGGAGGAGGAGGAGGAGTTCCAGATGTCCAGGGTCATGTGCGGGCCGAAGGGGTTGAACCCGGAGAACAGGCCGGGTCTGCAGAGCCCCAGCGGCTCTGTGCTGAAGGGCGACCGCGGGGACGGGGGGAACGAGCGCTCCCGCTGGAAGTGGTTCTGGTACGGCTCGCTCTGAGGGGTCCAGATGGAGCCGAACAGGCCCGACATGGGGGAGAGGCTCCTGGTCCCGGAGAAGAATCCCTGCAACAGAGGGACACACGTTCAGTCAAAAGAACCATTCCCACACCCTCCCGCGTGGTCTAGCGGTTTCAACGTCCGACGCTGGCCACGGAGACCGGGGTTTGATTCTGTCCGCCCCGGGAGGGGAGTCGGGAACGCCATCAGTTCGCTGCGCAATTGGTTCTGGGGTACCACATTACAGTCGACGGCACGACAAGTGTTGTCTCGGAGGAGGCAGCACTTCACCTTTGTCACTGCCGGTCACACGACTACGGCAGTGAACTATAAGGGTAGGGGATTGAACTAAGCACAGCGGTAATTGGCTACCAAATTGGGAGAAAAATGGGGTAAAATTTGAAAGATAAAATTATATATATATATTTTTTTTTAAACCATTCCCAGGAAAGGACACGTCTCGTGTGGGGAGACAGTCAACACATCTAATACAACAAACATAAAATGCAACAAATGCATAAAAGTAATACAGCAGATAAAGCTCAAGACTTGAATAAAGTTAGCTTCTGGTGTGTTGTGCTATTCTTTATGTTAAAGAGATGTGGCTCTCATACAGAAAGGCCACACACCTGTGGTTATTCATCACTGTAGGAGAGTAACCTGCTAAGTGCAGGTTCTCCACTCCATTCTATGCCTTTTCCGTTACGTTTTAGGGATAAATGTATGACCCTTTCCTGGGTGTGACCATGAGGCCTGGTGTGGGAGCATCCCGCTCACCTTGTTCCCCACGCAGACGGCTCCGTCCCAGGCAGAGGGCACATCGGGGGCGCTGTCCTCGCCCCAGCTGGTCTGGGGGCTGTACGCCACATTTGGGGTTTCCTGGCATGAGAGGCCATTCTGGAAATTCACATTCCCTTTAGACACAAAAATGACAAAAAAACAGATTACACATACGTACAGGTAGCTGCCAAAATACAGGCAACACTTTGGTAACCTGGGACACACAGACACACACACACACACACACACACACACACACACACACACACCCTGGCCACACACACTAGGAGAGCCACACAGCTGGGCGGGTCTATCTGCTGGTACCAACAGTACCCAATGGACACTCGTGGTACTGCACCCATTTAAAGGATCCCTCATTTACTCACATTACATTTTACATTTACATTTACATACTCAAGTGTTGTGAGTTGTTTGTTATTTTGACAGTTACCTGTACCTGTAAAAGTGCACACCAGGACAAACACAGAAATATATATTTTTTAAATGCATCAATTGTTTTTCTCAGAAGATCCTCACCTCCTGGCACACCGTTACCCTGGTCACAGTACTGGTAGGAGCTGGCACAGTGGCTGCTGGCACTGCTCCAAGGAAAGCTTCTAAAGGGGAAAGACAACTAATTAAATTCTGTATTTGCACCACGAGCAAATGTGACTACAACAACAACAATCTTTACTTTGTAAAGCGCAAACCAAAGAACCTTCAACAATGTATATGACAACACTAAAACACAAAGTAATTGAAAGAACAACATTACCCAGCATGCAATATTAAGAGCAATATAACAGCATTGGACGTTTGAAGCATTGAAGCATGAGTGTGACTAAAACAACTGGCTCCTAGGCAGGCCAACATCGCGAAATTCAATCCTATTCTCACTACTTCCTGGGATTGCAAAATTGGAACGCGCCTTGAAAAATGTCCTATTTTCTTAACGCGGCCAAATAGCAGCCATCTTAGATTATGGTCAGATGACAGAGAAAATAAAATAAAACACAATCAGACATGCCTCTATCATGCTTGGCTTAACTGTATCTCAACGCGGCCAAAACAAACCCCCAGACCGAAAAGTTCTCCAACTGCCAATAAACTCCCGAGAGAAGCGTATCCGAGTGGCCACTGGAAACCGCAGATTTTAAGGTATTTCTCTACATGGGACAGTCCGGGTCATTCGTCGAGAGCCGTGACGAGTTCACATCAATCAGAGGATCTCAGCTATTCTGTAACAGAGTTATTTTGGAACCCTGACGAAGGTTGCATTCTGAAACGCGTTGATTTTTAAATAACAAACAATTACTTTCTTACATTTTACTTCAAGTGTAGCTGGAATTCTTTATGTTTATTGCTACTGTTTCACACTCCATGCCCCTTGTTTAGTTCGATGACATAGCACCAGAGCTCTCTGCTGTGTCTCTTATTTTGAAACAGAACCTAGAAGGTTTGGACCAACCTGCATTGTCCCCGCCCAGATTGTCACAAAGCAAGAAACGTGCTGACTACAGAGTAGTAATGTCTCGCTAGGATCGGTACAGCGGTGCAGAGCTACAGTTAAAAATCAGCTCCGCTTTCAATTCTCCGTCTCGCCAGAGTTGGCTCTGGCCGGGAGCGCCACCAGGGGGCGACGATTGGCTGTCCGCCCCAGGGAGGGGGGAGGGAAACTGACATGACGTTCACTGCGCATAAGAGTGGCCCTGTAGTACCGGGTTACGGTCGACACTTGGCGAGTGCCGTCTCACTACCGGTCGCAGGACTACGGCAGCAAAATCACATTACTAGGGGGGAGGATTGACATAGAAATAGTGGGTCTAATTGGCTACCACATTGGGATAAAAATGGGATAAAAATCAGAAACAAAAATGATTAAAAAATCAAATTAAATCAGCTCCGCTTCTCTCAGCGTGAGCTCAAGGTGGGAGCCGGACTCCTCGAAAAGACGTACCCGTTGTAGGAGCCAGAGGAGAGCCCTTGGGGTGCGAAGGGGAGCGGCTCTGTGGTGTTGTACCTGAATTCGTTGGTGAGAGGGACAGAGGGAGCTGACCACACCTCCTCAGCCAGGTATGGGCAGGTAATGTCTGGGCGGAAATATAGAGCAGCAAAAACATTGTAACAGTGACCTCATGTGGCCATTTGGCAGATTACATCACTTTGCAACGAATCAGATAAATCCAATGAATTACAATAATAATAAAAAAACTTGATGTAACGTGATGTAATGTGAATTTATTACATGTGTGAAAATGTGATTGCAGATGCCGTGCAAGAAATGCCATGCATCTACATTTAAAAACAGCAATAAAACAATAGGGGAGGATTAATAGTAGAAAAATAAAATAGTAACACTTTTTTAAAAGGTGCGTCTCCAGTCCTGCTCAGGTGCGCTCACCTGTGTTGCGCTCGACTCCCGCGGTCACAGCGGCAAAGCTGGGCGTGAAGCTGGGCGCTGGGGCGGGGTCTGGGCTTTGGCACGGGTCCTTCCTGTACAGGGCGTGGTTACTGGGAGGACCAATCAAAACAGAGAACACGTTTACCAACCCCAAATACAGTATGGGCAACAATGAATGTCCAACATTGTTAATATTCCAATATAATATAAAATAATGGAGAATATAAAAATATAGAATAATATAAAGTAGAGTGGATGGGGGGAACATGTGTGATGGTCTGTCGAGTGATACTAGTTTTATATATTTTTTTGTTTATTTTGCACATTGCCCAGCAGCCTTTTTCAATGGAGCACTGGTCAGCCATAGGCACAGGTGTGCAGAGTCTATCAGCGGTGAATAAGTATCCAGTGGGTTCAATCGGACAACACACAGATATGCACTTAAGGACGGATTATCAGATGACGTGCACACACAGACACAGACACATGCATGCACACACAGACACACAGACACATACATGCACACCCAGACACACACTGACGTAGACAGGGGCAGGGTCTCTACCAGACCACAGGAGGCACCAACACGCTGTATTCTCTACCCTGTGGTCGCAGTGCTTTACCTCTGGGCCTGATCTGAAGTCTGACAACAGTCGGCTGGATGAACGCTGAACTGAACGCTGTCCCCTGTGGCAAGACAAAGGAAGGTCGCGGTTACAATGCAGAACACGCATATCGCACTGGAAAAAAAACATTTCTATTTCTATAAATCTATGGACAGTTATTGGTCAAAATTAATGACTGTTTGTAAGTCGCCTGATTTCTTTTGCTTAAAATGTAAAATATAATGAACAGATCCCATTTAGTGACAGTTAAACAAATCAACTGAGAGGAGCCTTCTCAATGTAAAACGGGCTGTGGTTTCAACCAGGAGAGGGCGACAGAGAGGCTGTTAACTATTGAGCGGGACAATTAAGGGACAAACTACACAAAGAAAAATATCAATATGTTAATCGTGGGCATGGAGAAGCACCCTCTAATATGCAACTTGCAAAAAAAACACCACAAATAGCACTAACAGGAGGCTAAATTCACAACTAGACACACAACGTTACTGCAGGGGAGTGTAGGGAGGGTTTTAGGAGCAGGACTCTTACTGGGCCTGGGCGGGTTGGGGCAGTGCGGTCTGGCTCCGGCGCTGGGGTCCTTCTCTCCCTCCAGGCTGCTGGCGCTGCTCCAGCTGCCCCAACTGCCCCGGCTGCCCCGCACACTGCCCGAGGAGCTGCCCGAGTCCGAGCCCGACTCCCACTGGGGCCTCCGCTCCGCGCCCTTCCTCCGCGGCCGGGACGGGCACGCGCCTGCTGCACACGGGGGCGAGGGAGGGGGGGGACGCACGCTAACGTCAGGATGGGCTGGGTACCGCCTACGCCATTCTGACAGCTCCCTGAACGAACGGCACTCCCACTCAGCCCACAGCCATATTTCACAAGACTTTGCAATTACTGCTAGACATGAAGAGATTTGCAAGATTTTTTTGCAGTAGTATAAAAAAAACTAACCTGAAAAATCTGCAGATAAGGCCCCACAAATGCACTCCTGAGACTTGTACTACACTCACACGAGAGCCACAATGCACTGTGATAAATCTGACCTTCCAGCTCCCTGTCACGGCATTGTGTAAATGTGTAAATAACCCAAACGGACTGCAAGGATAGCTAGGTTGCTCTCCTGTCTGTATTGTTGCTATAGTCAAAGCCCCAAAAATGGTACCACTGGAAAATGGAAATAGAAGGAAAAAACTTTATTTTTTAAGATAAATTATTTTTTGTGTGTCTCAGCACAGCACACACAATTAATAAAAAGTTTGATAATTCATGTTCCAAAATGTTGAAAGGTGGAAAAGTCATTTTTTCCACTTGGAAAAGGTATTTTTGAGGGTAAAGACTTTAAAGGGGCACTGTATATTTAACCATGTGAAACAGTCATTTAATATGCTTTCATTTCAGGCTCACTGCACAGACAGCGCGCTCACTGCACAGAGAGGCCCTCTATTGGCCCTGTCCCCACTGCACAGACACAGGGGCTCACCGCACAGACAGGGTGCTCACCGGACAGCCCAGAGGGCTGTACTGCACCGCTCTGTTGCTGTTTGGCGGGGCTGTCCACGCTCAGGACGCATTTGGGTGCATCGGATTTTCCGCTGGAACTGCGGTTCCGGGTCCTGTTGGCGTTCCGGCTCTCCCTCCACTCCAGGTCCCGGTTCCTCTCCGAAAGCACGACCGCGCTGGGCTCAGGGGCGCTACGACAGCGTGGGACAAACAAGCCTTCTCATTACCTGAGCACCTTACACCTGAACACAGGCAAAGCACGCACAAGAACCAGACAGGCCTCGGCTGCAGGTCTCAGAGAGACTCGTGCAAACAACTCTTAGTTTGCTTTCCAAATTCAAATACAATTTTTGGCAAAGAACTCTTACCTTGTCTTCCAAATTCAAATACAATTACACAGACGCTTGCACATAGTAGAGCACATGGTTTTAGCTTATTTACTGTGAGGAACCTTCACAGGAATACTTATAAACATTTCAAATGAGCACTTTTTAAACACGTTCACAAAAAGAGCACGCGATACTGGTTAAATGCGTTCAGTCTGAATCGCTTCTCGTAAGGATCAGAGACCTACCTAGGCACTTCCTCTGCACACTTCTTGCCGGCGGACTTCTTGGCCTTATGGCCGCCGGGCGCGACGCCCTGCTCCGCTCTCTCACACAGCCTCCTCTGCACCTCGCAGTCTGCTCTCAGCTGCACGGCCACAGAACAAACCGAGAGACCATTTAACATCACACCTCCTTCACCAATCACACTTAACCAATCCAACAGTCTGAGCTGCTCTGTGGGGCAAGACCAGTTTACATAATGATATAGCAATGTCAAAAAAACTTGGGGACTTATATAGTCTTGCCAATATCTTTGAGGTAACTCAAGATTGTCATGGCGATAAACAAAACAGGCAGCAGACGTGAGAAGCTCTTTGCCTTCACATTATTGGCTCATTTTAAACTCTCTGACCTCTGACCCCAAGGTGGCGCCGTTGTCCCTTCTCTCCGGGCCCTTGTCGTCGGCGAAGCGCTGGAGCGCCTTCTCGGCCGGGTCCGGTCTGCGCCCTGTCGCCGCGGAGTGCGTTTCCATGGGAAACATAAGCGGGGCCGGCGACAGCGCTCTGTCCTGCGTTTCCTGAAGGCGGGGCTCCTTGTGCGGGGGGGGCGTGGGAGGGGCGGGCGGCGGGCGGCCGCGCGCGGGTCGTTGTTGTTGTTGCGGGCGTCGGGGTCCAGCTCGGGTGGGGCTCCTCCCTCTCGTCGTCGGTCGCCGTGGCGATGACGGCCGGGCCGGGCTTGTGCTTGCTGTAGTACAGCGACACCTTGTGCTTCTTCTGGGGCTGGGCGGGGCCGCACGCGCTCTTCTTGGCCGAGGGCTGGGGCGGGCGGGGGCCGCTGGCCACCGCCGGGGAGCCCCTCCCCTTGCCTTTGTCCGACGCGTTGCACGAGTCCACGAACGACTTGCAGCTGCCTTTCATTTTGCTGAAACTGCACAAACAACATCGGTGAGCTGACTGCTTGTGTGACTTATCCGTGGTTCTCTGTGGCTCAGTTGGTAGAGCACAGCGTTGGCAATGCTTAGGTTGTGGGTTCAATCCCCACTGGGGCCACACATACTGAAAATGTATACATTCACTACTGTAAGTCACTTTGGATAAAAGCGTCTGCTAAATGGCGTATAACAAGTAAAGTAGACGCTGAAAGCCAAGTCATGAGACTGTAAGCGACCTGAAGCCAGCAGCTCTTAATCCCCTGGTGGTCAGTGTGGGTAATGCACAGCAGGGCTTAAAATATGTATACATTTTCTAAATAAATGAACGGCATTTATTTTTTAAGTACAGTTTAACCATAGCATATACATATTAAATGTATATTAAATCAGGTTACTATGGGCAACAAAAGGCTGAAGACTCCAGTTGTACGAGCTCCTCTGCTCACCTCATGCCGTTGGGGCTGACTGGGCTCCCGGGGCTGTTATCCCTCGACAGTACTGAGCTGGGATTGGCCCTCAGGGTGGGCGTGGTGAACTCAGACAGGATGTACTGTGCTTGATGGAAGGCCATAAAACACACCCCACCTAACGAACAGCTGCAGCAAATACAAACGTCACATGACACGAGTCAAATGTAGTGTGCAATCCATGAAGTGCATGATGAGGTCTCAGGGCATAGAACGTTCTGCATGGCTCAGTCGGTAGAGCACGGCATTGGCAACACTTAGGCTGTGGGTTCGATTCCCATGGGGACTAAAATGCATGCATTCACAACTATAAGTCCCTTTGAATAAAAGCACCTGCTAAATGGCATATATTATTAGAAAGCTATGATCTATGATCTTGTTTGCAACCATGAGCCACCAACACACTGCAAGAAAAACACTTTCGAAGGATACATTTATCTTGTATAAAATATATTCATGTTAAAATGCATATGCAAGTGTATCATGTTCTGGATGTGTGTGTGGCTCCTGAGACGGGCACTGACCAGGTGAAGATGAGGGTGGCCACCCAGAAGGCCTGCTCCCAGGTGGGCCCGGGCACCACCTGCGCACACAGGGGCAGCATGTGGTGGGGCAGGGTCACGTTCAGCGTGAAGGGGAAGGAGGAGCCGCGCCCAGTCACCAGCGTCAGGTCCCTGATCACCCAGGAGGAGGTGAAGTCTGGGGTGAACCTGGAGCCAGGGAGGGAGATAAAAGAGAGGAAGAGAGGAAGGTGGGGGGAAATAAAAGAGTGAAAGAGAGAGGATGGTGGAGGAAAAGAGAGAGGAAAGAGGGAACATGAGATGGAGGATAGAGGGAGGAGGAAAGAGAAAGAGAGAGAGAGAGAGAGAGGAAAGAGGGAACCAGAGAGAGTAAAATAAAATGATGCGAGAGAGGAAGGTGGGGGAAAAAAGAGAAAAGAGGGAACAAGAGATAGAGAGAAAGACAGAAAGAGAGAAAGAGGGAACAAGAAATAGAGGAAGGAGGGAAACCAGAAAGAGAGAGAGATGAAATAGGGAACCAGAGAGAGAGGAACATAAAAGAGTGAAAGAGAGGAAGGTGGAGGAAAAAGAGAGGAAAGAGGGAACATGAGATAGAGGAAGGAGGGAACAAAAGACAGGAAAATAAAAAGTGGAAGAGAGGAAGGGGGAAGAAGCAGAAAGAGATGGTGGGAGGGAGAGGGAGAGAAATGAGGAAAGAAAGATGGGAGGATTAAATTAATTGGGTGACCAAATCCTGTAGAGGGAAAGTTTTTTCCCCCCATTAATGATTCCATTATGACTTTAGAACAGTATTTATGGGAAAACTGGAAATGGCAAATTGATGCAATGAGGCAGAGGAAATTCTGACGATGTATCACTACTGGACTTTTAAATGAAAAACATTCAAACGAGCCCATCAAAGGCACTGGGACGTGGTTTCTGTTGTGAGAAACGCAGCCGATGAGACGGATGAGGGAACATACGCGATGTTGATTTCCGAGGAGGAGTTGTAGTCCAGCTGGAAAGCCTGGCACTGCAGCACCTCGAACCCGAAGCCCTGGCACTTGTAGCCGTTGATCGTCATGGACACCACGGTCAGAGGCAGCTCCCCGGCATTCTCCACTTTGAAGCTCTTGCGGATGGCGAATGGCGGCTTGTTGTTCCTGAGGCCTGCGGAACAGAGTCACAGCAGTGTGTTCACCTCTACTGCGTCAGCTACAGCTACGTTTAATGCAGTGTTAGCAGTACAGCAGTGTGTTCAGCTCCCCAGGTGGGACACTGCGTCAGCTACAGCTTCACCAGCTGTATAAATGGATTGTATGTAAAGAAATGTAAACAACACAGCAGTGTGTTCACCTCTACTGCGTCAGCTACGTTACTTCAGTACAGCAGTTTTCACCTCTACTGCGTCAAGTCCCATCTTTAAAACAGCTCTGTTCAGTTCAATACAGTGCATTCTCTCCTGTGTTTTCACCTCCACTGTGTCAAATCTCATCTTTAAAACAGCTACAACTGTAACTGCCAAGATAAAGGCACAATACTTGAGTGGATGAGGGATCCATTAAATGGATGCAGTACCATGTGTCTCCATCAGGGAGTGCCACACACCTTTCCAAAAGCTCTCCCCCACCTGGCTGGGAGTCTCCTAGCCCGGGCCAGGGCCATTTGAACATCCCCCCCGTGTTACCAAAGTGTTGCTCTTATTTTAATAGTTACCAGTAAGTTCACTTCAATACAGAGGAAACAAAGATTTTGTTTCAGATTTTTCCCCATTTTCTCCCAATTTAGTAGCCAATTATACCCTCTTTTCATGTCAACTATCCTCCCCTCGTATTGTGAGCTCGCTGCCGTGGTCCTGAGACCGGCAGTGACAAAGGCGATGTTCCGCTCACCGTCTCTGCACTCCATGAGGGTGGCCTGGGGCACGTTGAACCGCAGTGAGGCCCCGGGGCCCGGCAGCTTCCCGCCCAATCGCAGCAGCTCCCAGGCTCCGTGGCCCCTCACCATCACCATGTCCAACACGGTCAGGTTGTTCCTGTCACGGGAAACACGGTCAGTCAGGGAGGGGCCACAGCAGCCGGTCAAACTCTGTTCTGTAACCGGTGTGCCCCAAACATGGTCACCAAGGGCCACGAGTTGGCAGTGTGGCATAATGGTTAGGGAACTGGGCTTGTAACGTTAAGGTTGCAGGTTCAATCCCCAGGTGGGACACTGCCGTTGTACCCTTGAGCAAGGTACTGAATTGCTTCAGTTAATATCCAGCTGTATAAATGGATTGTAAATTGAACTCTAAACTCTGGATAAGAGCGTCTGCTAAATGCTTGTAATGTAATGTAATGAGTTGGAACCGGTATACCCTTTGAACTACCTTGAGTCACCTGGCTGAGGGCTTTCTTTGAGTGGTTTCATGCCATTAACTGGTTTTGTTTCGATAATGCAAATGCACTCTATTTAATTTACAGATTTGCTCATGAGGAACCCTCTGCCAGTGTGAATTTCATGGGCTACAGTTTTATATCCACTTACACAGCCTAGTTAACAACCCAGGGCGATTTACACACAAAAATAAATAAATAATAACAATCTGAATCAGCTAAAAGTCCAAACTAGGAAGAATATTGACTTGTTTGAACCGAATCGAAAGCCTTCTTCCTCTCCACAGTGAAGCACAATGATTGGCTCAAATGGGTGAGTGACGCGATGACGTGTGTTGCTGTGCCCGTGTTTGTTTCGCAGGGGCGGAGATGAGTGACACAGAGGTGGGGGGGGCGTGGCCGGGCAGCGCTACAGGAAGTGCTCTGTGCGCTCACCTGAGGAGGATGATGGAGGTGAGGGGTTTGTGCTCCGCAGGTGTGAAGGCCACGCCCACCTCCCTGGTCTCCCAGGGCTGGAGCAGCAGACGCACGACTCCGTCCTTACTCTCCTGGGGGGGTGGCGGAGGAGAACAGGGAACACATCCGCGCGTTAACATGATTTATACAACACTGCTGTGACCACACACACACACATCTGCGTGTTAACATGATTTACACATCACTGCTGTGATCTCACACACACACACACACACACACACACACACACACACACACCACACACCCACACCCACACACACACACACCCACACACCCACACACCCACACCCACACCCTCGCGCGTTAACATGATTTATACAACACTGCTGTGATCTCTCACACACACACATCCGCACGTTAACATGATTTACACATCACTGCTGTGGTGACAAACACATCCACACATTAACATGATTTACACAGACACAAATGACACAAAAAACGAAATATCAAAGATGTGGATTTCCAGTGGCTTGACGTCATCTTCCCGGTCCCACCCGAGTGAATAAACACTATGTTTTTTAGTGAGAAGGCGTGGTATTCTAACAGAACAGGAGAGAGGAGCAGAATGCAGGGCAGTGAGAGCCGGTGGAGAGAGGTGTAGCTCACCTGTCCGTCCGGCTGAAGCACAGCAAACTCGGCCGTAGTGACGTTGACGGAGAGCGGGCTGATGTTGAACCTGAACGAGGGGGAAAACAGGAAATCCACATCAACACACAGCGTGCTGGGTATGACAAAGAGTGGTGTAGTGATTTGCAGGTCTGGTGCTTTACTGGTGTGTGTTAGTGTTTAGAAGTAGCGTTTGTGTGCTAGCACTGTGTGTTAGCATTTGCCCAGAGAGTGGATGGTGTGTTTTATGCGCTGTGGCTGTTGTGTGTGCTGGTGTGTGTTGGTTTATGTTTGTGTGTAGTGCTGAGTGTGTTAGTGTATGTTGGTGTGTGGGTTTGTATTGAGTGAGTGGTGAGTGTGTGTTGTGTGAGTGTGTGGTGAGTGTGTGTTGAGTGTGTGTATTGAGTGAGTGGTGAGTGTGTGTTAGCGTGTGGTGAGTGTGTGGTGAGTGTGTGTTGATTGGTTTGTATTGAGTGTGTGGTGAGTGTGTGTTCAGTGTGTGTTAGTGTGTGGTGAGTGTGTGTTAGTGTGTGTTAGCGTGTGTTCAGTGTGTGGCGAGTGTGTGTTGAGTGTGTGTTGATTGGTTTGTATTGAGTGTGTGGTGAGTGTGTGTTAGCGTGTGTTCAGTGTGTGTTCAGTGTGTGTTCAGTGTGTGTTCAGTGTGTGTTAGTGTGTGTTAGTGTGTGGTGAGTGTACCATTACCATTTGGTGAGCAGATCCAGGGCGTCCAGAGGAGCAGAGTAAGAGGAGAGCGCCCGCACCTCCACAAACACGGGGGACGCAGAGGGGTTCTTCATCGTGAAGTACTTCACCTGGGACACATCGCCATCATCATCATCATCATCATCATCATCACCATCATCATCATCATCATCATCAGCATCACCATCATCATCATCATCGCCATCGCCATCATCATCACCATCATCATCACCATCATCATCATCACCATCATCAGCATCACCATCATCATCATCATCATCATCACCATCACCATCACCATCACCATCATCACCATCATCATCATCATCATCACCATCATATCACCATCAGCATCAACATTATACCACCATTATATCACCAATCACACACACATATTAGCACAGTAAAATGCTTACAAAGCCATACACACATAACTATGTTATAATGCCTGTGACAGAGACCAGCTCGCCAGCTGTTGGGCTTTAGCAGTAAACTGTGCATCACATGAAACATGAATTAAACTGTACACAATTCATCACAAAGTATTTGAAGGGTACACAATGTTTCACCACACTGAACTGCATACGGTATTATATGATGAATATTGAACCCTGACCTTTCGCTCGTTGACCGGAGTGGCACCGTAGTCTAGCGGAGCGCTGGGATCCACAGGGAGGCGGGGCCAGCTTCAGACGGCAAACAAGAAACAGCGTTAGCGTTAGCGAGCGGCTCTGCTTCAACACCCCATCCATGGGTCTGCTGCAGCCCTAACAGGGAGAGGGTCTGCCTGTGTGTGTGCGTGTGTGTGTGCGCGTGTGTGTGTGCGCGTGTGTGTGTGTGTGTGTGTGTGTGTGTGTGTGTGTGTGTGCGTGATCTCTGTGAGTGCATGCGCGTCTGTCAGAGTGTGCGTATATACTGTGTGTGTGTGTGTGTGTGTGTGTGTGTGTGTGTGTGTGTGTGTGTGTGTGTGTGTGTGTGTGTGTGTGTGTGCGTGATCTCTGTGAGTGCATGCGTGACTGTCAGAGTGTACGTATATACTGTGTGTGTGTGTGTATACTGTGTGTGTGTGTGTGTGTGTGTGTGTGTATACTGTGTGTGTGTGTGTGTGTGTGTGTGTGTGTATGTGCATATAGTGTGTATATAGTACCTGCAGGTGAGCTGCTCCTTGTTGCTTCTCCAGCGAGCGCAGAGCTCTGCAGCCAGACTGCGGTCTGTCCTCCAGGAGGAAGAGACGTCCAGGAGGGCCTGCTGCCATTGCACACGCCCTGCCACACACACACACACACACCATCAGTCACATACACACACCACCGTCAGTCACATATAGCACACAAAACAGCATTTACCAACCACCGTCAGTCAAATATACCACACACCACCATCAGTCACTTATACCACGCAACACATCATTTAACACAAGCAACATTAGTCTCTGACAAAGACAAGACAGCAGTCTCAATAGGCACTGAAAGGTACAGGTCAGCTGGAGGTGATGCAGACTCATCTCACCTGCATCAGACAGCCTGAGGGGGCAGGGCTTCCCACACTCCGAGCTCGCCTCCAACACAACGTCCCCCTGCTGGAGAGACAAGGGACAACACCCTCTGCATTAGAGATGAATGCCGCTCTGCACGTCTGCATTAGAGACAACACAGTACGATTTCAGCGCCACACGTCTGCACGGAGTTTGAACAAAAGACATTCTCAAAGTATGGCAGCTTTGTGAGTGACTTGAGTCTGCATCCAGACTGGGCCTGGAGAGAGGAATATGCAGAACCACAGAGAGAAGAGAATCAGCCCCCCATGGTGCCAAAGGAGAGAAGGGAATGAGGGAGGAGGAGGAGGAGTATAGAGGATAGCAGGGGTGGGCAATTCTGTTCCTGGAGGGCCAGAGTGTATGCAGGTTTCTTGTCTCTACCAATTACCCCGGCTCAATTAACGAATTAGTTGTATACACGAATGCCTGTTCACTCACATAGATTAGATCACAGTAAATGTTCAATACAGGGACACAAGAACAGCTGCCATTAGTGAGCTTAACAAGACATCTGGCTAAAATGTCAGATCACGTAAACGATTGGTCTAATTAAATTAAGAGCAAAAGTTGGCATGAAATCCAGAAACGGATACGGCCTTCCTTGCCCACCGCTGGACTATAGTGAAGAGAAGAGAAGGGAGAGGAGCGAGGGAGAAGGAGGAGTATAGAGTGAAGAGGAGAGGCGGGAGCGAGGGAGAAGGAGGAGTATAGAGTGAAGAGGAGAGGCGGGAGCGAGGGAGGAGGAGTATAGAGTGAAGAGGAGAGGAGGGAGCGAGGGAGGAGGAGTATAGAGTGAAGAGGAGAGGAGGGAGGAGGAGGAGTATAGAGTGAAGAGGAGAGGAGGGAGGAGGAGGAGTATAGAGTGAAGATGAGAGGCGGGAGCGAGGAGGGAGGAGGAGGCGTACCTTGGAGTCGGACCGGACGCGCAGAGGGATCTCCAGAGAGAGGCCGATGCTGGTGACCAGGACCACGGTGGTCATGACGTTCACAGGGAGCTTCCTGTGGTTGAGGCGCAGGGAGAGCAGTCTCCAGCAGCCCCAGGGCACCGCCGTCGGCCCACTGAAGTTGGTCACCTGAAAGAGCGCAGCCTCTCTTCAGCCAGCGCCACAGCACGCGCCTCACCAACACACACTTCAACTAACGGTGAAGACACCGCTCACCGCTCGTTTAGGAAACGCTCTCATGTCATGGGCCAAGCATCTCCTACGGCAGGGATCTGCAACCCTGGTCCCGGAAGGCCGCTGGGTGTGCTGGGTTTTGTTTCCAACTCAAAAATCAGCAATAAATTACCCTCCCGCGCGGTCCAGTGGTTACAACGTCCGACGCTGGCCACGGAGACCGGGGTTCGATTCCCCGTCTCGCCAGAGTCGGCTCTGGCAGGGAGTGCCACCAGGGGCGGCGATTGGCTGTCCGCCCCAGGGAGGGGGGAGGGAAGCCGACAGGACGTTCGCTGCGCATAAGAGTGGCCCTGTAGTACCGGGTCACGGTCGACGGCCTGGTGAGTGCCGTCTCGGAGGTGACGATGCTTTGCCTTCGTACTACCGGTTGCAGGACTACGGCAGCGAACTCACATTACTAGGGGGGATTGACATAAAAATAGCGGGTCTAATTGGCTACCAAATTGGGAGAAAATGGGAGAAAATATGAAACAAAATAAAAATAAATAAAAAAACCCAGCAATAAATGTAGACTCAAGACACCAGGTGAGGTGAGTTCATTGATCAATGAAAGCAGTTAATTACACACTTAAGTGTGGAATAACAAAACCAGCACACCCAGGACCAGCAATCTTAGAGCAGGAATCTCAAAGTCCAGTCCTGGAGGGCCGCAGAGTCTGGCGGTTTTTGGTGTGTTTTAGCACTAAAGTGCTCAATTTAAGTCAGTGATTAGCCAGAGGCCACACACCTTGTTTCAAAGGCCTACACTGGCTGCTGATTGAAATGAAAGCACAAAAACCTGCAGACCCTGCAGCCTGCCAGGAGTGGAGTTTGACACCCCGTCTTAAGAGTAATACCTAGGACAGCCAAAACAGACTGAGCACAATCAACGCGGTTTAATTCAGGGTTCTTCAAATCTGCCCACCAATCCAAATCCGGTCCTGGTTTTCCTTTTCTCTCAGGCAGTTAATTGAACAAATTAATGCAAACGATTGGCCTAGAGCAGGGGTGGGCAAGAAGTTTGGTTTCTGGAGATCTATTCCAACCGTTTAATTATTTAATTAGCCCAATCATTTACACACCTGATATTTTAGCATTCATTGCCCAGAATGACAGATGACAGTTGATTAGTGGAATCTAGGTGTGTTAGTGAAGTGATTAATGGAATCAGGTGTGCCAGGGTAATGGGCTGAAACAAAAGCCTGCACGGACAGTAGATCTCCAGGACCAAACTTGCCCACCCCTGGCCTAGAGTGTCTTCACACCCTGACTCCCAGGTAAAGGGAGGGTTGGAAAAACAGCAGCGGCGCTTGGCCCACGGGGACCGTGATTTGGGGAGCCCTGGTTTAAATCGATGGCGCCTGCCTGCCTGTGCGTAAGGAGAAGGGACCTCACGCACCTTTAGCACGTCCACATCCGGTGGGACGGTGACCCCGATCACAGAGAAGCTGAAGTCAAAGCCGCTGGTCACCCAGAGGTCCACGTGGTGCCGTGCGTCCTGCCTCTGCGTCACGCGGAACAGTGTGGAAGGGTCGAGCCCAAACCGTCTGGGGGAGAACACGACAAGATCAGAATTGACATTTTAAGGCAGGGGTGTCCAATCTTATCCGAGAAGGGCCGGTGTGGGTGCAGGCTTTTGTTCTAGCCCAGAACTAAAAGGCCTGATTCAACTAATCCAATCTTCAATCGATCTTTAGTCAAGTCATGTGGTCTTCAATCGAGACCTTCATTAGTCAAATCAGGTGTGTTAGTGCTGGGCTACAACAAAAGCCTGCACCCACACTGGCCCTTCTTGGATAAGATTGGACATCCCTGTTTTAAGGCATTTAGCAGACTCTCTTATCCAGAGCAACTTACACAGTTTACATTTCTTTACATACAATCCATTTGTACAGCTGGATATTTTACTGAAGCAATTCAGGTTAAGTACCTTTAGCTCAAGGGTACAACAGCAGTGCCCCACCTGGGAATTGAACCTGCAACCTCTGAGTCACAAGCCCAGCTCCCTAACCATTACACTACACTGCCAGCCTATGCCGCCAAAACAGAAGCACAACATCACAAGAGCAGCACGCCACAGCCTACAGCAGTTGGGAGGCAGGTAAGACTGCATGACGTATAACAGAAGAGAACAGACGGAGCACAAAGTCCTCCGAGTGCCCGCGTGGGGGCTGCAGCCTGCGGAGAAGGTCACTCACCCGTGTGTGAAGCCCAAGATGGGGTAGGGCCTCAGCGAGGAGCTGCCCACCACACTCACACTGATCTGAGTGGCGCACGTCACCTCTGGAGCCGAGACAGACCCTGTGGTGCAGGGAACACAGACACAGACGTGAGTGAGAACGGCACAGCCTCACATCCCGGTGACCGCCAAAATAAAGGCAACGCTCGAGTAAATGAGGGATCCTTTAAACGGACGCAGTACCGCAAGTGTCCATCAGGGGGTGGTGTCCACCAGAGGATAGGGTCTGGCCAAAGGGTCTTTCCAAAGAGCGAGCCCCCCCCCCCCCCACAGGGTTACCAAAGTGTTGCCTTTATTTTAGCAGTTACCTGTATGTGGTATATACTGGATACCCACTGTGAAAACACCCAGCACTGGCTCACCCCAGCGACAGTGTGGATAACACTCACCTCTGCACACTAGTGTGGCTACTTGTGTGAAATTTGTGGCAGATGCTTTCAGTAGAACTTGTTTGAATTCTAGGGAGCTGTCCACATCTGACAAAAGTTGCATGTCCTTAAAAAGATGTGATAAATAAATCAGTATTGACATGGTTTAAGAGCATTGGTGATGAAGCTGCCGTGCACTATTTCTGAGGCTACGAAGACAAATACGTAATTCTCACCTTCACAAATAATTTTTCAGCTCCTAAATTCAACATGTATGTAGTTATCCTCGGCTCCCCTGTAAAAACACCAAAATACAGACACATAAATAAACTGATTCCACTGAGAAAATGTGTAAAAATAAGTGATCCATTAGGTGATCTTAATCATATCTCCCTTAAAGATGCACAATCCTCACAAAGACTGCACTGCCTTCTCCGGTCAATAGATGGCGCTAAATCAACATGAGGATAAGATGGTCCAGCAAGTTACATTCTAGAGCACTGCCCACTGTCATACAGAAATACACACACACACACACACCCCACACCCACACCCACACCCACACACACACACACACACACGAATGTGGTTCTATAGCGTGTCAAAAATAAATCTCTCTGGTTAGACTGTGGCATCACTCTGCCCTTTGAGTGTAAACACAGAGATATCCCCACTGGGATCGGCCATTAGCACCAAACTGCACACGGGCAAGTGTGGACAGTGTCCCCTGCATTATACCCCTGTCCCAATGCCTGCACCTCTGCTTTCAGCATGGTTAACACACTGGAAATAGATGTGCTGCAGTCCACAGTGGTTCTGCGTGGCTCAGTAGGTTGAGCATGGCACTGACAACGCTTGTGTTGCAAAGGTTGTGGGTTTGATTCCCATTGGGACCACATATACTGAAAAATGTATGCATTCACTACTGTAAGTCACTTTGGATAAAAGCATCTGCAAAATGGCATATATATATATATATATATACACACACAAACACACACACACACAAAGGACTGAAACTGTATCCTGTACGGAGATGTGTTGAGCTGGCATCGAGCCATGGAAACCACTGTTCATTCAAGCCCTCCTTTTTCTCTTTTTTTTCTCTTCATTTTCATTGACATTTTAAAGAACACACGAGGAAGAGTTTGGAACTCACACCTCTCAATCCACGTGGATGTCAAACTGTGACTGGCTAAGAGTGCTTCACATGTCACGTGATCTACTTCAAAACACGGATCTTGAAGTAATCTCCCCTTGCCACAAACGGTGTTGAAACACTGGGTGGAGAAATCTCCTGGGTCCAAGCTTCCTCTCAAACACACATCATCAAAAAAACAAAAAAACAAACAAACAAAAAAAAGTATTTCCTTCTGCCTCGTCTCCCATCGTTTTACCTTCGAGAGGTTTCGAGAAACGACAGCGGCCAGCGACACAGACGAGGGGACTCGCGCTGCACTTACGCGAGCCGGAGCCACTCCCTCCCGATGACATCACAAACAGCACCATGATGTTCTCGATGACGTAATGCTTGAGCTTCTCCAGGTCCGCGCGCCTCCCCCCTCTCTCCGATAGGCTGATCTGCACGGCCAGCTTCTCTGGCGCAAAGCAGGACTCCTGGAAAACAACAGGAAGACCTTCCAGTCAGGCGAAGGGAAACGCTGGACCTTGACAGTAGGGAGGGAGGGGGGAAGGAGGGAGCTCAAAGTACAGAAGTGAGGGGGGGAGGGCTATGAGGAGGGTGTAACTTTCTCAAGGCTATGAGCAGCAGACTGACACCTTTCGATGGCAGATCTCTATCTGGCGTGTAAAGCCAGGCGTCGATCGCAGAGCTGACCCGGCCTTATCGACGCTCACAGCTCCTGTGTCTCTCCTGGCTCAGTAACACGCAGAGGTACTATTGGCACTATTGGAGTTGTGCACTAAATTTGAAAACTGTGTAATCCCGAAACTGTATTTTTTAGCTGGATGTTTTGAGAAATTGTTTGTTATTGTATGTAACCTTAATGTTTATTTGTTTTATGCTGCCCTCTTGGCCAGGTCTCTCTTGTAAAATAGATTTTTAAATCTCAATGTGACTACCTGGTTAAATAAAGGTAAAATGTTAAAATGTTAAAAAAAAAATAAAAGAGGGCTTGAGCCTGCCGAAAGGCGAGCTCTCCAAACCAAGCGAACAAAGAGGAGCCGGGAGACAGTCCGCTTCTTCACTACGCCCCAGTGCTTTAGCGGGATCAATAAAACTTTAAGAATCATCAACAGAGTCCAGACAGGGATGGAGGGGGCGGGATCGACAGCACAAAGAACATCCACAAAGAACTCCACTTGAGCCCCAGGAAATCAACTATCTTCTCAGCTATCCAATCAGCGGTCTTCTCAACAAACCCAAGGGCCAATTGGCAGTCTCCCCACAAATGACGGCATCAGCACAACTGGAGTTGGGTGTCACTTACACCTTTGCACACCTGCGCATTCACTGTGAGCACAACAAAGGCACAGGTATGCGAAGGTGTAACACCGAGCCAATTTATTCTTTGATTGAACTTGCCAGCTGATCAGCTCAGAGCTGATACACTGAGAACATGAGCGCATATCACCTGCTGACTTTATTAACTTCACGGTTCACCCGGCCGCCCACGTTTCCCAGGTGTTTTACCTGATGGTGGGGGTGCCTGTAGGTGTTTTCAGGTAGCTGGCACTCCAGCAGCAGGCCCAGGATGGTAATATTGGAGGCATCCTCCTGTGGAGACAGAACGTCTATGGTTCACAGAAAGCCAAGCGTTTAAACAGAACGTCTATGGTTCACAGAAAACCAAGCGTGGAGACAGAGTGTCTATGCTTCACAGAAAGCCAAGCGTGGAGACAGAACGTCTATGGTTAACTGAAAACAAAGCAGCATACTACACCCAGGGAGTCAGACTCTAGCCCTGGAGAGCTTTCTGTGGATGCTGTTTGGTCATAACCCATTCCCGTGACTTTGCTGCTGCAGTTTATTGCCCTGTACAGGTCAGGCAATGTATTTTCCTAAATAAACTGCTGTGCATTTCTGGAGCTCTGGGCACTAAATCTGCACCTGTTTTCAGATTCGGGAGGTAATGCCGGGGTGCACGTTCTCACCGTGTGCTGTTCAAAGAGTGCAACGCTATTCGAATTTTGAGTGCGTCCAGCACAAAGCACAAGGTGGTTTTCCTTAGAACCTCAGACTCCAAGAGCATGACACTCCTGCGCAAATGAACACCAAACTCCCCGGGATCTCCCCACCACAGACCGCGGTGTGACGTTCGCATTTTGCCCCAATACTCAAAACGCGCAAGAGTAATCCCCCACGCCTTTAGAACTATCGCGTGGCTTTTGTTAACACGCCCTGCTAAAGGCACGCTCATATCAGGAGTGAAAACTCCACTCCACCCACCAGGGGTGGGGGTCTGAGGTGCAGAACATTAGGCGGGGGTTAACAGTAGAAGGTCGTGGGTGGGCTTTGCATGGTTGCCAAGCAACCCAAATCTTCAGACTTCCGTTGCGCCGGCGCACGGCAGCGAGGGGTGACAAACGGCACTGTGGCGCAGGTTTGGCGCAGGCTCTGTGCTGCCCTGCGACTCGGGCAACAGCAGTCGCCTCGTCGGGAAACACAGACTAAGGGTTTTGCAGTGCCATTTTCGTCACTCACACAAACACCGATATGGACGTAGCAATCCAAGTGCACCCGTGACTCCAGGCCCTCCGGTACTGAAACCCAGTACTCAGTTACTCATTTCTGATTAGTAGAGGAGCAGAAGTTAAGAGAAGTGCGATCTCCCCCCCCGACTGCCATTCAGCATTGGCAGAAAGATTATATAAAATCAACACCTTAGTGTTTACACAAAGGTGTAGTTTATCTCAGTATTTACATAATGTTAATAATAACAAAACACTATAAACACTGCAATATTAATATCAGGAAACACAATCTCTGTCATTATTATTATTATTATTATCATTCCAAGATTTACAGAGCTTTTTATTATGATTAACATTCCAGTATTTAAAGATCGTGTTTCGTGATATTAATATTGCAGTGTTTACACAGGAGTGTTGTGTCATATTGATATATCACTATTTACACAGAGGTGTTATTTAATGCTCGAAATAGTGAACATGTTGCAGCACGGTTATTGGACAGCAGTGACCTCATCCAAACCATCCCATGACAGGGACTCAATCTGATTGGCTGCGTGTAAGCTTCAGCTAAATTTAAGCCAGCGTATACATTGGCCAGTCGGGTGGACTGCATCCAACACAAACTGTGAGCTCTTAATAGACGCATTCACAATCGCATTCACCTCGCAGTACAAAGAACATCTGCCGTTTTCCGAGAACGCAAATAAAACCCAATTCAAAGATCCTTCCCTACCCTCCGCATTTAAAAATAAAAAGTATTATAATGCATGCACCGATTTAGCTGTAATCATTACGCTTGCGATAGGAACTCCAGGTTGTGAAAGGCATTCTGGGAGAGCTTATGAAAAGCCGACTTTGCTTAGCGAGCCACCACTGACTTCCCCTAGACTGTAGTTCACAATGCACCATGCTCAAGCCTCATTCACACCTTCACCAAAAGCTCAGTCCCCGTTTCCGAGACACCCAGAGAAGACGAGAGAAACGAGATAAGGGGAGCGAGAGACAGAGAAAGTGCAAGAAAGAGGAGGCGGAGAGAGAGGGCGAGAGATCTCTTTTTTTCATAGCTATTTATAAATGTTTATTATCCTTTGGTAAAAATATGTATCCGTGTTTACCGTTTACACTATTTCTTTGTTGCACTACGTCCATTGCTTTGGCAATAGTGCATTTCTATGGTCACGGCAACAAATCACATTTGAATTTGAATGAGGGAGAGAGAAAGAGAGCTATAACAGAGAGCTGCGGTGAGTAGCGAATACCAGGCCATTGTCATTTCATTCTAGTCAGAGTTGAAAATATATTTTTGACCACGGCTACTTTTTAAATGTTCCTTTACAGTTTCATTCTGTTGATTTTTAACTTCAGTGGTTGGTGGCTTAACTGTGTTTTTTTACTAAACTACTTTTATCTTGATTATATTATGATATAATTCATGAGAGAGAGCGAGAGAGAGATGACAAACACCATCAGATAATCAAAAAAAAAGAGAGGGGCAGAGACATACAAAAAAATAAAAAAAATAAAAAAATACAAGCATGACAGTAAAAACCAAGAAACAAACAAAGTAACAACAAAAGAAACCAAAGAGAGAGAAAGAGAGAGAGAGAGAGAGAGAGAGAGAGAGAGAGAGAGAGAGAGAGAGAGAGAGAGAGAGAGAGAGAGTGAGAGTGAGAGTGAGAGAGAGAGAGAGAGAGAGAGAGAGAGAGAGAGAGAGAGAGAGAGAGAGAGAGAGAGTACCTGAGTTTGTGTCAGTTTAATACTATGGATGTGTGGGAAAAGCAGAACGCTGTACTTCATCGGCGCTGTAACCAGAGCACCTGGATGAACCCCCACTCCAAACACCTGCACAACATAAGAGGTCACTGTTAACTGACCACACTTACTTGACACCAAGGGGGAAAAGAGAACAAATAACACTGCGTAGACGGCCTGAATGGGCTTAACATTGACGCTGAATATGAAACGGCCCCTGAACAGAAGTTTGCCCACGAATTAGCTAAACTGGCTGAACTCATTAGCACTGCCTGGGGTCTCCGTTCAGCGTGGTCTCATCATGCTTGTGTCCTTCACTTTGAGTGACAGGTTTCAGCAACTGCTCTTTTCCTTCACATTCTCACGCGACAGTTTCACCGCGACCTCCAGCGAGACTACAGCTTGGTGTGAGACACTCTTCGCTGAGAAGCTGAACACAGACTCAAATGCATTCTGTCTGAATCTGGAACCTTTCTCGCTTTCCTGTTTCATTGTGTCATGGGAGCCACAATAAAACACCCAACACCACAAAACATTCATCAACGAGAGTCAAGTGAGACTACAGTTGACATTTAACTGAGCAAGACTGTCTTTGTAAAGCTTAGCTACGTGACTAAGGTTATATGTACACAGGTAGCTGCAACAATAAAGGAAACACCAACATAAAGTGTCTTAATATGGCATCGGGCCACCACGAGCTGCCAGAACAGCTTAAATGCACCTTGGCGTAGATTCTACAAGTGTCTCGAACTCTGTGTTGGAGGGATGCAACACCATTCTTGCATGCGTTACTCCTGAGTCGTGTTGCATGTTGTATCCCACTGCCCAAGCAAAGGGCTCTGTCACTCACCTGGTAAGATAGAACGCCATGCGAAGAGGAGTTTATAAATAATGACGTTTCTATATTTCCCTCTTCCGTAGGAAGGAAGACGACTTTAAACGACGTTTTGCCCCGGGGAGGGATCACCTGAAACAGAGACAGAGAAACGGCCGGATGAACTTTTAAACTTCCACCTGTCTCCGGGAAACGTAAACACAAAATCGCTAATTCATTAACACAGTAGGATACACCAGTCTTTTTCCCCCAAAAATAATTTCCCCATTTTCATTGTGGGCCACAAGAGAGATTGTACAAACACATTTACAATTTCAAATAAAAATGTCAACATCTCTCTGTGTGATATCACCCCATTTATGAACTTATATATAAAATATCAAATTCAATAGGGACGCGCACAGATAATTGATTCTCTGATTACCAGACAGTGTATCAATTGCTCAAATACTAAAACTTAATTACAAACTGTACTTGCAGACTCTTAATCAATGTATTGTCTCACTTGCAGAAAGGTTTTTAATCTCAATATGACTTCCTAGTAAAACGAAGTTTATAATTAATTAATGCCAATTTGAATTTAGCTTACACTCTTATCCAGATCGACTTATATGGTGTAAATTAATTTTACATGCAAACAATTTATACAGCTGGATATTTTACTGAAGCAATTTAGCTTAAGTGTCTTGCTCAAGGGTACAATGGCAGTGCCCTGCCTGGGATTCAAGCCTGCAACCTCCTAGTTACCTGCCCAGCTCCCTAACCGCTGCACCACACTACATTTGGGAGAAAGACGGGCTGCGCGAGGGAGCGCATACTCACCCTTCTGTGGGGAGGCGGGACGTGTAAATGGCTGCTGGATGTGAACACGGACAGAAGGGTCACCGCCACTTCCTGGCTGGGGTTGTGAATGTATACAGTTTCAGCCCGTGGCAGACCCAGCGGCCTACAAAAATAAACACACAGCTTGAGAAGAAAAAAAAAAAAAGAGTGCTTCCCTCTCCTAACATTGTGACAGAACATTCTCAGGGCTGTGAAGATTTATTATTATTATTACTTTTTTAAATACATGGTTCACCCCTGCTTAGACATTTGAAAAATGGCCTTATATGTGTGTTATGATATGAAATAGGGACAAATTTCAGGTTTTTAAGGTTCTCTCATTTCAAATCAATGGACACATTTGAGAGACATTAACACACTCAAACACTGTATACTAAGGTACGGGAACATTCACAATAGTGTACTAGAGATTACTATAGTAGCCTACTTCTTAGTGTATAGCCTAGTACATTTTCATATGGGATCACTGAACATATCACTGGGGAAAAAAGACAACAATTAACTAGGCATCCCAGACTTCTAGACATGAAAGGTGTGGCTGAGATCGCTGGAGGATAGATATGACACAACCTTCCGTGCTGTGGACTTCCGTGTAGCGTATTCAAAGTGTCCACAGCAAAAGGGCTACAGTGAAGTCACCTGAGACCCATTTTTAATCCAAATGTTGACATGACTTCAAAAACAAACAGACGGATAAACGTCCTACAGCTCCCAGTCATGTGTTCAAACAGAGCAGGGCGGTAAACACGAGCAGCGCGAGGCGCGTCTGGCCACGAGCAGCGCTGAGTAAGCATGACGTAATGTAAATACGGGTTTCTTCGTTTGTTTTCTTTTTTTAACGGTGGCCCGCGTGTGTGTGTGTGTGTGTGTGTCCCATCATGTGCGGCACCCGGGCGTTTTAAAAACCCGAGTTATTATCGGGAGGCGGCGCGCAGCCCAGCCAGGTTCGCACCCGGCGCGACTTCGCGACCGCTCCCACAGCCAAAAACGCCAGGGCGGACCTCAGACCTCAAGAGTGAGTCAGTGCCTTTTTGTCCGCTGTGACAGAAGGAGAAGAGACGGACACTCCCGCCTCGTTTCCGCGGCGATTCGACAATCAAGAAACAGAGCGGTAAAAAGGTTGTCAGCGCAAAGTTTACACCCTGGAGCGACGGCGAAAAAACTGAGAAATTACCAACTTTCGCTCCCACCAGCAACCTGGGACATAGTGGCTTAGTATTACACGTCTACTTGTTTATGTATTGTATTAGGCTTAGGCATTGTTTTCTGCATTGATTGCTTTATTGCTACCTTTGAATTGTGGCTACAGATTTACCTACAGGGTCCTAGTTTAACTATGTGGTTGCTCCTAGCACCCAGGAATTGTACTTCCCACTAGGGTGGCTTTCAGCTAAACTGTTCTGGACTACGGTTAACACTTTGTTGTACGTCGCTCTGGAAAAGAGCGTCTGCCAAATGTGGGCCTGTGGGCATTCTGTGCGTGCTAAAGGGGCACATTTGCCCTGTTATCATGCGCATAACACACTAGCATCTGCATAACGTGACTCGTTGTGTAGCCTACGTTCACTGTTTATACGGCGTGGCTCCCCTTAGGGGGAGAGGGTGGGGCCAGAGACGACTTTCACCAGATCTGCTGTCGTTCGCGGAGACGGATTTCGAAGCTTCCCCTTTCTCCCAGCGCTGTCTCTCTGGCTTAACTAGAGGGAAAAGGCCCACTGCCATATTTGGTGCTGCCTCTTGTCTGCGCTGCGAGGAGGGCTTCGAAACCCCGCCCGTTTTATGGAGCACAGAGCCTGACGTGTCGGCCCCTCTTTTCAAACGGCCTTAGTGCTGCGTGCCGAAGTCCCTTTAACTGCCCTGACACTGCACAGAGCATTTGGTGAAAGGGACCGAATTCATCACAAGGGAACGGACCATATTTAGCCTAATGACTGTACTTTTCTTTTTAAATATACCACCAGTGCACCTCCTCGGCACTTACTCTATTTGATAAACACCAGCTTTTTCCATGAAAAGAAGCGGAAAGACAGAATACCTACAAGTTTGAATACGTTTTTTTACGATTCCTGTGTAACACTAACATTAGGCTTCGACCAGAAAATGTGTTTTAAACAATACAGCATTCATACATAAATATTCGTATAGAGCAGCATTAATGTCATCTGCATTTTAACGTCCTACATTTTTGTAAAAAATATACTACACTTCTTTTCGTTTATTTTTACTACTTAAAAATGCGACACTAGAAGTATACTACAGAATACTCATTTGTGGATAGGTTACAAAAGACCTAGCTATTTTCATTTTGTTTCAGCTGTTTGTTACAGCTTGAGTTTAAGATGCCTTTTTGGCCTCAGTTGATGAATAAGGCCCTGTATATTTGACTGTGTTAAACTGAAGCAAGGCCGTGTGCAGTAACTCACTGTGTTCCAAACTGAAGGAATGCAGGCTTGAAATCCACGGCTCTTCCACCGTCCCCCACATAGAACGAGGAGCTGAGAGGGAGAGGGAGAAAACAGCATGTAAATAGTCTGGCCACCTACTAAACATTCATCTGAGAACGATGGATACTGTTCCACTTCGTTATAACGGCATCCTTCCTATCGGGAGTAAAAAACCTGATGGAGGACCCAAACGTCGCACGGCGCGGGGCGTTACGTCGAATTCCGCAAAACAATTTCACATTCCATCCCATTGATAATCTCGTGTCCAGACACGAAGACGCAAAACTGTTGTTTTTGTTGTGAACCAGCCGCTATCTTCCAGGAAGACGCAGTAGTTTCGACAAAAACAAATCATCCTTTACTGACACAATTTAATTAACTGAAGGTTAAGACACCCTGAGACCACGCTAAAATACCTTTACTTTGCAAACAGTGAAAAGCTACGAGAAAAACAGCCAGTAATTACAGGCCAAGTCAACCCCGACTCCACTCCTCGACATGTCGTATGGTATTCAGTCCCAACATGTTTTTTTTGTAACGTTTCTGCATTTCTTTCTCAGCATAAATGCACGGTACAAGCGAACTTGTTATTTTGCCATCATGTGGTTGGCCCTGGTTGAGCATAGCTTTCTTTGCATGGCGATTTGGTTCGTTATCGAGTGGGTTAAGATGGGCAGAGGCGAAACTGATGATATAGAACCCTCGCCACTTCCTGTTTACAATGTCGTTCTCATGTTTGCATTTAACCGTTACGCAGGGCAATATCATCGGAAACAAAAAAGGTTCAACCGCACAGTGCCTTGTCACTCTCAGATGATGCAGCACGCTCCGTCACAACAGGAAACGGTAGACAAAAATCAAACGTGTCGGTAAGTCAAAACAATACATTTTACATTATTATCATTATTGTTATTTTGAATGTTTGACTCTGATAGCAAGACTGCAAACAATTAGGGAAAAAACTAAACAAAGTGAGAGAGAGAGAGAGAGAGAGAGACAGCTGGTTGAATCAGGCAGTTTTTAGTGCTTATTTCAAGAGCCAAGCATAGAGGACTCATTAAATATGAAACTATCCATAACAGAATGCTCTGCTGCAGTTTCCATGAGGCATACAGCTGATTTGATGATAAGGAAGTGACACACACACGCATAGAAACTCTAAATGCTCTTTAAAACTCACTATTACTCACAACTCAATAAATATTATTCCCACCCTCCCCCACACACCCCAAATCCCTTCCCTCACATCAGCACCATTACTGGTTGCCTTCTGATTCTGCTTTTGTCAATGGCAATGTTGGTATGTACTCTGTATCCATTCCATGTTCACGCAGTAGGTACGTTGTGTTTTCTAGCTGCAAGTTTTCAAAGCCTGAATTTCAGTGGACCCTTGTGGGATAAATAAAGTGCTATTGAACAGTACTTATTTTTGTATTATAAAACTCCTGAATTATGGAATCTCCTCTCAAGTCATGGTAAGCTTGCTTGCCGGTGGAGGCCGTGGGGGCAGTTCTCCTCACCGCAGCAGCCAATGTGGGGATGGTGTTTAAGAGGAACTCAACACACACACTGCTCAGAAATGTTTGTGGTGCTGGGCGCGATAAACCCCCTTGGTTCAGAATTTTCAAAAATGATACAAAAAAATTAAAACATAATATTTTTTTTTTTTTTTAAGTTTCTAGTACTCCCTCACACTTCACTCTTTGCATATATTGTCAACACATCTTATCTTGATGGAGGTCACAGACCCGAAACCTTGATGTCACAGATGTGAGCTCCAAGATGGGCTGCCAGAGGACCTGTTGGCCAATAGACGGACAGGTTGACAGTCATTCAGACTCACCTCGGGGGACATCCCTGTGGTACCTTGCCATTGTATTTTGTGCATTAAATATTTAATAACGCGTACCAACGCGAGGATGACGCAAATTTGCGGCGCGCATGAAAAGGACAATCAACTGCGAGCGCTACTCAAGTTAGATCACTCAGCCACCTGAATGTAACCACAGCACTCAACTGTGAAAACCCACAGCCTGGCACACAGATAACTGTGTAGAATAGATTGTGTTTTTCCAATCCATCATGGTTCATTTCAGTTGCCACCGCAAATGATAACCTTTAAAAACATGAATGCATAAAAAACAAAAACAGTGAAACAGTAAAACCCCGGTAGGCCCACAGGGTGTATATTGGTCCCCAGTGTCACCCGGAGAGAGAGGGTTCATCGCGCACCAGCGCCCCACCTGGTCAATGGGACACCCGCAGTCTGCCTGCACAAGCTGCATATGTCCTCCCCTGACCCAACGTCTACGTGAGCTTAACCGGTGACAGACCGCCAAGAGAAGCAGCAGCTTGACATCACGTTTCAGAGGAGAGCGTGTGCTTGCCTGTGTCATACCGAATTGACAGAGGAGGGAGCAGCGATGGGCACCCAAATTGGGAATTTCAAATTGAGAGAAAATAGGGCATAAAATAATATATATCTTTTTTTAAACCCTCCAGTAAGACCAAGAATAGAAAATCAATAGGCTATCGCGGCAATCCTAAGGACACAATCCTAGCCTGCTTAGTTGTGCCGAGTCGACAATTACTAAAATGCCATACAGTATTAAAAGCAAACGTCTCAATGTAATTCATGCAGAACTTATGACACCGGTACAGGACGGCTCTGTCTAAACAAATGAGGTACAATAACACCAAAGATGAGTGGACCTGCCATACACTACCGGTAACTCTCTCTATTGAACCAATCATTGTGCTCTATCATGAAGAGTAAATTCCTTTTTTAATTGGTCGCTTTGGTTCTCCAATCACTACTGGCGCCTGCCCTGCTAGACAAAAGGTCGGCTCGCAGAGGAACACCTAGAGCGGTGTGGAAAGGCCAGGGGGCCACAGATAAGACTGTTCTTATGTGCTGACCGTTGTACACAAGACAGCTCTTGGGGGGGAGGCGGGGGTAGTTCTGTAAGGACGGTGGCGGGGGTGGGGGGATGGGATTGAGTCAAACTGACACATACTTAACCACTACTGCAGCTGGCAAACAAACTGACAAGAAAATATGGCATCTTGAACTGTAATGAAAGGTTTTTTTTGTTGTTTGTTTGTTTCTGGCAGTTTTCAGGTACACCACGTAAAACTGTACATGTACATATACATACATTCCTTGGTACTGTAGCCAGCCCTGTGGTTAGGCTGTGAGACTGGTTTTATATACATGCAAACAAACAAAGATAGTAATCTAGACCGCAGTCCACACAATGTAAACAGTAGACATGTCAAACCAGGACTATGGTAGCTAGCTACCACTAACAGATTTCTTTCTGCCAGTGTGATTTAATTCAAGGATGCTGGGCCAGACCCAGATCCGCAAAAGGACAGGGACCATGAAGGCAGTGAAGTCTCTATTCTGTCAACTTTCTCACACACGAACATACTTTAAACTGGTAACTGTGGATTGGACATCTCCCCCCTTAACCTGGAGGCAGATTGTGTAAACGCTCTTAAAACAGCTTTTTTTTTTGACGGACCATTTTCGACTCTCGGTTCTCTAAAATGTGCTATCAATCTTGAAAGCAACCATTCAGCCAAAACGAACAGGCTACTTCCCCCAGTAGCCTAATTAACTCGTCCGAAATTCGACCATCAATCAGCGCACAGCTGTATCATTACAGAAGAACGTATGGAGCCCGAAGAATTCCCGCTAATTCACGATAAGCGGTTGCACCGTTTGTAGATCGTTACGTGGGCCAAGTGATCTGATATCACGAACGCGGAAAAAAATAACAAGTAAAAACATTGAAACGTCAAACCTTTCCAACACCGATAGCCAAAACGGTGTCAGCGCGAGACCTCTGTCTACACACCACAGAGTGCTGCCCTTACTCCGATGACAACCGCTCCACCGATGACAGCTCAAACGGGTAGCTTCCTCCTCTCGCCTCCAGCGAGCGGCCGGCACCACATTCCCTGGCAGCCGCTCGGGTATTAACGGAGCAGAAAACGGCTCCGAACCCGTCCGGCGAAGGGCGGCTATTCAGACTATTAAAAGCTCCCCGTTCCAAATCCAGAGCCAACTGTCAAGCCGCTTATAGCATTTTAGAGTCCCTGTCGTAAAAACAAAACCGCACACACCCAATATACGCGTGCGTCACTGTATGTAAAAGATAACGGGCGACAAGATCGGGTCCTCGACTGCGACCGAGTTCAAGCCCAAGTCACGTCCCTTTGCCAGAGAACCGCCTCTGCATTCTGCATCGGAGGCACATTCACACACCGCGCAGGCCAGCCTCGGTCGCTGGAGAGAGTGAAGGGCCTTATTACTTTGACTTGTACAATATGTGCCTAAATGTATTTTTGACACCTTATAGTCCAGGGGTGTCAAACTCAGGTGTGGTCAGGACGAAACAAACAAAAGGGGGTAAAAAGCAGACAAACTGAGATCGTAGATCCTAGGCCAGGGGTGTCAAACTCATTCCATCGAGGGCCAAGTGTGTGCAGGTTTTTGTTGCAACCAATGCACTACACCAGGTGATTTCACTAATTAGCGCACTTCTTCACCTGGTGTTGTGCACTGGTTGCAACAAAAACCTGCACACACTCGGCCCTCGATGGAATGAGTTTGACACCCCTGGCCTAGGATCTACGATCTCACAGTTTGTCTGCTTTTTACCCCCTTTTGTTTGTTTCGTCCTGACCACACCGAACCTACCACGACAAACGATCATGCAAAGCAGCCAAGATCCTCAAGTCTAGACCTTTGCTCTCAGCCTACATAAATCTAACAAATTATTTGTTTAAAAAATAAAATAAAATCAACCTAACACATTGCTGAGCGGTTGGAATAAAGAGATGAATGAAAAATCCATATTGTAAATGTTTAAATACTAATCCTGGCACAGGCAGCATCAGACAAATCGACCGTAAGTGAAGCCATCTAAAAGAGCAACGTCATGAAATCGGTAGGCTCTATGAGAATAACAGACCTACCGGTATAAAATAAAGGCCCAGTTGAGTGGAAAGGAGGGGGAGGGGGTGTTCAGTTACATTCGGCTACAGCCTTAAGGGTGCCTGTGTGGGCGTGACTCACAATACCTCTCTTTGCGCGAACACGTTTCACAATGCAACTCGCGCATAACCTGGGGGAAATAGCAGACAGGTTACGGATGAAGCAAGCCCCAGTCGTCGGGCTCGTTACCCGCGGTACAGTAGACACGGAGCATCTGAGGACGAGGCTGAGTAACTGCCTGTCTACAGGGGACTGTCAAAATAAAGGAAACACCATCGTAAACTGTCTTAATGGGGCGTCGGGCCGCCACAAGCCGCCAGAACAGCTTCAGTGCGCCCTGGCATAGATTCTACAAGCGCCTGGAACTCTGTTGGAGGGATGCAACACCATTCTTCCATGAGAAATTACATCATTTGGTGTTTTGTTGATGGTGGTGGACAACGCCGTCTCAGGCACCGCTCCAGAATCTCCCATAAGTGTTCAGTTGGGTTGAGATCTGGTGACTGAGATGGCCATGGCATATGGTTTACATCGTTTTCATGCTCATCAAACCATTCAGTGACCACTCAGTGCCCTGTGGATGGGGGCATTGTCATCCTGGAAGAGACCACTCCCATCAGGACAGAAATGCTTCACCATAGGATGACGGTGATCACTCAGAATGGATTTGTATTTATTGCCATTTTAGGCTACCTTTCCCTCTAGTGGGCCTAAATCAGGCCAGGAAAACACACTCCACACCACATTAGAGGGGCCAGAACCCTTCATTTACTCAACTGTTACTTTTACTTTGGCAGTGACCTGTAGATCAACAATACTGTAATATGGTGTAAATTTTATTTGATTTAAAACAATTGTTTCATGACATCGGTTGCTGGTTAGCTGTGAAATACACACGGAGAGAAACGTTCCAGTCAGCTATGGATTCAAATTATAAATGGGTCATTTCCAAAAAGGATTTCCACTGATAGATTTATGTTCACATAGCAAAGGCAATTTGGCCCATAAGCAATAATACCACACAGAAATATTTTATTTTCAAATTTCTCATTGACAGGGGCCAGTTAAATGCTCTCTCCCACACATATCAAACAAAAATGGAAATACGGGGAGATTATTTATTCGTATATACATATATACAAATAAATAGAGAGGGAGTGGAAGAGGGAGAGAGGGGGAAAGAGACAGAAATACACACACACACACACACACACACACAGTGGTTATTTCCTGTGTGTGATAAAACAGGAAGCGGTGCACAGTTTGAATGCTGCTGGAGTTGGCCCCGCATGTCTTACCCAGAAGGCCGCGCTGCACAGCTCGGAGCTGCACTCTAAAGCCGTCCAGAGAGCCTTTTATCACATTTTACTGTTTCCTCTCAGGAGCCCAACGCCTAACGGAATGGCCTCAGGGCAGGCGGAGCGGCAGATAACGCTCTCCGACAGCGATAGCCTCTGAGCTATTCGAAAGCTCTCGCTGCGCGTCCACAAACACTGGCCCACGCCGCAGCGACTGTAATAGGAAACGCATTCCCCGTGCTCCCCTAAATATCACAACATTTCCAAGGGCCGCAGCAATTGATGTACTGTATTAATTGGGCGGACTAAAATCAACAAACCCTTTCGTGGTCAGCGAATAATATTTTGCAAATTTAGTACTGCTACCTCTGAATTGTGGCTACAGATTTACCTACAGGGTCCTAGTTTAACTATGTGGTTGCTCCTAGCACCCAGGAATTGTACTTCCCACTAGGGTGGCTTTCAGCTAAACTGTTCTTGACTACGGTTAACACTTTGTTGTACGTCGCTCTGGATAAGAGCGTCTGCCAAATGCCTGTAATGTAATGTAGTTTGACCAAAAGGTTTGGTCAGCAAGGCGTGACGTGTAGGACACGGACACATCACTCCCGTCGACAGCTGTGTTTCTGCATGGGCTGCTGCGGAGCAGCTGAGAGGCTCAGTTGGTGAAGGCAGCTCGGCACAAGGGCTAGCGGAGACCCAAAGCCCAAAGCCCAGGCGACTTTAGCTGCCGATGGCGCGAGGCCCCAGTGGTGAGGCACAACTGGCTTCACACTGCTGGAGTAAGGGAGGCCAAATTTAGCCAAGCTATCGATGCATGTCATGCCCCAGCTACTCACCAGTGACCAGTTGCCCTCCGGGAGGAATGGGACTTTCCTCCAGCCGACGCTAGCTCGGAGGACTAGTGCGCGGGACAGTCACGGGCTCGGAAGCGAGCGTATTCAAACACAGCGCTGTGCGTGGGTGACGGAGGTGACCCGGCGGCATGGCGCGACGGGCGTTTCCAAACGGGGGAAAGAAAAGGAAGTGAAAGTTGGTGAAAGCGTGATAGGGCCGAGAAGTCCTACGATACGCACTTACTGCATTGCAATACATTGAGAGTATATGACGATGTCCCACAGTATGGCAGACGGATAGGCACATTGCACAGTTAAAACACTCAATTATACTGCACAGACCTTCCATAAAACTGTTCGTTTGTGATTAATGTGAAGTAATTAAATCTCAAATGAATAAAAAAACAAATATGATTAACTTGGCATGCAGCCTTATGGTTATGTTGCCAGTGCAAGTTGATCAAAGTTGATTTAACAACATTTACCTCCACAGGGGATAGAAAAACTAAATGATGAGATGAATCACCATGCAGTCTTGCTACAATATATAGAGGACGGGCGGTGGGCTCGTTGGGGAGGCTGAATCGAAAGAAATTGAGGGTATAATTGGCCACCAAATTGGGAGAAAAACAGGGAAAAAGATCTGAACTAAACGTATAAAAAAATTTAAACAAAATAAGGCTGTGCAACAGCTTGTGTCAACCGTTTCTCCATCTTAGAATAACTGCGGGACAGGAAGGTCACAGTCAATGTGGACCTGCATCACATACAGGTAACTGCCAAAATAAAGGAAACGTCAACATGGTGTCTTAATAGGGCATTGGACCACCACAAGCCTAACCAGAACAACTTCAATGTACCTTGGCATAGATTCTACAAGTGTCCTGAAATCTATTGGAGGAATGCAACACCATTTTTACACAAGAAATTTGATCATTTGGTGTTTTGTTGATGGTGGTGGTGAAAAATGCTGTCTTGGGCACTGCTCCAAAATCTCCCATAAGTGTTCACTTGGGCTGAGATCTGGACGGCCATGGCATA